>JANAVB010011399.1:14170422-14604521 GCA_029216955.1 Iris pallida
CTAGTTGACCTTCAGTTGACCAGGTTTGACCAGAGTTGACCAGGTTTGACCAGAGTTGACCAGGTTTGACCAGAGTTGACCAAGGGTTGACTTGGACCTAGAAGGACCTAGAATCATATAGAATTGCATTGTAGGCATCCTTATGATGTTAGACCTGTTGTTTTGACTTATGGTGTTTTAAATAGGTTACATCACTCCAGTCAGTTACACATTCTCATCAGCAGCTCAGATTGTCAAGCGAGTACATTCTCTGACGTTTCATTCTTGCTTGGACGTATTTCTTGTTATATACTAGGTTACTTGTTGCTGACACGATATATCACGGATTAGTACTTATGGATCTCTTCATGCGATGTTATCCCCTCGGATATATCGGGTATATGTGTCACGTACTTTATCATGGCATCGTCTAATCATTGTATTCGTATTATTCATGTATACTCATGTGACATTCATGTACATCATGATCATGTGAGCCTTCATGTATAATCCAGTGTGCATGTGGACTAGCTATCCATGTGACGCATACTTTCATGTGCAATAACATAACCTGGACAGATCCTTGTGTACTGTTGGGACAGGGGTAGTATTATTTGGTTAGGTGATCTACATTATTTCATGTATAACTCCAAACTAGATTAAGTCATGTATAACCTAAGCATGTTACATAACCAAAAACATGTGCTCTGAATCACGTAGTTAGCTCAGTTTTTACATCTATATAGTATCTATTTCCACTATATCATGTTCTTCTTTTACAGTCTCTCTACTATTTCTTTACAGCAGTTCATGTATTATTCTAGCTGTTTTATATTTCCTTTCATGTATGAACTGTGTGAAGTTGTGAGAGATATGTATTCGTTCCTGTCATGACTGGACCCGTTGAAAATATTACAGATGATGAGGTTGCTGTGGCACTTACTATGGAGCAGGCCTATTTGACATAGTGACCTGGACCTCAGCAGGAACCAGTAGTGTTGAGGACTTTCCATGAGTAGATTAGACTTATATTTATTCTAGTATAAGACTTGTGGATTGTATTGAGATTTATTATGGTGTGATTACACCGGGAGTATTATTCATATTGTGACTCTCTGTTGAGATTATCTTTCTTCTATTCATCTTAGTTATTCTGATTGGTTGTACCATATAATATTATTCTCCAATTGGAGAATATTCCAGATTGTGTTAGATGTTGGACTAGGACAGCGTTCTACCATCGACACTGCGGCGTAGGCTGGATGTACCCACGTCTCGTGCCCTTACATCGGGTGCGGGTCGTGACAGTAAAATACATTAAGGACAACGTTCACACGCATAGGCTAGAATAGGTTAAAATATTATTACATGTACGAGGCTAGCAACAATACATATACTTTCAATCAATCATCTATAAATCGTGCATAACGTTTAACAAACATCATAGGCCATCTTTATATCATCATAACTCTCATAGTATCCTTCAGATATCGTGGTTCACCGGTGGATAGCACATACACCTAGTTCCTCAATACTATCAATACATGCACTAATCGTCATATGTCCCGTACATATTGATGATCAGTCCAAATACGATGGCATGTGTCTTGTTGTGTATGTCGTATCTCCGTATCATTACCAAGTAAGTGTCATAGTCTTAAGGAATATAAGATTATTCCAACTAATAACTGGGCAGTCATAACAGAAGTCATGATACAAACTATGAATAAGAAAAGTATAGATGTCAGCAGTCAATCGCACCGCTATGGACGTGTAAAATAATGACATGTAATGAAGAAAGTATAAAGTAACACATGATATCATGAAGCATATATAAATAAATGGAAAGGTATAATTTCTTGGAAGTTGAGCGAAGATCTAACGACAATTAGGATACGAACTCATCAAGGAAGTATTGGCACAAAAATGGAATCGGAATAGATGTATCCGAATGTTGAAATAAACATAACCAATGTGTCCGAAATGGATTAAAAAAACTTAAAATAACTACATAGTTCCAATTTGGATATAGGGTGAAAATAAGATATTTTCAGGTCAAACAAGATCCACACCAACGAACCGGATTTAGGTTAAAATTAGGTAAAATTTGATCCAACTCCAAATGGGTCAAGTTATATGTCAAATAAGGTCTAAATGATGATACAATCTCAATGGATATTCCAGAATTAGATTCTGATTAGACGATTAGAAAAATACCTATAAAGTTAGATCGTAGGGTTGCGATACGATGGTTTGATTGCCTATCTAAGAAAAACATGGGCCATTGGACGAATCAAAAACTGTGAGTCCATCGTTGCAAGTTTCGTCACAATACGACAAGCGTGCAGAAACTAATTGGATTTTTGTTAAAATCTTCGGTACAAGAATTTTTGACATATACGGGCCAAATTCATTGCGTTCGAGCGACCAATTTAAATTCCTTCAAAATTCACTCATCAGGAATTACCATAAGCACCTTTCAGTTTAAGTGGTTCGAATCAGGTTGTCTGATTTACCTGGTTAACACTCGATCGAAAAAATTTCTATATATAAAAAAGTATTTCTTGACTCCTACTTTAACCTACGTTTTGATCTGCTTATTTGAATTAACTAATGAAATTTTACAGGCTAGAGGACGAGATGAAGGAGTGCATACCTGTGCAATCGGTTTGCAAATAGATTGAGGTAGCACAAAGTTCTACTAGCCCAAAGGCCAGAGTTTTATTTATAGTAGAACTTTGTTCTGCTTAACTGATTCTCATGGCGGTCAGTTGCATTGTTAACGGTGCTGGCCCATCGAGGTAGTACAAGAATGACAACAAATTGGTCTACCGAGGTCGGGGGTCTGGCGAATACGCCGATGCTTGGGAAGAGAGAGATTCCCTCTCTCGAAAATCTGGGCTTGGGTTGATGTGCCGGGAACAGTATTGGGTTTAAAATGATTTGGTAAGAAAATTAAATGGGAAATTACCCTATCTATTGAATTTGGTAGAATCCTCTAAAATCTCTAATTAGCACATGCTAATTAGGTAGTTAGAAAGTTGTTAGGTAGAATATTATAAATTTCTTAGTTAATTAGGGAGAACATTCTAGGAATATTCTAAATGCTCTAGTTAGACATGCTTCAAATATCTAATCCTCCACCAATCTTTCTAATAAATTATTAATATGCTACGCCCTCTATATAATTCACCTAATTGACCTACTATAGAAAAAATTTGTAGTTTCTAAATATATATTAGTTCGAACTCCTAATGCACAAATAGTAAACTAGCTTTAGTGGTAGTGCTTTAGTTTTTTAAATGAAAGAGCAAGAGTATGAGTCTCATCTTTGTTAAATGTTTTACATATTTTGGAATATGTACAAATTTTTTTCTTCCTCTTTTCTAACACTTTGTAAATATATAATTTCTTTTTTTGCTCATTTTTGTTTGAATTTTAGTTTTTTTTGTTGTTGAAGTTTAATTAACATGACAACCTCCTCAACCATATACAAGTGTTCTCAAAACTCTCTCTCTCTCTCTCTCTCTCTCTCTCTCTCTCTCTCAACTTATGATTTCAATACGACTTGTGTTGCATGGCTTGTTACTTCATATTATGCTTTCAATACGACTTGTGTTGTATGGCTTGTTACTTCATAAGGATGTATCGAGCTTGGGTTTCTTGGAGGAGGTGAATCTATTTTGAGAAGAAGTAGAGAGTTATAAGGGGGTATAATGGAGGTTTTTCAAGGCTTTTGAGTTAGGGTTATGGTCTACTAGTATAAAATAATAATGATAAGGGATAACAATATATATATTAAGGGTTGGTTTTATCTGGTTGGGTTATCGACACGTTGAATCAGATAAAAATACAAAATCAAGAACATGATTATGTATACTCTACAACATAATTAATCTATTATTAAAATATGTATTTAGGATATAACATTACAATTTTATTACATCCTTTAATCATCATCTCATTATTCCAATACGCCACAATCATGACTCGAGTGTTAATCTATACTAATTACAATTTTATTACATCTCTTTAATAATCATCATCTCATTTTTCAAGGCTTTTGTTATTATAAGATGCGAAAAATGAATGGCAAGAATTTTTTACTAAATTTTGCAGAATTGAAATTTTTAAAGGGTTAAGATGTTTTGCCAAGGATGTAACACTTAATTTTATCTTAATCTCATTTTCTTTCAACGGTATATAAGTGTTAACAAAACTCTCTCTCTCTCTCTCTCTCTTACTTGACTTATGATGTCAATACGGAAGGGAAAAAAACCAAATTAAGGAATGAGAGAGGGGAAGGCTTATATGAAGTGACTTGTGTTGCATGGCTTGTCACTTCATAAGGATGATGTATTGGGTTTGGTAAATTGGAGGAGTGGATATATTTAGAGCGACGGGGTAGAGGGTTGCAACGGGGTATAATAGAGAATTTTCTAGCCTTTTGGGTTAGGGTTATGGTGTACTAATATAAAATAATAATGATAAACTAAAAAGGGATAACGATATATATTATGGGTTGGTTTTCATGAGGTTAGGTTATCAACACTTTGAATCGGATCAAAAATATAAAATCGAGAATATGATTATGTATACTCCACAAAGTAGTTAAACTTTAATCTATTATCAAATTATGTATTTAGGATATAACATTACAATTTTATTACATCCATTAATCATCATCTCATTATTCCAATATTGTAAAACCCAGATTTTAGGATTAATGGATTTGTAGTGTAATATTAGTTTATTTATTATTATTATTATTTCTATTATTATTATTATATATTATTTATTAGTCGGATTTAGGAAAAATATTATTTTAAAATTATCGTTGACTTTTGCTTCCGGCCCTGCCCCGATCCCGAGTCCGGACTCCGAACCCGAGTTCGAACCCGGTACGATTTCCCGAAACCCAATCCCGTTTTCTGAACCCATTTCTTAAATTCCTTTCTCTAATATATAAATATATATATATATTGATTTTACTACAAAAGAAAAAAAATAAAACAAACTTCCCCCCCCCCCCCCCCACGAGCTGGTCCAGCCGCTGGACCAGCAACTCCTCACGACCCCCTCTCCTTCTTCTCCACTTTTCCCTCCCCAATTCACTCCACTCTCTCCATCCTCCTTCTTTCTCTCTACTCTTTCCCCTCATCTTCCTTAAAGGGATCACAACACCAGCACCCTATTCCCATCCCACTTCTTCATTTTTTTCCCCCAAACTCCCAAACCCCTTTTCTCCTCTCTAGAGATCCGCCCAAGTCCCCGCGCCGGCCGACCAGCCGACGCCGCCTCCGGAGCGCCGCCACCGGCCGCATCCAGCCGGCGCCCTCCCCGCGTGGCCTCCCTGTCCGCTAGTGCTCCGTGCTCGTGTGTGGATTGCGAAGCCGTACCCCGGCGAGGCGTCGTCCCGAGTCCGAGGCTACCCTTCGGATTCCGTCATCAAGCTTTTGGTAATTTCTGTGTAAAAATAGTAGTTCGTCCCTCCCGTCGTGATGTCTATGATGATTTTTGGTCCCCGATTTTCTTTCGGGAATTCGGTATCTGTAGACGTAACATTTTCGGATTTTCCGAAATGCTTTCTGTGATTTTTTCTGTGAAGTTTCTGATTTTGGAATCTCGAGAATTGTAACACCCAGTTTTCCAAATAAGGATAATTTTAAAATTTTGTAATTATAATTATTATTTATTGATATTTATTTCATATTATGATTTTTGGTGATTTTTAATAATTTTTAAACTATTTAAAATCATGACTTATGATTTTGGTGTTTTGCTAGTGAAACCGTAGAGACTGTCTACCCTAGAGCCTAGCCATGTGATTAGGGTATTTCATTTATCATTTTTAGTTTAAGGGTATTTTTGTCATTTTTGAAATATTTGAATTTAATATATATTATTTGGAATTTAAAATGATTATTTAGAATGGTGTGATTTAAATATTATTTAATCAATTGTCTTGTGTTGTGTTTAGCCCTAACCTAGATTAGTCATACCTAGTCTAGTTAGCCATGGTTAGTAATAGTTAGTATTGGTTAGTTGAGTTAAGTCATGATTAGTTAAAATGAAATAGGTTGCATTAAGTCAAGTGTGAAGCCTAGGTTGTAGGCCCTTGATTGGACTTGATGGATTGATAGCCATTAGATTCACCCCAAAAACCCTAATCCTAACTTTGTGACCAGTCTAGGGATCTCCCCCCCCTGCTATAAAGTCTCTCTTAAAGTTTGTGTCACGCCCCGCTTCCAAAATATATGGGATTAGGACATAACATGGCCAGCTGATACGACCTAGAGTGAGCTGCCCAATTTAATGGACTCACTTAGGCGTACTACGCTGTAAAAATAACTATACTGCACAAGCAAGTGGTAACATCTAGATCTCATCCACAGAAACAGAGAAAGTAATGCTGAAATATAAAACTGAAAATAACATGGAGTCTGAAATAAATACAACTGAATAGTCTGGTGGGTACAAGCCCACGGAGTACAACACTGAATAAAAATACTGAAAGTAGAAAGATAACTAGTCATGAGCATTGACTAACTAGATAATGATGCTCATAACCTAAACAACACCATACCCCGAGTCAAGGAAACTCCTCAGGAAGCACCTCGTCGTCTACTGCAGCAAGTCCTGTCTCAAGTCCCGGTTCGCACCCAACCAACTGCAAGTGCTCGTCTAAATCTGGAAAGCAACCAGGTCCTCAGGGGACATAGCAAGATACAGAGTAAACATGCCATAAAGAAATACTGAATAACTGCAAAGGGTGAACTTACCAGCTAAGTGAATGCACTTTAAAGACAACCCTAGTACGTATGGGTAGGTAATAAGGCTTTGGCGTCGAAACACGGGCCGACGTCGGATCACGAGCCGAGGTCCCACTCATCCGGGCAACACTGAGCGACATGGCCCTTTCCCAGGATTTTGGCTGTCCCATACGCCTACTAATTGTCTTCCCCTGCCCCTCGGAATGTGCAAGTCGTATCCACCACTTGAACACCCCGACTCTCAATGCGAGGTCATAATTACTAGACATACCTAACCATTCTATGTACCAGAGCATGGGCCCTTGCACTGGTAGCTAGCCAGATGCGCAAGCCCGTGCCATGGTACGAACTCACTCAGTGCCGTGTCGTAACACGTGTCAAGGTCATGGAAATCATGACTATGATTCCCCAACTTAGGGATGTCACCTAGGACTAAGTCAAATGCATGAAACTCGATGATAATGCCGTCATCAGCTGTATCCAAGACATCTCTCTGACACACAACAACGTCCACTCTAGCGAGGGAACATAATATAAATATGAATGAATGAAATCAGTAATACAAGGCAAGGTATACTTGCCTGAAACTCCGGGAGGCGCAAGCGAAGATCCGGGCTCCTCGATCAAGATCGTATTGTCTGGGGTACCTACAAATACAACAACCACGATTTACAATAAGTTAAACAAACATCCATGATTTACATATCCATTCACACACACAAAGTTGTGTATACGTATACACGTATATAACTTTATATATACGAAAACATTATATATAAAAATATACACACGAAATTGTATACAAGGATATATAAAAGTATATATATATATATATATATATATATATATATATATATATATATATATATATATATATATATATATACGGAACGGATATAAAGGAAATTATATATATATAGATAATATATATACAAGAATATATATATGAGTTATATCTACGAAAATGTAAATAGGAAATATATAAGAGTTATATATAAGGGGATGTGTATACGAAAATATATATACGTATGTACGGAAATATATACGTATTTACGGGAATATATATATATGTAGAGAAAATATATGTGCATATATATTTACATAGAGACAAAGTATCTATTTTTTTATTTATATAAAAGTATTTTACATATATATTTGAAAGAGTGTATATATATGTATATACATATATGGGAAGAGTATTTATATATATTTGAAAAGTATATATATATTTATACATAATGAAACAATACCATTTATTTAGGTGTATACATATGAAGACAAGAGAAACCATTTGTACATAGATATTTATGTAAAATCATTTGTATATATATATAACCATTTGAACATAGATTTATACATGAAACTATCAATATGTATATAAACCATTCGATATATATATATATATATATAGATATATATATATATATATATATAGATATATATATATATATATATATATATATATATATATATATATATATGAACCATCCACAACATCTACATTAACACATGCATGGAAGAGTAAGTGTATACATGTATGTACGCAAGAGTATATATATGTATATATTATACATAGAACATGTGCATATGGTAGAGTATATATATATATATATATTTGAAAAAGTGTATATATACATAATGAGACAAAGTGTATATTTTTACATATGTATTTAGAAGGGGTATATATATACATTATAATTTATATGTATAAACTACATTGATACACTTATACTTGTAGGAGTATGTATATATATATATATATATATATATATATATAGATATATATATATATATATATATATATATATATATATATATATATATATATATATATATATATATATATATATATATGTATATTCATACAAGAAATACATATATATATATACAATATTGTATATACATGGATTCATTTCAACAAGACTTATGAAATTAATTCCTACATTAAATTACACATAAACCCACATAAAATGGAACACCCCTATTAATCACACATTCTCATACTAGCACATTCATACACATTTGCATATTTATCCATAGAAGAAGATATATGTATATATATGCCTATGCATAATAAAATGAAGAAGGAGGAGTGGAGGAGCTCACCATGGAGTGATGTTGATGGTGAAGGGGGTGGTGGTGCTCCGGCCAAGGGGGGGTGCTGCCGGCCTAGAGGAGGCTGTGGCCGGCCATGGTGGTGGGGTGGTCGGCCATGGAGGGTGAGGGAGTGGTGGTGGTGAAGGAGTTGATGATGAAGAAGGAGGAGTAGGGGTGGTCGGTTTTGAGGGGAAGAGGGAGAGAAAGTGTTTTAGAGGAAGAGATAAGGGGGAGGAGAGAGAGAGGACCGAAATAGAGGGGGAGAGCTGTTCCCGTCGGGTAGGAGGGGGGTTGGAGTAAGGGAGAGCATGGTTGTGGTGATGGTGTGTTTTAAATAAAGGAAGAGAGTAAAAGTGATAGTGATGTGTGAGTTTGAATTAAGGAAGAGAGAGAATGTACTATAAAGTAGAGAGATGAGGGAGAAATGGCCGAATGAGAGAGGGGGGGGTTATGTTGTTGGTTATGGAGGGGTGTTTAGGAGAGAGGAAAGAGAGAGAGAGAGTAATGATAGTAATGGTGATAGTGATGGGAGTATGTTTTAAATATAGGGTGATAGTGATGTTTGGATGTTTGGTGTTTTGTAGAATTACTTTTTTGGTGTTGTGTATGGGGGGCATGATGAAGGGGTGTTGTCATGGTGCTTGGGTGTTGGGTCAACTTGAGTTGGATCGGGTCGCAATTGGATCTAATTGGGTCCCGATAATTAAATGACTTAAATTAGTCGATTATAATTATTGATAAATAAATAGTACACGGGGACTAAATTTGATAGGACACAAGTGGTACGTGTATAGTAGGCTCAAAATGGTCCGCACCCATAACTTGGGTCGACCATTTTGGGTCAAACTGGCATCTCCAATACAATTTGGAATTAAATAAAACTCGGTGGGGTAATTCGGGATTGGGTCAATTCTCCGAAAAGTTGTGCGATAAAAATGAAGCACAAGAGAGTGTGTCTGAGTGGGACACGATGGTCATGGACGGAGAGTATCTCGAGTAGATCATGCATGACAATTTGGTTTGGAGAAAATAACTAGTCTTATGCTCCTAAATTAAAAGTCACGGTAAGGTACACATGATGATCAAAAATAAAAGTGAGAATTTAA
The DNA here is from genome assembly GCA_029216955.1 of Iris pallida. NCBI lineage: Eukaryota > Viridiplantae > Streptophyta > Magnoliopsida > Asparagales > Iridaceae > Iris > Iris pallida. Next base: position 14,180,378 of record JANAVB010011399.1, read on the forward strand.
TAATAATTCAAATGGCCTAATTTGACCCGAAAGTTCTGCGATACAAATAGAGCACAAGGGAACAACTTTGGGTGGGACATGATATATCAACAGGAAGATAAATTTGTTTAGATCAAAAATCATAAAGAGCGTTTCGAGGGAATGACATCTCTGGCGCTCCAAAAATTAAAGTCACGAATAATATATTTAATTAACTAAATATAATAAAAATATTTATCGAAAATAAATTATTTAAAAATTTAAAATAACCCTAAAAATCCAGAGGGCTTACAATCTATCCACCTTACAGAATTTCGTCCTCGAAATTAGACACATCATACATAACAGCACAAGAATATAATAATGAAATATTCAGTGTAAAACATACCCCTTTTCGGCAGAACTGGTGTCGAGACTAACTGCTGACTCATGTCCCGACGCCATGGACATCTCCTAACATGATGTTGCTTCGATCCACACTTCAAGCACAACCGTAACCTTTTTCTGCACTCCTTCCGAATGTGCCCCTTCTTGCTACAAAAGTGACAAATCTTGAACTCCTTCGCCTGGCACGGAACGACTCTCTGCTGGATGTGCTCTCTTGAATGCCTGATCGGTCCTCCGTGTTGTCCTCCAGCTAGTGCGTCAGTGGTAGCAGGGTACCTCTGAATTAATGGATCCTGGCCGATGGTCTCCTGGACTTTGTCTTCTTCTAACTTCTCCACATACGAGTTCCTTGCCTGAGTGCGTCTGAACTCTGCTTCATGCTCGTCTACAGTCACGTTCCTTTGGTGAGTTGGTGCAGGCTGCGGTGCAGGTATCCTCTCTAGGATCGTCGTCATACTCCGCATCAAAGCTTCGGTCTGTTGCCACTGTGCTTGCATCATCGAATAAAAGAACTGGAACATCTCCTGCTGAGCCATCGGGGGAGCAAGTGGCACGCACGGCATCTGAGGTAGAAGAGAAGGCGGAGGAGGCAAAGGAATCTCCTGCTGGATCGATGCCGGTGAAGTTTGACCCTCCTGGTGAGTTAGTGCAGGCTGCGGTACAGATTCTACGTGAATCGGTGGAGTCGACGGGAAGGTTGTAACATGTCCCGGAATCTGGTCCGCCGATGGAGCTGGAGTCCTATCGTCACTGGGCTCAGTAGTGGATGTTGGGCAACGCCATGAGTCGCACGTCCACTACGCAAATTCATTTCTCTGCAATAGACAGAATTCTATTACAAAAGGGACAGAAGGAAGCAGGATACAAGGAAATCAGCAATAGAATACGAGTTGAGGTTCAAAGGCGATAATCACAAGTGGATGAGATCCTAACACTGCTAATCCTAATCGCAGGCTCGAGTCGGTACAGTAACGTAACCGAAACGATAAACGAGACCTGTATGGGCCGCCACAAAAACTATGTCACGCCCCGCTGCCAAAATATATGGGATTAGGACATAACCTGGCCAGCTGATACGACCTAGAGTGAGCTGCCCAATTTAATGGACTCACTTAGGCGTACTACGCTGTAAAAATAACTATACTGCACAAGCAAGTGGTAACATCTAGATCTCATCCACAGAAACAGAGAAAGTAATGCTGAAATATAAAACTGAAAATAACATGGAGTCTGAAATAAATACAACTGAATAGTCTGGTGGGTACAAGCCCACGGAGTACAACACTGAATAAAAATACTGAAAGTAGAAAGATAACTAGTCATGAGCATTGACTAACTAGATAATGATGCTCATAACCTAAACAACACCATACCCCGAGTCAAGCAAACTCCTCAGAAGCACCTCGTCGTCTACTGCGGCAAGTCCTGTCTCAAGTCCCGGTTCGCACCCAACCAACTGCAAGTGCTCGTCTAAATCTGGAAAGCAACCAGGTCCTCAGGGGACATAGCAAGATACAGAGTAAACATGCCATAAAGTAATACTGAATAACTGCAAAGGGTGAACTAACCAGCTAAGTGAATGCACTTTAAAGACAACCCTAGTACGTATGGGTAGGTAATAAGGCTTTGGCGTCGAAACACGGGCCGACATCGGATCACGAGCCGAGGTCCCACTCATCCGGGCAACACTGAGCGACATGGCCCTTTCCCAGGATTTTGGCTGTCCCATACGCCTACTAATTGTCTTCCCCTGCCCCTCGGAATGCGCAAGTCGTATCCACCACTTGAACACCCCGACTCTCAATGCGAGGTCATAATTACTAGACATACCTAACCATTCTATGTACCAGAGCATAGGCCCTTGCACTGGTAGCTAGCCAGATGCGCAAGCCCGTGCCATGGTACGAACTCACTCAGTGCCGTATCGTAACACGTGTCAAGGTCATGGGAATCATGACTATGATTCCCCAACTTAGGGATGTCACCTAGGACTAAGTCAAATGCATGAAACTCGATGATAATGCCGTCATCGGCTGTATCCAAGACATCTCTCGGACACACAACAACGTCTACTCTAGCGAGGGAACATAATATAAATATGAATGAATGAAATCAGTAATACAAGGCAAGGTATACTTACCTGAAACTCCGGGAGGCGCAAGCGAAGATCCGGACTCCTCGATCAAGATCGTATTGTCTGGGGTACCTACAAATACAACAACCACGATTTACAATAAGTTAAACAAACATCCATGATTTACATATCCATTCACACACACAAAGTTGTGTATACGTATACACGTATATACACATACGTATATAACTTTATATATACGAAAACATTATATATAAAAATATACACACGAAATTGTATACAAGGATATATAAAAGTATATATATATATATATACGGAACGGATATAAAGGAAATTATATATATATAGATAATATATATACAAGAATATATATATGAGTTATATCTACGAAAATGTAAATAGGAAATATATAAGAGTTATATATAAGGGGATGTGTATACGAAAATATATATACGTATGTACGAAAATATATACGTATTTACGGGAATATATATATGTAGAGAAAATATATGTGCATATATATTTACATAGAGACAAAGTATCTATTTTTTTATTTATATAAAAGTATTTTACATATATATTTGAAAGAGTGTATATATATGTATATACATATATGGGAAGAGTATTTATATATATTTGAAAAGTATATATATATTTATACATAATGAAACAATACCATTTATTTAGGTGTATACATATGAAGACAAGAGAAACCATTTGTACATAGATATTTATGTAAAATCATTTGTATATATATAAACCATTTGAACATAGATTTATACATGAACTATCAATATGTATATAAACCATTCGATATATATATATATATATATATATATATATATATATATATGAACCATCCACAACATCTACATTAACACATGCATGGAAGAGTAAGTGTATACATGTATGTACGCAAGAGTATATATATGTATATTTTATACATAGAACATGTGCATATGGTAGAGTATATATATATATATATATATATATATATATATATATATATATATATATATATATATATATATATATATATATATATATATATATATATATATATATGTATATTCATACAAGAAATACATATATATATATATATATATATATATATATATATATATATATATATATATATATATATATATATATATATATATATATATATATATATATATATATATATACACACACAATATTGTATATACATGGATTCATTTCAACAAGACTTATGAAATTAATTCCTACATTAAATTACACATAAACCCACATAAAATGGAACACCCCTATTAATCACACATTCTCATACTAGCACATTCATACACATTTGCATATTTATCCATAGAAGAATATATATGTATATATACCTATGCATAATAAAATGAAGAAGGAGGAGTGGAGGAGCTCACCATGAAGTGATGTTGATGGTGAAGGGGGTGGTGGTGCTCCGGCCAAGGGGGGTGCTGCCGGCCTAGAGGAGGCTGTGGCTGGCCATGGTGGTGGGGTGGTCGGCCATGGAGGGTGAGGGAGTGGTGGTGGTGAAGGAGTTGATGATGAAGAAGAAGGAGGAGTAGGGGTGGTCGGTTTGGAGGGGAAGAGGAAGAAAAAGTGTTTTAGAGGAAGAGATAAGAGGGAGGAGAGAGAGAGGACCGAAATAGAGGGGAGGAGCTGTTCCCGTAGGGTAGGAGGGGGGGTTGGAGTGAGGGAGAGCATGGTTGTGGTGATGGTGTGTTTTAAATAAAGGAAGAGAGTAAAAGTGATAGTGATGTGTGAGTTTAAATTAAGGAAGATAGAGAATGTACTATAAAGTAGAGAGAGGAGGGAGAGATGGCCGAATGAGAGGGGGGGTTGTGTTGTCGGTTATGGAGGAGTGTTTAGGAGAGAGAAAAGAGAGAGAGAGTAATGATAGTAATGGTGATAGTGATGGGAGTGTGTTTTAAATATAGGGTGATAGTGATGTTTGGATGTTTGGTGTTTTATAGAATTACTTTATTGGTGTTGTGTGTGTGGGGGCATGATGAAGGGGTGTTGTCATGGTGCTTGGGTGTTGGGTCAACTTGAGTTGGATCGGGTCGCAATTGGATCTAATTGGGTCCCGATAATTAAATGACTTAAATTAGTCGATTATAATTATTGATAAATAAATAGTACATGGGGACTAAATTTGATGGGACACAAGTGGTACGTGTATAGTAGGCTCAAAATGGTCCACGCCCATAACTTGGGTCGACCAGTTTGGGTCAAACTGGCATCTCCAATACAAGTTGGAATTAAATAAAACTCGGTGGGGTAATTCGGGATTGGGTCAATTCTCCGAAAAGTTGTGCGATAAAAATGAAGTACAAGAGAGTGTGTCTGAGTGGGACACGATGGTCATGGACGGAGAGTATCTCGAGTAGATCATGCATGACAAATTGGTTTGGAGAAAATAACTAGTCTTGTGCTCCTAAATTAAAAGTCACGGTAAGGTACACATGATGATCAAAAATAAAAGTGGGAATTTAATAATAATTCAAATGGCCTAATTTGACCCGAAAGTTCTGCGATACAAATAGAGCACAAGGGAACAACTTTGGGTGGGACATGATATATCAATAGGAAGATAAATTTGTTTAGATCAAAAATCATAAAGAGCGTTTCGAAGGAATGACATCTCTGGCGCGCCAAAATTAAAGTCACGAATAATATATTTAATTATCAAAACTAAATATAATAAAAATATTTATTGAAAATAAATTATTTAAAATTTAAAATAACCTAAAAATCCAGAGGGCTTACAGTTTGTGCCTCCTCTTTATTCATCCCTTCATTTTCTAAGGAAAGGTTTGTTCTTCATTGAAATTTCTTCATAGTTTATTCAATATTAGTCCATTTTCATTGAAACTTCTTCCATTGTAACCTAATTAGTGTCCCCCTACTGTTGGTGGAGGCCATTCTCAGGTTTGATACAATTTGGAGCCATTGGCTAGCTTGAGGAGATCTCACTTTGGAGCTTTTCTTTGTGAAGGAACACACATAGGTAAATCCCATTTCCCTCCATAAAATTTTGGTTTCTTTGCATGAACACCAAGCCCTAGGTGTCCTCTTACTGTAGGGATAGGTTTTGCACCCTCTCATGTCCTTTATGTGTCCGAATTAGACACGTATCAGTGGACAGTCGCAGGTGTTCGACGAAATGCCACAGTGGGCATTTCGATCGATTTTTCAGGAAGTAATTGAATAAGAAATTAAGTTTTTAGGTCGCTTATGGGTTTCTGATGGTTTGGACACATTTTGTGTCGTGTCGGGGTCGTACTGGACCCGTGGACACGCCCCGCGTGCACGCGGTTCACTGTCCTGCTACCTCGTGTCCAGTTCTCACTGGACACGACACGAGACACCACCATTTTTGGTCAGCACCTAGGGACGAGGTCTGACATGCCACCCACAAAGTTTCAGAGGGACTCGTGTCGTATCGGACACGCAATCGCGTGAGCACGCGATTTGCACTGCACGAGCGTGCAAGTGCTGTCCGATACGGGCTTCGTGTCCTTCGTGGACACGTCGTGGTGGTGTTTCAGGGACATGTATGGGTAGGCCATCACCTGGCGAACCTAGGGACACGAGCACGAGCTCTCTAGTGTCGTGTGTCGTGTCCTGGGACACTCGACACATCAGCCCGAGGCAGTGCATGCCCTGTCCTCTGATGCTTGGTTAGACACATTATTTGACACCTCTGGACACGATTTTTGGACACGAATGCATCCCCCTGACACGTATTCATGTGAGAAACACTCAGCACACACTGATTTTGGATTTATCATTAGTATTGGGTTTCGATTTGGGTTCTCCTATCTGACTGATACATAGCTTCAGTTTTAATTCCCTGATGTTTCATTCCTATTATAAACTAATTCCTGAATGTTTATTTCCCATATTGTTTCACCTACATATGTAATAGATACTGCTAGGTTAGATTTTCAAATTAGATTAGGTTTTAGATTGAGAAATGGAAAATTGGACATTGAATTGGACTGCATTGGCTGAGACTATTTGGTTTCGATATCCTGAGTTCTAACCCCTATTTAATCTGGTTCTAAATGATGGTTTCAGTTGTCTGTTGATCTTATATACGTATTAGTACATGTTGGTTTGGTTCTTGCACTTAGAATTTGATTCGAGTAGGGAATGGAACTGAACCCAGCCCTGGGAATTCAAATTCTGGATTTTCCTTCTTTGAACTGAATTGATTTCCAATTCCCTTTCTTCAACTGAATTCGAAATTGTGTATTGACTGGTACATTGAATTGTCATTTTGATTTTATATACGTATTGGTACACATTGGGTTGGGTTGGCTAGTAGTTATATGACACTGTCATTTGATTCATTATTTAACTGTCAACCAAGTTGAGAATTGATTTCCCTTCCTTAAACTGTCGAATTGATTTCATTCCTTTTAAACTGATTTTGAAGTTTATATTCAATAATTGATCCACATTACATGCTTCTAATTCACTGTTAGTTCAATTTAGTGAATGATTCGAATGGGAGAATTTGTGTTAACTGTGATTGGGGTTGAACTGTTATTGTTGATTTCACTCACACATTATTTTTCCTATGTTAAAACCGAATACACACAAGCTCCCTATCTAATTCCTGTCACACTATTATATTTTCCTGTCAAAAACTGAGAATTTAATGATGGTTCAATGTGAAAAGCTGATTTGATTTCCAAAAACCTGAGAATAGGTTCACCTTGGGTTATAAACTGTCAATTGTTAATCCTGTTTTAGCTAAGTCTTGATACTAGGATTCATTCATGAACATTGTATTAACTCACTGATTTCTAAATGCTAATTCCTATGATAAATCTTCACATGTATTCACTGTCACCTGGGTTCTCATGTAAACACACAGCCTTGTAGACCACACACATTGTGCCACTGAAAAACTGTGGATATGTACACATATCACACACTGTTGGTTGACTCAATTCCTGAGAACATTTTCCCTGTTGACACATTTTCTGAGAACTTATCATGTAGGCACACACAAGTATGTAAACTGAACTCGAAGGAGTTTTTAATGTGAACTCTCATATTGGTATTTGTTGTCTTTATTCCTGATTCGAATTGGAGTTGGAATTGTTGAAGAGTTAACCTTCAACTGATTTTGATGCAATGTAATCTGTCAATGTGTTTTCCAGGATACACCATGTTAGCTTCCTGTTTTGATTCATATTAAATTATCCTTGTTTCTTCCCATTACAACTGTTATTTAGTTCTTTAAAACCTGAGATTGAATTTACAAGTAACTGTCAATTTCCTGAGAATGAATGCCCATCTCTTTTTGAATTGTCAAGATTGTATAACCTGAGCTTTAATTTCCAGTTTCAGAATTTACATTGTGTTCACTGATTTTCTATTCCTAAGTGACACTCACTATCCCAGGTTTACACACTATCTTCTATATGGACACACACACATGCTCACACCACTGTACACTCTAGCACACTCTCACTCATATGTTTTGTACACACACACATGTAAAACCTGAGTATACTGTCATGCATTCCCTCTCACACACACACACCCATGGACACATACATGTGTCTTTCCTATTCTCTACACATATGTATATATACATGTATTTGAGATGTATATATATATATATATATATATATATATATATATATATATATATATATATATATAGGTATCCTATATAATATATCAATGTGTGTGTACTATTATATATATTAGATATATGTATGTGTGATATGTATATGGGTAACCTATATGCAATGTGTATTTCTATATTAGAGTGTATTATATATTAGATATATTTTGACTTGTGTATGTGATTTATGGATGGTTTTAGGCATGGTATTGCCTAATAGTCTATAGCCTAGGCTCTTAGCCTATGGGTGTATCTGTGAGTCAGTATAGAGTCTAGTTGGACTTGTATAGCCTTGTTAGACCTAGAATAGACTAGTATAGGCTAGATTGACCTAATTTAGACTTGTTAGACCTAGTTTGACCATAGTTGACCTAGGTTTAACTTGTTGGTTGACCAGGGTTGACCAAGAGTTGACTTTGGCCTAGATTGACCTAGATTCATGTAGAATGCATTGTAGTGCTTCATTTTACCATTCTGGACTTGTTGTGACTTGTGCTGTTCTAAATAGGAGCCAGACACTACTCCTCGGATAGTACTTTCATCTTGGACCCTCAGATACCAGACGAGTACATTCTCTGATCATTTCATATCCTGCTTAAAATTATTTTTCTGCATGAAATTACTTTACTTGATACTGTCACGTTGGTCACACGGATTAGTACAATATGGATCCCTTCTTAAGATGTTATCCCTTCAGGGAGCATCGGGTACTTCATGTTCTGTGCGTTTCACTTACATGGCATATCACTATGCTTCATTGGTTCATTGATCACTTGTGACATGTACTCTCATGATCACAGAGTCTCCTTGAATCCTTATCCTATTTATTGGGTTTCCTAGAATCTCCATTTATGGGACTTCCATGTACCACCATTCGGGGGCCTTTGTATGGAATCATAACATAACCTGGTTGGATCCTTGTGTATTGATTGGGGGTACGGGAGAGTAGAAGTGGACATGTGAATAATACCCAAGTAGTATCTCATCAGAATTATTCCGTAGTGTCTCATCAGAATCATTCTATGCCATTTACATGTCTATATTGTACTCTGACTCACTAGCCACTGTTAGTTCTTTATTATAGTAGATATTTCTATTACAGTTCTCTCTATGTTTATATACTGTATTTTTTTCAGTACCTGTATCTTACTTTACTGTATGATTATATTTTCTAACCTGCTATGAACTGTTGAGATGTATTGTGCTCGCTCATGTCCTGACTAGACCTGTTGAAAATATTACAGAGGACGAGGAGGAGGCATGTGTGGATACCTTCTACGTGGCAGCCTTAGACGACACTTGCGAGCTAGACTCTCAGGAGGACCCAGCTCTAGCTGAGGACATTACCCCTATTACCTAAACTAGCTTAGTTAGGCCTTATCTTATTTATGTTGTCTTGAGACTGTTTTAGCTAGACTTATTTCTGTCTTTGAGATCTGAGTTGTATATATTCTTTCATATTCAGTAGCTGAGACCATGTATTTCTGGATATTGCTGAGATGTTATCTTAGACTTTCTGATCATCTGTATTTCTTTGAGTTCTATATCATATCGTGCTTCTTCTTTCCTAGTTGTGATTGAATTTACATTCTGCTATGTCACCCCCATTCGGGGAGTATAAATTGTTTAGAATTATATTGTTAGATGTTGTAACCTAGGACAGCGTTCTACCGTCGACACTGCGGCGTAGGCTGGACGTAACCACGTCTCCTGTCCTTACTCTAGGGTGCGGATCGTAACACATTTTTAGTGGTGGCCCATGCAGGTCCAGTTTATGTAGTGGTATTCGAACCAGAGTATCACTACAGCCTGCAGTAGGATTAGGATATTTTGAGGGTACTCAATCACAATAGGAAAACTCTTAATCAGATTCTCTTATCTAAATTGTTGCTTATTGACTTCCCTTGAATATAAACTGTCCTCCTTTGAATTTTTGCTTCATTCTCAGAAATTGCTTCTTGTTTTGATCTGCCTTCATGATGGTTATGAAGACACGATCTCATCGCTCCGGTCCGAAGAATACTATCGAGAGGCTGGCCACCTCTCGTCCTGTTTATCAGGGCCTCGAGATCGCAGCTTCTATTGTGCCGACTCAGGTTGGCGTTTCTGCTACATTGGAGGTGCACCTCTGTCTGTACAGAGACTTTTTCCCGTCATTTCCGATTTCTCTCAGCAGCAGCGGTTCATGCAGCATCAGCAGCAGACCAGGGGAAACCAGCAGGGGCGAGCTATCGTCAGGACAGTCGATGATGTACAGACCATTGGAGATCTTGCTGCAAGTTCCGTTCTTCCCGATTCCATTCCCGCAATTGTCTTTTATAACTACCTTGAATTACGATTCCATCTGTTCCTTGTTGATTGATTAATTTCGTCATGTTGCTCTTTTGTTATGTTTGTTTTTCTTCTGAGAAAATCATATGGGCTAGGTCACCTAAATCATGGGATCTAGAATCTTCGATAGTCATGTTAGTTGGCATAGTGAGGACACGTAGTCAGATTTTGGATGTATTTCTCGGGTATGGGAATTTAAGGTTTTCGTCGTCGCATGCGGCAATGCGAAAGTTTTAAATACCATGAACCTAGAGATACGTACCTTAGTCAAGGACTCTATAATTATCGTAGCCTTACTCACTAGCACGATGAAGACTCTGGACAACATAATTTTGGACAGACGTATATGATTAACAGATTGTATCTTGAGAAGGTTTTAAACATCACACCCTTCTGTTGTTGTAAATAACTTAGGAGTAGGAATATTTTAGTTTGTAGAACTTATTCATAGGTAGATCTTCATAGTGTAATGATATGATGACTTGTAGAGTGTCTGTACCCTAGAGGTGATAGTTAGCATTGGTATTAGAATAGTAACCCATTATAGATGATTTTCCTGTTATTATAATACCAACCAGTTTACATATAGGATGATAGTATGCCTTGCAGCCTTCATGATTGTTATTACTTTCCTTACCTTTTCCAGTGAGACACCCACGACCAGAGCCTGTCCTTGAGTATAGCTGTAGTTTCACCTAAGACTAAGAGGTCTATATATATAGATGATATACTTAGGATATATGTGATGGGTTGTTGTTCTTGAGCATATATATACGTGGTATTTGGGATTGGTGTGCTTAGCTTGTAGGTATTTAGTTATGGGTGACTTGATAGGATTGAGAAGTTAAGAGCTAGCCTATTATAGAGTTTCTCTTTTGCTAAATTTTGATTGCCAACACTAGGTAGCTAGCATAGGTAAAATCCTAAGAAGTTGACCAGCTGATGACCAAGTACTAAGATGTTGAGAAAAAATTGTCTAGTAGTTGACCCTTGACTATGATTGACCTAGAAGGGGGTACGATCATCTTAATTTCGAGGACGAAATTTTTATATGATGGGTAGGATTGTAACATCCAGTTTTCCAAATGAGGGTAATTTTAAAATATTGTAATTATAATTATTATTTATTGATATTTATTTTATATTATGATTTTTGGTGATTTTTAATTATTTTTAAACTATTTAAAATCATGACTTGTGATTTTGGTACTTTGCTAGTGAAACCGTAGAGACTGTCTACCCTAGAGCCTAGCCATGTGATTAGGGTATTTCATTTATTATTTTTAGTTTAAGGGTATTTTTGTCATTTTTGAAATATTTGAATTTAATATATATTATTTGGAATTTAAAATGATTATTTAGAATGGTGTGATTTAAATATTATTTAATCAATTGTCTTGTGTTGTGTTTAGCCCTAACCTAGATTAGTCATACCTAGTCTAGTTAGCCATAGTTAGTAATAGTTAGTATTGGTTAGTTGAGTTAAGTCATCATTAGTTAAAATGAAATAGGTTGCATTAAGTCAAGTGTGAAGCCTAGGTTGTAGGCCCTTGATTGGACTTGATGGATTGATAGCCATTAGATTCACCCCAAAAACCCTAACCCTAACTTGGTGACCAGCCTAGGGATCTCCCCCCTTGCTATAAAGTCTCTCTCAAAGTTTGTGCCTCATCTTTATTCATCCCTTCATTTTCTAAGGAAAGGTTTGTTCTCCATTGAAATTTCTTCATAGTTTATTCAATATTAGTCCATTTTCATTGAAACTTCTTCCATTGTAACCTAATTAGTGTCCCCCTAATGTTGGTGGAGGCCATTCTCAGGTTTGATACAATTTGGAGCCATTGGCTAGCTTGAGGATATCTCACTTTTGGAGCTTTTCTTTGTGAAGGAACACACATAGGTAAATCCCATTTCCCTCCATGAAATTTTGGTTTCTTTGCATGAACACCAAGCCCTAGGTGTCCTCTTACTGTAGGGATAGGTTTTGCACCCTCTCGTGTCCTTTACGTGTCCGAATCGGACACGTATCAGTGGACAGTCGCAGGTGTTCGACGAAATGCCACAGTGGGCATTTCGATCGATTTTTCAGGAAGTAATTGAATAGGAAATTAAGTTTTTAGGTCGCTTATGGGTTTCTGATGGTTTGGACACATTTTGTGTCGTGTCGGGGTCGTACTGGACCCGTGGACACGCCCCGCGTGCACGCGGTTCACTGTCCTGCTACCTCGTGTCCAGTTCTCACTGAACACGACACGAGACACCACCATTTTTGGTCAGCACCTAGGGGCAATGTCTGACATGCCACCCACAAAGTTTCAGAGGAACTCGTGTCGTATCGGACACGCAATCGCGTGAGCACGCAATTTGCACTGCACTGCACGAGCGTACAAGTGTTGTCCGATACGGGCTTCGTGTCCTTCGTAGACACGTCATGGTGGTATTTCAGGGACACGTTTGGGTAGGCCATCACCTGGCGAACCTAGGGACACGAGCACGAGCTCTCTAGTGTCATGTGTCGTGCCCTGGGACACTCGACACATCAGCACGAGGCAGTGCATGCACTGTCCTCTGATGCTTGGTTAGACACATTATTTGACACCTATAGACACGGTTTTTGGACACGAATGCATCCCCCTGACACGTCTTCATGTGAGAAACACTCAGCATACACTGATTTTGGATTTATCATTAGTATTGGGTTTCGATTTGGGTTCTCCTATCTGACTGATACATAGCTTCAGTTTTAATTCCCTGATGTTTCATTCCTATTATAAACTAATTCCTGAATGTTTATTTCCCATATTGTTTCACCTACATATGTAATAGATACTGCTAGGTTAGATTTTCAAATTAGATTAGGTTTTTGATTGAGAAATGGAAAATTGGACATTGAATTGGACTGCATTGGCTGAGACTGTTTGGTTTCGATATCCTGAGTTCTAACCCCTATTTAATCTGGTTCTAATTGATGGTTTCAGTTGTCTGTTGATCTTATATACGTATTAGTACATGTTGGTTTGGTTCTTGCACTTAGAATTTGATTCGAGTAGGGAATGGAACTGAACCCAGCCCTGGGAATTCAAATTCTGGATTTCCCTTCTTTGGACTGAATTGATTTCCATTTTCCTTTCTTCAACTGAATTCGAAATTGTGTATTGACTGGTACATTGAATTGTCATTTTGATTTTATATACGTATTGGTACACATTGGGTTGGGTTGGCTAGTAGTTATATGACACTGTCATTTGATTCATTATTTAACTGTCAACCAACTTGAGAATTGATTTCCCTTCCTTAAACTGTCGAATTAATTTCATTCCTTTTAAACTGATTTTGAAGTTTATATTCAATAATTGATCCACATTACATGCTTCTAATTCACTGTTAGTTCAATTTAGTGAATGATTCGAATGGGAGAATTTGTGTTAACTGTGATTGGGGTTGAACTGTTATTGTTGATTTCACTCACACATTATTTTTCCTATGTTAAAACTGAATACACACAAGCTCCCTATCTAATTCCTGTCACACTATTATATTTTTCTGTCAAAAACTGAGAATTTAATGATGGTTCAATGTGAAAAGCTGATTTGATTTCCAAAAACCTGAGAATAGGTTCACCTTGGGTTATAAACTGTCAATTGTTAATCCTGTTTTAGCTAAGGCTTGATACTAGGATTCATTCATGAACATTGTATTAACTCACTGATTTCTAAATGCTAATTCCTATGATAAATCCTCACATGTATTCGCTGTCACCTGGGTTCTCATGTAAACACACAGCCTTGTAGACCACACACATTGTGCCACTGAAAAATTGTGGTTATGTACACATATCACACACTGTTGATTGACTCAATTCCTGAGAACATTTTCCCTGTTGACACATTTTCTGAGAACTTACCATGTAGGCACACACAAGTATGTAAACTGAACTAGAAGGAGTTTTTAATGTGAACTCTCATGTTGGTATTTGTTGTCTTCATTCCTTATTCGAATTGGAGTTGGAATTGTTGAAGAGTTAACCTTCAACTGATTTTGATGCAATGTAATCTGTCAATGTGTTTTCCAGGATACACCATGTTAGCTCCCTGTTTTGATTCATATTAAATTATCCTTGTTTCTTCCCATTACAACTGTTATTTAGTTCTTTAAAACCTGAGATTGAGTTTACAAGTAACTGTCAATTTCCTGAGAATGAATGCCCATTTCTTTTTGAATTGTCAAGATTGTATAACCTGAGCTTTAATTTCCAGTTTCAGAATTTACATTGTGTTCACTGATTTCCTATTCCTAAGTGACACTCATTGTCTCAGGTTTACACACTGTCTTCTATATGGACACACACACATGCTCACACCACTGTACACTCTAGCACACTCTCACTCATATGTTTTATACACACACACATGTAAAATCTGAGTACATTGTCATGCATTCCCTCTCACACACACACCCATGGACACATACATGTGTCTTTCCTATTCTCTACACATATGTATATATATATATATGTATTTGAGATGTATATATATATAGGTATCCTATATAATATATCAATGTGTGTGTACTATTATATATATTAGATATATATGTATGTGTGATATGTATATGGGTAACCTATATGCAATGTGTATTTCTATATTAGAGTGTATTATATATTAGATATATTTTGACTTGTGTATGTGATTTATGGATGGTTTTAGGCATGGTATTGCCTAATAGTCTATAGCCTAGGCTCTTAGCCTATGGGTGTATCTGTGAGTCAGTATAGAGTCTAGTTGGACTTGTATAGCCTTGTTAGACCTAGAATAGACTAGTATAGGCTAGATTGACCTAATTTAGACTTGTTAGACCTAGTTTAACCATAGTTGACCTAGGTTTAACTTGTTGGTTGATCAGGGTTGGCCAAGAGTTGACTTTGGCCTAGATTGACCTAGATTCATGTAGAATGTATTGTAGTGCTTTATTTTACCATTCTGGACTTGTTATGACTTGTGCTGTTCTAAATAGGAGCCAGACACCACTCCTCGGACAGTACTTTCATCTTGGACACTCAGATACCAGGCAAGTACATTCTCTGATCATTTCATATCCTGCTTAGAATTAATTTCCTGCATTAAATTATTTTACTTGATACTGTCACGTTGGTCACACGGATTAGTACTATATGGATCCCTTCTTGAGATGTTATCCCTTCAGGGAGCATCGGGTACTTCATGTTCTGTGCGTTTCACTTACATGGCGTATCACTATGCTTTATTGGTTCATTGATCACTTGTGACATGTACTCTCATGATCACAAAGTCTCCTTGAATCCTTATCCCATTTATTGGGTTTCCTAGAATCCCCATTTATGGGACTTCCATGTACCACCCTTCGGAGGCTTTTGTATGGAATCATAACATAACCTGGTTGGATCCTTGTGTATTGATTGGGGGTACGGGGGAGTAGAAGTGGATATGTGAATAATACCCAAGTAGTATCTCATCAGAATCATTCCGTAGTGTCTCATCAGAATCATCATATGCCATTTACATGTCTATATTGTACTCTGACTCGCTAGCCACTGTTAGTTCTTATTATAGTAGATATTTCTATTACAGTTCTCTCTCTGTTTATATATTACATTTTTTTCAGTACATGTATCTTACTTTACTGCATGATTATATTTTCTAACCTGCTATGAACTGTTGAGATGTATTGTGCTCGCTCCTGTCCTGACTGGACCTGTTGAAAATATTACAGAGGACGAGGAGGAGGCCTGTGTGGATACCTTCTACGGGGTAGCCCTAGACGACACTTGCGAGCTAGACTCTCAGGAGGACCCAGCTCTAGCTGAGGACATTACCCCTATTGCCTAGACTAGCTTAGTTAGGCCTTATCTTATTTATGTTGTCTTGAGACTGTTTTAGCTAGACTTATTTCTGTCTTTGAGATCTGAGTTGTATATATTCTTTCATATTCAGTAGCTGAGACCATGTATTTCTGGATATTGCTGAGATATTATCTTAGACTTTCTGATCATCTGTATTTCTTTGAGTTCTATATCATATCGTGCTTCTTCTTTCCTAGTTGTGATTGAGTTTACATTCTGCTATGTCACCCCCATTCGGGGAGTATAAACTGTTTAGAATTATATTGTTAGATGTTGTGACCTAGGACAGCGTTCTACCACCGACACTGCGACGTAGGCTGGACGTAACCACGTCTCGTGCCCTTACTCTAGGGTGCGGGTCATGACAGGAATTCCGAGTTTTCTCGAGAAAACTATGCTGGTTATTTTTTATGTTCCGCGGAATCTCGGGATTTTCGAGATTTGTTTCGGAAAATTTTCGTAACCGTGGATTCCGTATAAACTCGGGGTTTTGGTGTTGATGGGTTCTGTGATTTCATTCTCGGAATTTTCGAGAATCTTTCCGAAAAAATTTTGGAACTTGTATATTTCGAATTTTCGGGATGTTCTGGACTTATTTTGTTTTCTGTGGTTATGGATTCGGAATTTCCGAGAATCCTTCGGAAATAGCTTCTGGAATTATTTTTGGGTTATTTTTCTAATTCGGATTTTCCGAATTATAATGCTTTGGTATTTCCAATTTAGTTTCGGGATTGCCGATTATACTTCGGGTTTTTCGATTACGTTTCGGAAATATGTTTATGGTGTATTTTTTGTATAAAAAATGGATTTTTTCCTGGTTTGGGATATATTTGTGTGTTGTTGGCAAATTTCCCAGTTTTGGGTTATCCTGAATTTAGAGGGAATGCTGCCCAAATTTTTATAAATTTTATAAATAAATTTTTGGGAATATTTATTAATTGGATTTTTGGGCGACGACCGTACCGGTCCGTGAGCCCTAGCGAAATGCAAACGAAACCGGTTTTACCCGGACGTTGAGGCATTAGCTAAAAATGATATTTTGAACCAAGTTTGAGACACATTTAATTATTATCTTTAATTTATAATTATTATTATTTTTAGAATGGGTACTGCTGTTAGTATTTTTGGTGCAGGGCTTCGGCCTGCTGAATGGACCGCTTCCCGGCGTTCAGGATTCACCCGAGTTTATTATTATTCTTAAAATTCATTTATGTAAATAATTGTAAGGGCATAAGCCCAGTTTTCTATTTTCTTTGCTGCGACCCTGTATTGTGTAGCGTAGCTTTTCTTTATTTTCTGAGTTATTGTTTTGGCTTTAAACGCGTAGATTATTAAAATGAGTATTTATTTTAATATAGAAAATTAATAAGGTTTTCTCACAGTAAATAAATTAGTAAAATTGCAAGTTTGTAATCTAACAAGAATTCACGTTTTCTCATTTAAAAAAATCGAATTTTGTATATATATTATGAAAATACCGAGTTTTGCCAAATTAACCGGTAATTGCCATTTTTTCAATTAATCAATAACCGGCTTATTTTAATTAAATAACAACGAACGTAGAATTGCGACGTTAGAGTTTTCCGGTAGAATAATTAATAAACTTAAAACTGAATTAGGATCAATTCTAGCTAGCACACCTAGAATGGTTTCATATTAGTTCTAAGTCAAGGTTCTCAACTGTAGGATCTTGGAGACGAACCTGACATACTCCTCGGAACCGACTTTACCGATCCAGTCAAACTAAATAGAGGCAAGTTACGGTTATGTTTTCTTGTATTTTATTTAGTAATTGTCTAGTTGCATGTTTAAACCACATTGCTACACGGAACCCTCTCCTAGGGTTCAAATATTGATTGATATTGATTGTGGAGATTGGAGGAATAGTGTAACGTTTATGGCCAATATCCCCTATATTGCAGGATTGTGCGAGCTTACCCCTCTTACATACGGGGATAAGCTGTATCGCGTCGCTAGGATGCTATTGTATAACCCAAGCCGGTCATAGACGATTACACATTCAAATCACATTATTTTTAATCGTAGAACTACTGGGAAATATTGTTTCAACTGTTTAGCCTGCACTTTTCCATTATTACTTGAAATATGAGATACATATTCGTACTTGCTCCCTCCTGACTGAAGACAACATTTTTAGGTAATACTGAGGATGATGAGCTATTGTACCATAGCTATTATGATCCGGTTCTGTACCCTGTGGTGTTGCCAGAGTCCCCCTCGGAGGACGCAGGACCTGAGGTCGACGAGCCGAACGCTTAGCCAGTTATTTCCAGTTTCCAGTTTTGTTGTTTTGAAACTTTGTTAATTTGAATTCAGCATTTTACTTCAGTTCTTTTTGTACTTTTCGAATGTTGAATAAAAGTTTTAAAATCTCCGTATTTTGAGTTGTGACCAATATATAGATGTTGTTGTGAACACCTGCTTATAGAACAGCTTACTGTCGCCGTCTCACATCGGTACAGGCTGGGCATAATCCGGTTCGACCCAGTTATTTGGGATCGGGTCGTGACATATTTTTAGTGGTGGTTAATGCAGGTCAGATCAACAACTTAGGAGAACATACTTAGAAATAATTAGAACACTATAACATCAATTTGTCATGACATAGGACCGAAATATATATTATAAGTAAATATTTTTATTTGCTATAGACTGGTAGGCTACCTTGCTTGTTTTTGCAACCAAAACCTTCCAGAGTACAGCCAAAGGAAAGACCACTCGTTCCGGCCCTGCTGGCGATGAGGTCCACCATCGGTCATACTTGGACCCATATCCATCACCGAGGCTTGTAACTGTCCCATAACTATCTCAGGCCACAAATTCTTAACACCCTTACTTGTGATGCCCTTGCCCAACTATGATGTAGTCCTAGGGATGGACTGGTTAAGTGAGCATCATGCGCTGATAGATTGTCACAGAGGATGCGTAATCTTCAGCCCACCAGGAGAATCGGAGTTTGAAATCTCTCGAGCTCCGGAAGACATGAAGAGTGTTACCTACTCCTCTATCACCGAAGAACCCGGGCCTCCTCACCCTATCATAGCGGAATTTATGGACGTCTTTCCAGATAGTCTTCCCGGATTGCCGTCAGATCGAGGTGTGGAATTCACCATCGACCTAGCACCCGGCTCTTCCCCTATTTCTCGGGGATGCTACAGAGTCAACCCTAAGGAGGCAAAGGAGATGAAGGACCAGATTGACGAACTGAAGGCACAAGGATTTATCAGAGACGGGGCTTCACCCTGGAGAGCACCAGTTTTGTTCGTGCCCAAGAAGGATGAAACCGTGCGGATGTGCATTGATTACCGGGCGCTGAACAACATCACCATCAAGAACAAGTACCCTCTGCCCCGGATCGACGACCTGTTTGATCAACTGAGTGGAGCCAAGGTATTTTCGAAGATAGATCTCAGAACTGGCTACCATCAAATCAAGGTCAGGAAGGAGGATATTCCAAAGACGACGTTCAACACCAAATATGGTCAGTATGAATTTTTGGTCATGCCGTTTGGACTGACGAATGCTCCTGCAGTATTCATGAACCATATAAACAAGGTCTTCCAAGAATATCTGGATCAGTTTGTTGTTGTCTTCATCGACGACATTCTGATCTACTCGAAGACTGAAGAGGAGCATGAAGAGCACCTGAGAAAAGTTCTGGAAACTTTAAGGAAGGAGAAACTCTATGGTAAGCTATCTAAATGTGAATTCTTCTTAGACAAAGTGGATTTTCTTGGCCATGTTGTCACAGGAGAAGGAATTTCGGTGGATCCAATGAAGATAGCTGCTATTGAGAAGTGGACTGCACCAAGTTCAGTTGCAAAAATCAGAAGTTTCTTGGGTTTAGCTGCTACTACCGGAAGTTTGTAAAGGATTTCTCCAGGATTGTTGAACCGATGATGAAGCTCACTAGGAAGAACGAAGAATTTGTTTGGTCGGAAGCTTGTCAGTCAGCATTCGAGGAACTGAAGAAGAGGCTTACCACGGCGCCGATACCTGCGCTACCCGCAGGTACCGGCGGTTTCTCAATATATAGTGATGCTTCCGGTAAGGGATTGGGCTGCATTCTTCAACAACACGGAAAAGTAATTGCTTACACATCTAGGCAATTACGGACTCATGAGAAAAACTATCCCACACATGATTTGGAGCTTGCAGCGGTGATATTTGCTTTGAAGCTATGGAAGCACTACCTTTATGGAGAGAGAGTAGAAATATGTATAGACCACAAAAGTCTTAAATATGTTTTCACTCAGAAGGAGCTGAACATGCGACAGAGACGATGGCTGGAGCTGTTGAAGGATTTCGACATCAACCTGCAGTATCATCCGGGTAAGGCTAATGTTGTTGCAGATGCACTTAGTCGGTACCCGATGACAATGTTCCTGACCAAGGAGCGTCCTTTGCTGGAGGACATGGAAAAGCTTGGACTGGAGATTGTACTGTCCGAAGAAGAAATGAAGAAACTGGGAAGAGAAGCCATTGTGCCAGGAGCTGATTCAACAATGATGCAGTTGCAAGTGCGTTCAAGTCTAATGGACAGAGTCAATGAGGCACAATTCCAAGACGAGACGCTTTGCAAACTCAGAGATCAAGTGCTGGCAGGAACACTTAAAGCATTCTCAATCGCCAGCGATGGAGCACTGAAGCATGGTACGAGGCTGTATGTACCAACTGGAGAACGGAGGAACGAGCTGATGCAAGAAGCACACCAGTCGCAGTATTCCATACATCCAGGAGCCAACAAAATGTATCGGGATATGCGTACTATAGTGTGGTGGTACGAAATAAAGAATGACGTATCCAGGTATGTAGCTAGATGTTTGATTTGTCAGTAAGTAAAAGCTAGCAGACAAAGACCAGCAGGACGGTTGCAGCCGCTAGACATCCCGGAGTGGAAATGGGAGCACATAACGATGGACTTTGTATCAGGACTGCCTCGATCCCAAGGAGGAAAGGATGCCATTTGGGTTATCGTGGACCGACTGACGAAGTCAGCCCACTTTATTCCTTTCAAGGTGGGTCTATCCACTGAGAAGTTGGCGATACTGTACAAGCGGCACATCTACCGGATTCATGGAGTTCCGGTAAGTATCGTGTCTGACAGGGATACCAGGTTCACCTCTCACTTCTGGAAGAGCTTGCACGACAGTTTGGAAACGCAGCTGAAGTTCAGCACCGCCTACCATCCCCAGACTGACGGACAATCAGAGAGAACAATCCAGACGCTAGAAGACATGCTGAGATCTTGCGTCTTGGAATTTTGAGGGTCTTGGGAAGACCATTTGCACTTGGTGAAGTTCTCTTACAACAATAGCTACCAAGCTAGCATCAGTATGACTCCGTTCGAGGCACTGTATGGACGTCGTTGCCGCACTCTACTTGCTTGGGACGACGTAGGAGAACGAGTATTGCTTGGACCTGAGATGGTGACCGATGCAGAAAAAAAGGTAAAGATGATTAGGGACAAGCTCAGGATTGCCCAGGACAGACAGAAGCATTGGGATGATAGCAGCCGACGGTCGTTGGAGTTTGAAGAAGGTGACAGTGTGTTCGTGAAGATCTTCCCTACCAGAGGAACCGTCCGTTTCGGCAGAGCAGGAAAACTAAGCCCCAGGTATATTGGTCATTTTGAAGTACTTAACAGGATTGGAGAAGTGGCTTATCGGGTGGCTCTACCCCCAAGTCTCGAAGGCGTCCACAACGTCTTCCATGTTTCGCAGCTGAGACGCTACATCCCGGACCCGAGCCACATCTTGG
Organism: Iris pallida; assembly: GCA_029216955.1. NCBI lineage: Eukaryota > Viridiplantae > Streptophyta > Magnoliopsida > Asparagales > Iridaceae > Iris > Iris pallida. The sequence goes on from JANAVB010011399.1 coordinate 14,202,488, forward strand.
ACCATTCGGAGCTGGAAACTGGGCCCAGCCTCACAGTGCCAGAGAAGCCAGTGGCGATATTGGACAGAGAAGAAAAGAGAACCAGGAACTCTGTGTCGCCTCATAAACTTCTATTTCTTGCAAGCATTATCCTTCGTTCTAATATTTTGACTGATGCTGCTAAGTTAGCCTAATTTTTTGAGCTTATTTCTTTATCGAGCTTGATTATGACAGTATTTTATTGGGTGCACCCACTAAAATATTGTCTAATCAGAATCGGTGCATGATAGTCTAATCAACCACGTGTGTTTTGGTTCGCTTATACATATATATTCTTGTTCTACGTGGATAGTGACATAGTTAAAACTTGTCCCTAAACGTCCCATCCACGACTGCCTTGGCAATTCTTATTGTTGGACCTGAGTTACGGGCGAAGTACCCGTACCTGTTTGATTTGAGTTTATCCTACCCATCCTTTAATTTCGAGGACGAAATTTTCTAAGGAGGAAAGATTGTGAAACCCAGATTTTAGGATTAATGAATTTGTAGTGTAATATTAGTTTAGTTATTTATTATTATTATTATTATTTCTATTATTATTATTATATATTATTTATTAGTCGGATTTAGGAAAAATATTATTTTAAAATTATCGTTGACTTTTGATTGCGGCCCTGCCCCGATCCCGAGTTCGGACTCCGAACCCGAGTTCGAACCCGATACGATTTCCCGAAACCCAATCCCATTTTCTGAACCCATTTCTTAAATTCCTTTCTCTAATATATAATATATATATTGATTTTACTACAAAAGAAAAAAATAATAATAAAACAAACTCCCCCCCCCCCTCCCCCACGAGCTGGTCCAGCCGCTGGACCAGCAACTCCTCACGACCCTCTCTCCTTCTTCTCCACTTTTTCCTCCCCAATTCACTCCACTCTCTCCATCCTCCTTCTTTCTCTCTACTCTTTCCCCTCATCTTCCTTAAAGGGATCACAACACCAGCACTCTATTCCCATCCCACTTCTTCATTTTTCCCCCCAAACTCCCAAACCCCTTTTCTTCTCTCCAGAGATCCGCCCAAGTCCCCGTGCCGGCCGACCAGCCGACGCCGCCTCCCGCGCGCCGCCCCCGGCCGCATCTAGCCGACGCCCTCCCCGCGTGGCCTCCCTGTCCGCTGGTGCTCCGTGCTCGTGTGTGGATTGTGCAGCCGTACCCCGGCGAGGCGTCGTCCCGAGTCCGAGGCTACCCTTCGGATTCCGTCAAGAAGCTTTTGGTAATTTCTGTGTAAACACAGTAGTTCGTCCCTCCCGTCGTGATGTCTATGATGATTTTTGGTCCCCGATTTTCCTCCGGGAATTCGGTATTTGTAGACGTAACATTTTCGGATTTTCCGAAATGCTGTCTGTGATTTTTTCTGTGAAGTTTCTGATTTTGGAATCTCGGGAATTTCGAGTTTTCTCGGAAAAACTATGCTGGTGGTTTTTTATGTTCCGCGGAATCTCGGAATTTCCGAGATTTGTTTCGGAAAATTTCCATAACCGTGGATTCTGTATAAACTCGGGTTTTTGGTGTTTATGGGTTCTGTGATTTCATTCTCGGAATTTCCAAGAATCTTTCCGGAAAATTTCTGGAACTTGTTTATTTCGGATTTTCGGGATGTTCTGGACTTATTTTTTTTCTGTGGTTATGGATTCGGAATTTCCGAGAATCCTTCGGAAATAGCTTCTGGAATTATTTTTGGGTTATTTTTCTAATTCGGGTTTTTTGAATTATAATGCTTTGGTATTTTCGATTTAGTTTCGGGATTGGCGATTATACTTCGGGTTTTCCAATTGCGTTTCGGAAATATGTTTATGGTGTATTTTTTGTATAAAAAAATAGATTTTTCCCTGGTTTGGGATATATTTGTGTGTTGTTGGCAAATTTTCCAGTTTTGGGTTATCCCGAATATAGAGGGAATGCTGCCCAAATATTTATAAATTTTATAAATAAATTTTCGGGAATATTTATTAATTGAATTTTTGGGCGACAAACGTACCGGTCTGTGAGCCCTAGCGAAATGCAAACGAAACCGGTTTTACCCGGACGTTGAGGCATTAGCTAAAAATGATATTTTGAACCAAATCTGAGACACATTTAATTATTATCTTTAATTTATATTTTTTTTTTAGAATGGGTACTGCTGTTAGTATTTTTGGTGCAGGGCTTCGGCCTGCTGAATGGACCGCTTCCCGGCGTTCAGGATTCACCCGAGTTTATTATTATTCTTAAAATTTATTTATGTAAATAATTGTAAGGGCATAAACCCAGTTTTCTATTTTCTTTGCTGCGACCCTGTATTGTGTAGCGTAGCTTTTCTTTATTTTCTGAGTTATTGTTTTGGCTTTAAACGTGTAGATTATTAAAATGAGTATTTATTTTAATATAGAAAATTAATAAGGTTTTCTCACAGTAAATAAATTAGTAAAATTGCAAGTTTGTAATCTAACAAGAATTCACGTTTTCTCATTTAAAGAAAAATCTAATTTTGTATATATATTATGAAAATACCGAGTTTTGCCAAATTAACCGGTAATTGCCATTTTTCCAATTAATCAATAACCGGCTTATTTTAATTAAATAACAACGAACGTAGAATTGCGACGTTAGACATTTTCCGGTAGAATAATTAATAAACTTAAAACTGAATTAGGACCAATTCTAGATATTGTAACTAGCACACCTAGAATGGTTTCATATTGGTTCTAAGTCAAGGTTCTCAACTGTAGGATCTTGGAGACGAACCTGACATCCTTATCGGAACCGACTTTACCGATCCAGTCAAACTAAACAGAGGCAAGTTTATTTTATTTAGTAATTGTTTAGTTGCATGTTTAAACCACATTGCTACACGGAACCCTCTCCTAGGGTTCAAATGTTGATTGATATTGATTGTGGGAATTGGGGGAATAGTGTAACGTTTATGGCCAATACCCCCTATATTGCAGGATTGTGCGAGCTTATCCCTCTTACATACGGGAATAAGCCGTATCGCGTCGCTAGGACGCTATTGTATAACCCAAGTCGGTCATAGACGATTACACATTCAAATCACATTGTTTTTAATCGTAGAACTACTGAAAAATATTGTTTCAACTGTTTAGCCTGCACTTTTCCATTATTACTTGAAATATGAGATACATATTCATACTTGCTCCCTCCTGACTGGAGACAACATTTTTAGGTAATACTGAGGATGCTGAGCTATTGTACCATAGCTATTATGACCCGGTTCTGTATCCTGTGGTGTTGCCAGAGTCCCCTTCGGAGGACGCAGGACCTGAGGCCGACGAGCCGAACGCTTAGCTAGTTATTTCCAGTTTCCAGTTTTGTTGTTTTGAAACTTTGTTAATTTGAATTCAGCATTTTACTTCAGTTCTTTTTGTACTTTTCGAATGTTGAATAAAAGTTTTAAAATCTTCGTATATTGAGTTGTGACAAATGTATAGATGTTGTTGTGAACACCTGCTTATAGAACAGCTTACTGCCGCCGTCTCACAACGGTGCAGGCTGGGCATGATCCGGTTCGACCCAATTATTTGGGATCGGGTCGTGACAAATATGCTGTTATCATGACTCGAGTGTTATCCAAGAATATGCGATCTACTTAGTTATTTCATGATATTTGGGGTCAAATTTGTGACTTGATTTTCGAGAACATGATTTCATGATATTTGGGGTCAAATTTGTAACTTGATTTTCGAGAACATTGTTCGTAACAGTCTCATCACATATATTTATTTTGTAGAAAAAAAAACTTCAAATCACATTATTGTCTTTTATCAAAAATTGTTATAATTAATTGTTATAAAAAGTGTGATAATTGCGTACAAGCAATTAAAAAAGGCAAATTATATGGGCACATCAAAATTTGATCATGGCTAGCCCATTTTAAACTTTGGTTTATTTACAAGTTTGCCATTGAAGAAAGTAATCATGGCTATCCCACTCTTTGGTATAAAAGTCAATTTTTCTAATTTTGCTCTTCTTCTTCCTCAACTCATCCAAGAAGAAGAAGAGGAACAAGAAAAAGAAGAAGAGGAACAAGAAGAACAAAAACAACAAAAATGAGAATTTTGGTGGGGTTTAAACCCTTTTTTTTTCTCAACTCATTCGCACTATCTCCAAGTATAATGGGGTTTAAACCCTAATTTTCTTCCCATTTTGAATTTCGATTTTCAATTGACGAAGAAGAAGAAAATGAGAAGAAAACACCCAAAAATTAAACCCTAATTTTCTTCTCATTTCCAATTTTGATGGCACCGAAAGGCTCCTCATAATGCACAAACCCTAATTTTGGTGGAAACCATAATATTGCTGTTCAACTAGTGTAAACAAGGACTGCCCAAGTTTTTGGCAGTCCTACAAACTGAATGGACTGCCAGAAAACTGGGCAGTCCTAAGTCACAGCATGTGAAACAAAGGACTGTCCATTTTTCTGGCAGTCCTAACTGTATGTTGGACTGCCAGAAGAATGGACAGTCCAACTCACAACATGTGTAACTTTGGACTGCCCAACTATCTGGCAGTCCAGTCTATATGTTGGACTGCCAGAAGAATGGGCAGTCCTTTGTTAAACAGGCTTTGCCTTAGGGCTGCCCATTCTTCTGGCAGTCCACCATACAGGCTGGACTGCCAGATGGTTGGGCAGTCCATGTCGACACAGATTTTCTTAATTCGTGAATGCTAGGTTTTGATTTAAAAGACTTTAATTTTCATTAAAATACTTACAATTAAAACAAAGAATAAAACGTAATGCACACGAGATTATTTAAACAAACAATTCTAGGATTTCGGATGAGAAAATTTTTAGAAATAATGGGTAATTTCTAGGGTTTCAGATTTTTTTCAAATTTTGATCATGGCTAGCCCATTCTTCGGTGCCATCGTTCTTCTTCAAAAGAGGAGGATGGTGGAGGGGTGAGGGTTTTGGAAAAATTTCTTCTTCAAAATGAAAAATTTTGGGGGGTTTTGTAACTTCTTCTTCAAAACTTCAAAACTCAAGAAGAGATGGGTGAGGGTTTTAAAAGAGAGAGAAGGGATTTTGCAAATGAAGGAGAAAAAAAAAGAGTTTTTTTTGGGGGGGGAGGGAATTTGGGACAGCCAAGGATCAAAAAATTGGACTAGCCTAGTGAAAAACAAGAAAATTTGGATTAGCCACAAATCGGACTAGCCATGATCAAAATATGATGTGCACATATAACTTGCCTTAAAAAAAGCCTTCGCAAATGTGTTTCATATAGCCACTTAGGTAGCTTCTTCTTTTCGGTCCCATCATGACTTCTAACTTTAGAACACATGAATCTAAAATCAAATTTAGTTTTATGTTCTAAAACTAGTTTTAAAATTTGTGCGTATCTTTCTATTTTCTACTATTTGGCACGAGTTGTAGGAAAGTGCTTTTTCTCCTCTGCCTGGCCACAACATTGAAGTCGCCAGCGCACAGCCGAGGGAGTTCAAGCCCATTTTTCATTTGATTAACCCTATCACATAATTCTCTTCTGCCACTTCTGTCATTGTTCCCGTGAACAACAGAAATGAGAGCCTCGTCAATTGTGTCAATTTCGGATTTGTAGAAGTCATATCTCGACAAGATCCAGATATTTCCACATTCATTCGAAGATGCATACTGAAACCCCAACTTTAATTGGAGAGAAAGAAGTTTTTCTTTCCTCACTTTAGGTTCGATAACTGTCAAGAAGGAAAATTGTTCACCTTACAAAGAGCTTTTAATACATTAGTAGCCTCTTATCCTCCTAATCTATACCGTTATATAATGAGGAAAGTAGGCTTCATTGTACAAGTTTTTATTTCAAAAATGTCCTCATATATATTTACTAACTACAATGTTAATCTATACTACTATATAAGGAAAGTATATTTTACCGTGAAAGTTTTTATTCCAAAAATGTCCTCATATATATTTACTATAATTAAAATGTTCATTACACTTAATATGGATATTTATGTAATTATGTATAGAAAAAAAAAATTAAGGAGATTGTTTCCTCTTCCCAAGTATTATAAAATACGTGCAAGGTATGTGCATATATTAATACTACTATATAATGAGAAAAGTATATTTCACCGTAAAAATTTTTATTCCAAAAATGCCTCATATATATTTACTAATTAAAATGTTCATTACATTTATCTAAACTACTATATAATGAGGAAAGAAGTTTCACCGTGGAAGTTTTTATTTTAAAAATGTTATCATCTATATTTAGTAATAAAAGTGTTCATTACATTTAATATGGATAGTTTTTTTTAACAACCAAGATCCTCATCTTGGCATAATTCCCTGAGGAGCCATTATATTGTAAGAGCATCTCCAACCCTATTGTCTTGTTTTTGTGTTGTGATTCCTATGTGGCATGAGGCACAAGACAATATTTTTTCTATGTGGCAAGATGATATCCACACAAGACAATGAGATAAAAAAGTGTTCTCCAAAATGCAAATGTTTGAGAAGACAATAAAATTGCTTCTTTTTTTTTCCAACTTTCAAGACAACTTTTTCACTTCTTTATTTTTTTTATAAATATTTCTATTCATAATTGATGATGTGAAGATAAAGTCATTGTGGAGTGCATTGTCTAGATCTAGAATGTTTTAAAAACTGGACCGGAGTTTGACCCGGCCAAGGCACTGGGTCGGTCAAACGGGTTCAACCAGTTGGTTGAACCAGTGGTTCAACCAGTGGGTTAAACTAAATGGTCCAAGTTTAATCTCTTATGGACACTATTTTTTATAAAAATATCAGTTTTTTACAAAACACTGGGTCAATATTGAACCGGACCGGAAAAACTACTGGTTCACGGTTGAACCGGTTCAACCGGCCGGTCCGATCCGATTTTTAAAACATTGATCTAGACAACCAACTTCACATTGTCCTTGTTATGTCATTATCATGTCAATTTCATAATTAATTCTACAGTTACATTGGAGATGAATTTTTGAAATAAAAGCTTGTCATTTCTATGTGGCATCTATTTTTTGGTAAATGTTAAAGGTCATCCCCTTTTTACTAAGGGCCACCAACTAAATTTTTTTTAAAAATTACAAGTTTGTCATTTTGAAAACACTAAGTGCCACTCCGCTTCTGTCAATCGAGGATTACAGGACTTGCCTGCAGTCCAAAGTGAACACAGGACTGCAGTGCTTGCCTGCAGTCCTAGATTTTTTTTAAAAAATTTCAACTTACAGTGACTGCAGGACTTGCCTGCAGTCCAAAGTGAAGACAGGACTGCAGGCAAGCCCTGCAGTCACTGTAGGTTACTGCGGAAGGTGGTGGGAGGCGGAGGGTGCTGCGGAGGGGACTGCGGAAGGAGGAGGAGGAGGGTGCTGCGGGAGGGGGCGGCGTTGGCGGAGGGTGCTGCGGAGGGGACTGCGGGAGGAGAGGAGGAGGTTGTTGTGCGCGGAGGGGGCTGCGGGAGGAAGAGGAGGAGGAGGAGGAGGCGGAGGAGAAGCTCGAGGAGGCGAAGGAGTTCGAGGAGGAGCTCGAGAAGAGGAAGAGAGAGACCAGCCATTGTTGTCCTTAGTAAACTTGTAAACTTTAGGTTGTTCTTAGTAAAAAAAAATACAAAGACATGATTGTCCTTAGTAGGAAGGTTGTCCTTAGTAAAAAGGGGGTGGTCTTTAACATTTGTCTATTTTTTCTAAACTGTTGGAGATGCTCTAAAGAGTTGTTTTGCTCTTGTCTGCACAATGCACATGGAGAGAGAGTGTGCTTCCTGGCATGCAACAATAGCAACAAACTGCAATAAAGGGTGTGGGGGCTCACGAGGAGCTGTCATGGACACAAGATGCCACAAGCAAAGACTGCAAGCAGCTCCTAGGAGAAAAAATGAACGGTTCTGGCACACTTCTCTCCATTCAATTCCCAGCTCCTACCAACTCTTGGGAGAGACCAACACCTACATTATTGATCTACTTTGCATTCAAATCCCACAAGGGAAGGGGACGATGAAGTAAACAGCTAAAGCTATAGAAACAAATAGGAATATTTAGTCCTCAACCCTCCCTCCCTATGGCTCCAGCTAGCCTCTTGAACCAACTTGGTACAAAAGCCATCCAGATTCAAAACCTTGTAAATCTATATAGCTTTGAAGCCGTCCTCAACTTGATGATTGATGAGGCTGTCACACACGAGAAGCCTGAGGAGTCTGCCAAAAAAATTGAAAATAAATTTAAATTTCAAATCCATTGTTCTTTAGCTCTTTGTACTGTGTCTTGCTCCACCAACCCAACAAGAAGTTAGTCTCTTTTGGTATTTGTTGTACATGTTGTATAAACGGTAATATTATTGCATCTTAGAGCATCAATAGCAAGGTCCATCCCAATTTATAGATTCTAGATTCAGAATGTAGGAGCTAACTTTGTAAAATAGCTCAATCGGAGTTCTATGATGGTCCCAACCAATCCACAGTAGCTATAGTTTGGACTTCATAATTTCTACATTCAGAATGTAGGAACTCATTTTTTGGAATAGTATTACTCAATTCAGAGTCTCAATTATTATAAACAGAAAATTTGCTGCAGCGATATAAAAATATAGAAAATTTGCTCAAACGAAAGATGTTTCAAAAATTTTGGAGGAGAGAGCTTCCCCCAGACTGTTTGACGAAAATTGGACATGCTCAATTTTAGGTCCAATTTCTGCCAGACGGTCTGGCTAAAATTGGGCACAGCTCGGTTTTGTTGGTTTGTTGTTGGTTTTGGATTTTTTTGTTGGTTTTATTTGTTTGTTTTGTTGGTATATTTTCTGTTAGTTTGATTGGTTTTATTTAGAAAAGTTGTCTTGATATTGTGTTACAAACAATACATATCTTCAATTTATAGAGGTATCTAGATGATCGTTGGAATAAAACGTTAGAGAGAATCGGTCAAAATGAACGTTAGAAAATGAACGTATCCCTATAGCATCTCTACTTGATTTCCCTAGAGTCCATTCAGACCATTTCAAATACCATTGTCTCAATCTCTTTCATGGCCCAAACTCAGATGTGTTGCTTATGTTATTGATATGTAACTGTTTTGATAGCTATATCTTGTAAATAGTTATGTATACTAGATAGCCATTATCTTTCACCAGCTTTGTACCCGGTCATTCATGTAAAAGACTGTAATAACTGCTGGATAGTGATCTGTAATAACCAACCTAGAACCAAACTACTAAAAAATCAAAACTAACAAAGTAAACCAAACTAACAAAAAATAAAAAACAAACCAAAATAAAACAAAAAACAAAAAAAAATCCAAAAACCAGAGAAAATCAAAACCAAACCATTCCCAATTTCTGCAAGATCGTTTGGCGAAAATTGGACATGACAGTCTGAAGAAACATTTCTCTCCAAAATTTGTGAAATATATTTTATTTTAGCCAATTTTATATAATTTTCTATCGCTACGTCTCAGTAGGAGTTCTATTTTAATTTTTTTTTACCACATTCTTTTTCTCATACAGATTCAACCCATTTTAGATTTACTTATTTTTGTTATAAATTTGGACCTCAACATTGAAATTTCGAGCACCATCTACCAATAAAATGATGCTCTTACACATGCATTTTGCATGTTATACAAATCCAACTATCAGCTCACAAACTACAGAATTTAGCTATTAGACTGTACTAAAATTTCATCAATACTGTGCAGTTTCAGAGACTTTTAACACGAACAAAACAAACCCACAACAAAGATAGCACCAACTAACCACACATAATAATAATAAACTGCTTTAATGCCCCTAGCCAACGCCCACCCATATTAGCATTTCTTGGTCTCCCTCCTCAAAATCAAGAAATATGCGCAATCAATCAAACAATTAGTATTTGATGGATGGATGCTACCAGTAACAACAATGTGTTCGTTCACATAGCAATATCACTAAACAAATATGTCAATTGATAAATAATTACAGAAAAAACAATAATAAGTAAGAACCCAACCGAACCGAATTGGAAGAGAACTTGAACTAGAGGTGGCAGCCGAGGCAGTTGCAGGTCTGGGGGGTGAAGGCGCAGTAGCCGAAGGGCCTGTTGGGTATGTGGCAGTTGATGGCGTAGCAGCACGGGGAGGCCACGCAGAGGCCCCTCGGCCCCCCGCAGCAGGTGCAGAGCGCGCATATCCTGAAGCTGTTGAGCCTGCGCCGCGGCGGCGACGACGACACCAGAACCGACTGCAGCTCAGACGACAACGAAGCAGCAGCCGGGCGCATCTCTGCCAAGTCAGCTGCCACCGCCTGCGCAATTTGCCACAAAAAAATGTTGTTAGAAGAGAGAGAGAGGGGGAAAAAAATCAAGCTAAATGTTTGGACACAAACAAGAATGAGAATTGAGGATGACCCACATAAGTGAAAAGGAGGAGGAGGAACAAGGAGAGGAGGCGGTGTAGTTTGGTCCTTGAAGGCATTGACATTTTCTTTTTTTCTTGCATCTTTGGGTTTTATTAGAGGTGGTGGGGAGGAATGGAGTCTTTTTAAAAGGGCTTTTGGGGGGTCGGGAGTTTTGAAAGGGGGGAAATGGAGTCTAGAGCCTAGCACTGCGGCTGTGGCTGTGGAGTGGAGCACTGATTTATTTCTTCCGTCTGCTCATTGGTTGGACGAGGGTCAGTCACACCATCTTCCTGAAGTATTTCACTACAGTTGGGATGAGAGAGACAATGGCCTTAAATGACTACTGACTTTGCTTTTTCATGAGAGGCAGTTTCTCTGTGGACCCCTGCACACAGTACACACTTTGGGCAAATCTGGGTATAGGTTTAGGTAGACCATTGGGGAGCTAAGCTAGGCTGGTATCCCTTTCAGTGCTTTCACAAGGGTGCAAGAGTTGTTTTACTCCAATATTTCTTGGATCAGGCACTGTGGTCTGGGCTGGAAAGATGGGCTTCTAACGTTGTATCGAGATAAACCCTCGATTCTAGGGGTGAGCATTATATGGTTTTGGACAGAGAACCAACCGCACCTCGGTTTGGAAAAAAATTTGGATCGATTTCAGTTTTAAAAATACTAAAAAAAAATTATTCAGTTTTCGGTTTGGAAAAAGAGATTGTTGGCTTCGAAGAGAGACAGTTTTCAGGTAATCGTTTTTGTCGTCTTTGTTCTACAGTAAGTCGCGTAATCTATTTCCGTTGTTCCAAATAGTTGTGGTGATCCAGTTGGATCGGTGAAGAAGTTTGTAGATGATGTAATATTTTATTTCATTAGTTAAAAGTTTTTTAAGGATTGGAATCCGAACGTCCTATGATTTTTTTTTTCACAATAATTTTTCACGCCAAAAATTGTTGTGTTTGTATTTGGCTTATTTTGGGGGAATGATTTTTATGCTTCGTTTCCAGTACGGTTGACTCAATCGACTACAGAAACTCATAAGAACTTAATGTGACAAGTATACTTAACTAACATTGAAAGTGTACTTTTTTCTCTTTAGTTCCTTGAAAAGAAATCAATGGATTTCATGGTCAAGTTTTAAAAATTAAGAACTCATGAATTCCTCTAGGATTTTTGTTGTATATAAACATGTCATATCGTGAATAATGGGGTGGTGGTTCCATTCCCGGTCACCAAATATAAAATCAATTACTAGGTTACACATGCAACAAGAGATGCAGTACTGAGATTTTCAAAACAAAAAGAACGAGGGGAGCCCATCAATTGAGCCTTGTTGCACAACAAATGAACTGTTTGTTTGTACTAAATTCCTAGACGAATGGACATCTGCAATTCCTTAAGCTTCTCAGTGGAAATTTAGAGATTTTGGCTTGTACAACATATGGCACACCCGAACTATGGCATTTCTCTGGCTCCAAGATCTGCAGAATTTTCAAAAAGTATAAAAAAGAAACGAACCAGTCATTTATTGGGCTTCCTGTAGCTTCTTCATGTTGCAAAAATGAAAGGCCGGAGCATTTGATTAACACATGGCTTGCATCAGGACTCTCACCAGTCCAAATTTAAACAACTATGTGCGCTAATTGTTTGCATTCAGAATAGATTACTTCTATTTAGTAATCTGCTGCTACAAAAAAAAAAAAAAAGCATAGTTTTACTTGGCGAATAACCAACCAACACCCTCAGCTCTACTTCCCTCTCTGACAAGCTCTTTCTTAAAGAGACGAGTATCTTGATACTCACTCGATAGTTCATCAGCAAAACTTTTATTTCTTGATTCAACTGAAAAAATTTTACAAAGGAACAAAAGCACTTGACGATACTGAGATGCCTGTGACCAACGAACGAAAATATCCACAGATACAATTGTAATCATTTTTTGCAAATATCATATCAATTTTTTTTTTGGGAAGACTTTGGCACAAACCAACTAAAGCTCCTAGACTGTTAAATGGAAACCACATTTTGAAAGAAAAACTTACGAGAATCCAGTCATACATAAATATAATCCTCATAAAGCTCATATGTATCTGTAAGGTACCAAAGAAAAATTATAAGACGAAAAAAATAGTGCATATGCAACATTTATATGTTTATCAACAGGTTATAAGATCCAGAGGAGTGGGACATATTGCATTAGTTTTATCATAATATCAAAATGAAAGTACAGTACCAGTGAAACAAAAATCATTTGGAACTATAAAGCGAGAAAAAACTTATGTCTTCCTTTGTTAAATGGCAACGGAGACGTAGAAATGGGGTTATGGAAGCTTTCGACGATGGAATTTCAAGATATAGCAGATTTTTCTTTCCCTAAAGTTAAAGCAAAACCCCCTTTAACAGTATAGTAGAACCACAGGTTGATGAAGAAATCCACAGGTTGATGAAGATTTCTTCTCCCTCTCGTACTAAATTGATTATAGGAATGAATTAATAATTCAAAACAACTTGCTGTTCCCTGAAGAAACAAATACTTACTAGAAAAAGTCAATGCAGCTTACTTCATCTTTACATATTCATATTCTATTTTCTACTACAGCTCTCAAATCCGCAGCATTCAGCTAAGTTTCTTTCCAAATCAAAGAAGATTCTTTATTTTATTTTTAGACTTAGCAAGAAAATAACTGAACTATCTCCTGCACGAGTGATTCTCAGACATACATCAAGCAAATCTAGTAACACTTTAACATCATGTGGTCTGTCGTCTACCATCAATATTAAGGACAACACTACTTCTATATTTGCTTATACCAACTCCTTTTTAAGCATTGTTCTATGTTGTTCTCAACTCACTTCCCGAAGTTTGGAAGTAGCTTTTCTCAGTGCATCTTCTACATGTTATTGCTAACGGTACTCCATCTACTTCTGGTAGTCAGGAACACAAGTTTAACTATCTCCATTAGGCCATGTTATTAAAAGGTTTCTAAATTGTTCATAATGCTTTGTAACTTTGATTTACAAAGTTGTCACTTAATCTGCTAACTTGGAGAACAAAAAGAGTTCTTAGTAACCAACTGCTTAAACACAGTAACAGCTGAAACGTAAAGACAGCTTCCATTATATTTAACTAAACTTGAGCAATCCCACTACGACAATAGTTTACAAACATGCACATTCCCAGTGTAGTTTCCAGCTCAACGTACTAACCATATTACCACCGATGTGGTTCTCCAAAATATATATTCAACTATAAAATTGAAATGCTTAACAATAGGCATAGAACAGACATGGCTGAAATAGCAAGAGCAATTGGTGAAAAATATATTACATCCCCATAAGCTTCAATTAGATACAATTTATTCAAAGTACAAAGGAAAACAGTAACGGTTTTTTATGCTTTCATGGTACCTGTTACAATGCTTCTTCGTGCACAATGTTGCAGTTGGCATGATTCGTGTGGCAATAGATCTTTTATCAGTCTTACGACTGAGATTCATATAGCTGGATGCAGGGACCTGAGCTTTGATATATTTAAGGTTGCAACAGAGAATAAATGAGCCGAATTTACGGGCGACAGCACAAGTGCATCAATAGTTCGGACCAGTGAGGCACAAAAACAGACAAATATACTCACTGGATCAGTTGAATCACCTTCAAGCATCAGCAGGTCTTTTAGCAGCTCGTGATACTTGAAGGCGTGAGTAACCTTGCTACACTGATGCCTTCAACAACTAGACTCTGTAATTAAACCTGAGGCACTGACCATATGGAACCACACAATGCACTGGTTATCTACATTTACGAGACAACAAAAAGGGCTACCTGGGAATAACGAAGAAAATTCCCCACAACCCTACAGATATTAGACAAAGAAAAGTGGATGCAACATCGATATACCTAGAAGCACCTAAGTGACAGACTGGAATGGACAGCAAAGTGGAACATATAAGAAGACACTGGAATAACATACAAGGGGGAGACGGAGACGGAGATGAGAGTTGCACGACGACCATTATTCTACATGCCAACGGCAAAGGTCCGGAAAGGAGACACATTAGAACAAGGAAACGGGACTAAGTAGAAAAGGAGATATTTTCTTTGATTTCCCTCAGCATGGAACAATGTGCAAAAATTACAAGATGAAGCATTTGAAATTTGAAAGGCTTTGAATTTGCTGTCAAGTGAGTGCTTCCTCAGATGAAAGATTCAAAACATCTTGAAAGATTGTACATCTCCAGCAGCGGGAACTCATTTTACATTATCTACCAAGGAATGTTAAGAAAAAGATTTAACTTGCCCAATGCTTGAAGTAGTAGTATGTGGTCCCTCAGCCTCAATATTTTCCTCTCCTGAAGAAATTTGCCGCGATTCCGAGAAAGAAAGCCTTCTGGACTTTCCAGTTGCAGCTTCACCTGGCCCTTCTGAAGACAATGTTAATGCAGGAGGTCCTGATGAGGAGCCCAATAATCGCCGGACAACTGGGACATCAGCTGCAGAGGCTGTTGAAGGACTATACATGGCGACAGGATGGTCGAATTTGCAATTGGGTCCAAATTTGCATATGCCATAACGGGAATAGAAAAGACATAACGGTTCACCCTATTGAAAATAACAAAAAGAGAAGTAACTTAGCATAGTTGTTTTGAAGGCAGAAAAACACTATCATATTGCTGCTGACTATTTCACAGGACTCGAGTATTGGAGAATATTTTACAACAGAAAAGGGTGCATACAGAATGAACCACAAGGCTCTTAGGAGAATATGGCTGCCAACAAGCCAGGGCTGGCCCAGCTACATGAAGCCAGAGCCAGGCCTATGTTTTTTTTTCATATGCCAGAACCAACCCGTTTTTCTCATCATACTGAAGATGATAAAACCAAACCAAATAGGATCAGGCATTAGGAGTTTAGGACCCAACTAGCTACGTCCCAATAAAGGTAACTATGTTTACTTTATTTCAAAAACATAATCTGGTGGAAGGAGGGAAATGAGGATGTTCTTCATGTAACCAGATGCTATTACATAGTAGTAACAACCCTACTTGCAGCTTCTGCATACATTGTGGTAATTTATTAACGAGCTTCTAATGGAAGCCTGTGAGTCATCCATTTTAATACAGGACCATATATTGCAGACAATCAGTTATAACAAGATCCTAAATATATCATTTAAGCAACTGCATATTGGGAATGTCATTCATTTCATTCTTTGGCTTAATGTGTTATAGAGAATAATACAATCCCCATAACAAACAATTGTATCATTTTACCTATTCGTCTAGATTATTTATAGTCTATGGGAACTTGGAGGGTGTTTCCTTGGTTGCATGAAATTAAACTGCATAACCACAATATTGGTCTACCTACCCAACTAGTCAATTGGGTTTTACGGCATGTCCCTCCGTTCTCATAGTTATTGGGCAGGAACTAGGAACCGTCATAGAGAGTTGACATCAGTCAACACTGTAAAAAAGAACTGTCACTTTTTCTGTTTTTTTTTCAATTCTTTTATGGAGCTAGCTGACCTCATTTTCATGGGAGAAAGATGGGATGATGGTGAATATTTAAGTCTCTACATTGTTGCAAAGGAGATCTGGCAAGTTGGTAAAGTTGTGCAATCACTCTAAGACCAGATATTAAAATTTAGTTGCAGACTGCAAGACCACCTCCCCCCCCCCCCCCAAAAAAAAAAAAAAACCACCCCTAGATGATGTACTTGGTGGTGGCAGCCCGTCTCTCGATCTCCCTTTCCCTCTCGTCTCTGTCCTCTCTATTCTCCCTCTTGTCCCCCTCTCTCTCAACTTCCTCCCCCTTCTTCCTCGCCCATCCCTTCTCCTTCGTCTTTTTTCCTTCTCTTGCAACTTTGTTGTTGAGAGAATCTCGACCACATTCTATTGATGTCAAGAGAATTGCACGACTATGAACATAATATTGGAGCATACTCTTGATCTCCCCCTGCCAATATCTCATATCAAACTCACCATCCATGTCCTCTGTCTCCTCTCCTAAACCTGGTAAGTCCTCATTGGATACCCCACAGCCACAAGATGACCATGTGAAAGAGGAGGGTTTTCGTTGTTCGTCTTTTGGAGTATAGCCAACCAATTAATGCGTGAATTATAGGCTGATTGCTTTCGTGTTCACCTTTTGGAGTATAGCCAACCAATTGCAATTAGGCCAACAAGAAAACTCATGATATCATTTCCCAGCATCTTATCATACAGCTTTTATGAGACAGGCTCTATAGCCTCCATGGAAGCAAATAAGCAGTAAGTAGGAAGAAAAAAACAGCCTACCTTTTACATGGACCTTCGTTTAATTGCTTTCTTAAAGGATTTATCATGCAAATTTATTTATCGACAGCCATATCATTATGTCATGTCATCTATTTGGTACAGGAAAACAAAACCCTCTATGAAAATACAGAATTCTAGATATATGCAAGTTGACTCAACCGAAACTGCCAAAGAAGTAATTATGCAATGAGAACTGAGAATAATGATGAGATGCATGCAACAATAATATGCAGCCACAGATATGTCACCTTGAAGCAATATAAATACTTAAGGGCTGACAGGGAACTTACTGGGCGCAATGGAAGACCCAAAGGACTCAAAACACAATTCGGTATTGGAATCAATCGCTCCCTAGGATGATGGAACTTACAGACTGCACCAAACTTGCAATCTCCGGTCTTCATGTAGAACTGGCATTCCGGTTGGTCAGGCCTCTCGGGAAATACATTCTCCCTCTGCAAAGCATACATGCCCATAGGAATAGAGCTAGGTCGATAAGAAGAAAATGCCCCTTGAGAACCTGTTGTTTCATTCTGGCGTGAGGTACCATAAAATTGAGTATTCCCTGTACTTTGTTGTTGGCTTTCTGGAGATGAAACAGAGCTCAGTTGCCCCTACAGGGTGATAGCAGAAAGATATCATGAAAAATTATCTCAGTAGGTACGACTTGTAATATTAAAAATAGTGAAGCTAGAAGCTATTGCCAAGCACAACCCAGAACTTAGATTTTAGTACTATGAAATAAAAGATAAAGACTAGGGAACTAGATAGAACTTGAAAGGAGAGAACTTAATATTATTTAAGGATAAAATGATAAAGGAAGACGAAACATGGAAGACAATACTAATGTTATGTGGTATAATCAAGGTTCGCAGTTACGATGTCGGAATCGCTTTGGATCCTTCTTATGAGTATTGATACCGGTGGCTTTGGGAGTTTCGGCATTTTTTGGGTTTTTGGGAAGTCAAAAATAATGAATAATAAAATTTTACTAAAAACCAGAAAATATTTGCTATGTTTAGGCGTAACTTTAGTAGTATTCATGTTGTTTTTACTTTTAGTTTAGTTGGCGTATGTAATTTCACCCTTCCCCACACCTTTATAGGATGATCTAAAAGCGACTTCATGCTAATTTGACAATTTCATGTTTCCAAGATCGCATGCAACTAAATGGTCAAAAAATGTTATCATTGGGTCCCAGAACTATTCCACTGAAGACTAGGCTCTCTACAATGTCTTCTCTCTGAAATTACTTTGTTGTCCCCCTTTTTTCCACTTCATAAGTCCCCTTTAATTCTTCTAAACCTAACATCCCATCCCACCCCACCCCCCAACACACTCACAAACACCAAAGTCTTTATTTGTTACACTCTAGTATGACAAAGGCAATGCTTTTATTCATACGATTGCCGATTGAGAAAACGTGATTACACAGTTCTTGGTGTCAAATTGAATATAATAGGCTAAATTGCAACTTGATATCCTCAACTATTCGACTTTTTCAACTTGATACCCTCAACTCTGATAGGTACTAACTTAATACCCTCCCTCCATTTTTGTCCTAATGGTGTTAATATAAAGAGCAAAATGACAAAATTGCACCCCTCCCCCCTCTCTCTTCAGCAACCCCCTCCCCCCCCCTCTCTCTCTCTCCGGTACCGGCAGCCAGAGGGGGGGAGGGGTCTGCAGCAACAGCAGCAGCGGGGGCGCGGGTCTGGGGGGTTGCTGGGAGGTGTGGGCGCAGGGGGATCGGGGCTGGGGGGTCGCATGCGGCGGGGGGGCTGGGGTTCGTGCCGGGGGGGGGGGGGGGGGGGGGGATTAGCCGGGGCGTCGGCTTTCGGAGGGGCTGGGGTGGAATGGGGAAGGAGAGGGGGGTATTTTAGGGTTTTTTTTAACAGCAAAGTTATGTTTGACTAACGGAGGATATCAACATAAAAATTTACAATAGTTGAGGGTATTAAATTAGTACCTATCAAAGTTGAGGGTAGCAAGTTGAAAAAGTCTAATAGTTGAGGGTATCAAGTTGTAATTTAGCCAATATAATATTAAGCAATTTTGTTCTCATACATTTTCTCAGAATAAAATCCTCTCCGATGCTGTCTCCCAAGGTATACAATGCTAAATATCATTTGATTTGCAAAATAGCACAATTAACACAAAATGGCACATACATATTTAAGGTATATGGGGTAGGACTTACAGAATATGGATTCCATCCAGGAATTTGAACCAGCCCCTGAGGAAGAATCAGTTGAGCATAGCTTGAAGGAGCTTGCCATCTAGGACTTGGTATGAAAGAAGCTCTTGACAAAGGCCAACTTGTTAATCCTCCAGTATATGACTGCTGTCCAGGAGTGGTTGGGGAATGTACAGCGGGATAAACAGAACCACGTAATGAAACCATCGGATTAGATGGCTGTGGATGGTGAAATTTACATGTGTTGCTGAACTTACATTGTCCAGTTCTTAAATAATATGCACACTCCTGTTCCTCCTACATCAGAAAGAAAACATGAATAAAGTTCATGAAAAGAAAAATTATAATTGTATAATATGAGAAACAAAGGCTAG
The DNA here is from genome assembly GCA_029216955.1 of Iris pallida. Lineage (NCBI taxonomy): Eukaryota > Viridiplantae > Streptophyta > Magnoliopsida > Asparagales > Iridaceae > Iris > Iris pallida. The sequence continues at coordinate 14,221,709 of JANAVB010011399.1, forward strand.
ATAACATTAGTAGGGTATAGAAATAGAGTATTCTCGAGATAGCCTGAAGCTATCTAATATTGAATCAGACAGCAAGCACAAACCGGACGAAGTGGATAGCCTAAAATATTTAATTGAACTCGCCCAGCAATTCCAGCCTTATCTCTGGGATGATGAAATTTACATGTAGCTCCGAATTTGCACGTCCCAGTCTTTAAGTAGTACTATAAAAGAGAACAGAAAAAAGTTATTATTCAGACTCAAGATAGAGCGAAACAGAAATCCACAAAAGGGCAGTAATGGGATGAATCATTGTAGATGTATATGCAATTGAAAGCAATTGTTGTCCACAACAAACAGTTGCCTAGAACTAGGTTGCACAACTGCACAAAATACTAGTAAACAAGTATGCAGTTGATTTACAGACATCCTTTACAATGCAGAATGTAATGAAATCCCTGGTTTGTGTTTCATGCATATCAGAACTAAAGTACTAGTCCAATCATATTTATCAGTTCACAGAGAATGGAATCATGTTGCTAGGTAAAAGATGTTAAATGAAAAAGCAAATTTTAGAATCATAATTTCTGGAATGATACTGGTGCTAAAAGTTTCTATCGAAGTTTGTTCAGTATCTCGGTTTTGGTTCCGATGAGTTTCAGTATCGGCGGTTTCAGCAATTTCAGCTGTTTAAGATCGGAGCATCAGATTCTTTGTTTAGAAAAAAGCCAAAAATGATAATAAGTGTTTTTAAAAGCTAGAAAAAGGTTTGATACATTTGAACGTAAATTTATATATATTATATGTTGTTTCTCATTAGGCTTAAACACAATAATACTCCACTTGCAATAAATATTATTATTTATTTATTTACCTTTACACAGTGCAACCACAATAAATACTTATAAACGGAATAATATCAATATGGATGAATGCTACGCTGTGAATTTAAAGATATACAACTTCGACAAATGGTAATGGTTACAGTTTATTGAAAAGGAATTTTATTGACACATTGTAACATTGTCAATCTTCTGCACAACAGAATCATGGTGTTGACACTAGTTTTCCGTTCTTCTATCTTTTTCTTTCAATTTTTCTCTGCCAATTTGATCTTGAGACCCCCAATGTTGGTATCGGGTAGTATCAGATCGGGATTGGATCAGGATATGCCAAAATCAATACGTATCGGCTGTCTCATATCGGTAACTACAGAAACCGAATTATGCTTTCTATAGAAGACACAAACTTGTGATAAACTCTCTGCTGAGTACAAATAGATTTGCCTCAAAAAGATACTCGAAGGACTAGCAGAAAACTCATATAAACTCACACTCATATAAGGAATGTGGTTCATGCAGATCCGGTGAAACCTTTAATTTCAATCCTGACAGTCAGGTGATCTTCCTAGATGACTAAGGAAGTCATGGTTTAAGCATTTAAAATTTAGCGATGCCAATTTCTGCAGCTTGAAAAACTACAACAGTTTGGCCTGCACATGTGCAAACATAATATTGGTATTGAGGCTTCATCTATTGATATACCTATTATATGTAAGTAAGATTTATTAACAATTTATATACATATATATAATGTTTACAAGAAACAAACAGTGTACATATCAAAATCAACAGCATAATCAACAGTAAATGATACTTTTATATATATGGCGTGCATACATATATCAGGATAAACAATAATGATGTCTTTATAGTTGTGAAAGGACATTGAAGAGGTTTAAGCCATGTCTAGTCAAAACATGTATGTGCATCATAATTGAGCTAAGTTAAAGGCAATTTTGAAAAGAAAAAGTAATGCATGACTTGCATGTAGTTTCCATGACCTTGTATAGGGTTTTGTTTATTGTACGCTGAAGAATGAAAAGTTTTGGCATGGTAGAGCATTAACCAAAACTACCTTTGTTCAAAGTACTCTTTTCTGATCAACCATCACTTGAAGCGACTCACAACTACAAGCTCAATTGCTAGAACAGATGAATTTCAAGAAAGAAATGGTCCTACCAGTAATATCATTGTTCTGTGGAGAGATACAAACAACAGAAACTACAGCTTGATATGACTGTTACAAATACTCAATACTAATTACAGCTTTTTTACTTGCAACATTTATATGCCAGGATCAACCTCCTCAGTAGACAGACAGAATTAAGCTTCACTATAGATGTTCAAGCTCAGTTTTCTCCTGGGTCAGACACAAAATTACCTATTTACCAAAAGAAGTTACAGCTTTCATGTTTAAATAAGCATCTTAAAACACAAGATAATGCAGATGGAGAATGAAGCAAAGTTTGACCACCAACATTTCAGTAAGCAGGTGGATTATAAAGACATAAAACAGTAAGCATCTCATACTGCTTATGACATACATTATGTGAGAATTTAAAAATATCAAACCAATTTACCACCATCTGTATTGCTCAACATTATAATAAATCTGAACAATATTGACATCAACACTTAGTATCCATCAAAATCAGACGTCCACACTTAGTATCCATCAAAATCAGACGTCCGAAATCTTGTAAAAGGAAATCATAAGGTGAAACTCTTCTTAAGAGGAAGAATTAATGCACACAATGTACCTGACATTCAGGTTGCCCAGCTCTTTCAGGGAAACCTCCTTTAATTCTGGCAGTAGCTACAGCCTGTTTGATAATACCAGATCAATTAACCTTTCTGGTAAGACTATTGAATAGGTGAAATATAACTTGAAAGAAAAATCAAAATGATTAACTAAGTATGAACCAAAAAGGGTTTGTACTAAAGTTAAAGAAAATAAAAATCAGATATAAACATGAAAGATTTCATTCATACAGTTAACAGCTGGCTAAAATGGTTCATATAGAAGGTTGATATCAAGGCTCAGGAAACATGAACGTTTACTGGTTTGCATGAATTTAAAGTGCATGACCAGAGAGGCAAGGTAAATCTACCATCCAGCTTAAGTGTCACTCAGGTTTTGGTGGTTAAAGCCCTTTCTTGCTCATACTTACCCATTATTACTATATTTGATGGAGATATATACAATCATGATGATAAATAACATACTAGTTTACTGACAACAACTCCCGCTAAATACAAACCTAAATAAATAAAGATAAGAAACAACCATCATTCTTCACGATAGAAATTTTTGAAGGGCAGGGGAGAAGAAGTCCCTTGAATTATAAGGTGTAGGTATGTCATTTTGCTCGTCTAAATTCCCTTTTCCCCAAGCATTCTATGAGTGATACCAGCTCCAAATAATTTATAATAAGGGGCACTGAGGAAGAGTTTTTGCTCCACAACATTATAGTGTTCCTCCTTAAATTAAGTGTTTTTTATTCCATTGTTGGGTTAGTATCAGTTATCTTGCTTTCCGATTTGGTGTTGGATGAACTCCTATATAAGGACACTTATGTAGGGTTATAAGGAGAGTTTTGGTTTAGTCACTAATGAAACAGAATGCAAAAAGCTTTTTCTCGGACGTAGGCAACTCATCTCTCTTATCCAAGAATTGTGTTCTTGTGTAGCTTCCTATAAGTTCTGGAGATCTCTGTAGTACTGAACAGTATTCCAAGACGTGTTCAGCCTTACTAGCCTGCTAATAACTTGGGCTACTATGGCTGCTTGAATGAAAGGAGGGAATGGAGGAAAAGAACATTCCCTTGTCTTGATTGTGATCAGTGGCATAGAGGAGGAAAACTGTGTTAATAACAAGGAGAGGGAATAAAGTCTCAAGGAAAGAAATGGCTTTGTTCCTCTCCTTTTGTTATTCATCGCAGATTTGGCAAATATAATAACTAGATGAGTATCACTGAACAGGTAGAACCTTTGTTCCTCTCCTTTTGTTATTCATGTCTTCTTTTTCTCTCTTTTTTATTCAAATAATAGGTCATGCACTGGCTTTTCCTTCTCCAACAGAATCTTTTTATTGCTTAAGCCTTAGTCAAATCAATTTGTTGAAGGCTGTCGTTGAAATGAGAGAATGGGCTGGCTACAACAGTCTGACTAGATGGAAAGGGAAAAGCACAAATTGAAGTGCTTAAACGATCTGTAATGATGTATACACATCTAGAAATATATCTAGCTAATATAAAATCTGTGAGATGATTATGTGCTTGTTAGTGACAGAAGTTAGTGATTGGCAATGGAATCACTTGAAGATTACAAAGATTTGAGATGATTGTGCTGAACTTCCAAAGCCAACACTAGAGGGGCTTCTAGATCAGTTCTGCAAGGATACAACAAAATATTCACACGGCAACATATATTGCATGTGCAGCAATAGGGAAACCCAAATAATGTTGATAGGTGAAGTATTCATCAACCTCAATAAATTTTGTTTTCTTATCTAGCTTCGAAGTTTTAGGTTGCCGGGAAATGATTCAAACATGGAATCTAATTCCACCAAAATAGAGCACCATGTAGAAAGATGGATATTGAAGTGTCAAGGAAACTAAGCCAAATATAATTTCCAAACAATAACTCATTGAAACTGCATAATAGTTGGCCTCTTAGATAGAATGTGCCACACCTACTCTTCTCAGATATCAAGAAGACACCAAAGGAAACGTAAAATTCATCGGTAATGACAAACGGATAAAAAAAACAGTCAATCAAGCAAGGATCAAAATACTTGGAAAGAGGGTAAAACATATGGAGTTGGTGATAGATACAAATATGAAAACATGCAAAGGACTTCAACTGAGTGAACAGCACAATGCAAAAAGGTGCATTAAGAAAACTACACCAAAATGTTGACAAATGGCATCATAACCACGACAAGGTAGTAAAACAAGTTTTATGACTCAAATGGTTTATGTAGGTCCAGAGGCACTTACCATAACTTGCTGGATATTATGATGGAATTCAATTGGTAATGTAGAGGCATGTACTTACTCAAAAGAAAGTAAACGCACACAGTTTAGCAAAATAAGTCAAACCAAGCAGACAGAAAGTGTGCTAGAATACAATTCATTCTACCCTCTTGGAAAGACGACAATCTTCAGGCCTAAAAAAATACAGACACCCCCCTGAAAGAGAAAACACAGTATGCAATTAAACAATTATCCAACTCTAAATAACATCCCAGAGAAAAGGCACTTTCTTCTAGTGAACAGAGCTTCCTTTGGCATTGTATCCCAAAGCAAGGTAACCCAGAAAACGGAATCTAACTCCACGTGTGAAACAGAAGCTGCAGAAGTCCATTTCATATGCCTAAACACATATTAATCACATTTAATAAAAGTTAAATAAAAGCAGTGTAGGGACCAGTTCATGCTGAATAATGGTACAGCGAACATAAATAAAAATATATCATACAAGCATAACGGCGTGTGAGAGATGCAGTGCATAGGCACATGTGCATGCACGTGCATGGACGCATACAAGCTCGAACATGCACACACAACAGGTATCCAAGTAAATTCGGTAAAAGACTTAATGAGATAAGACGGAGAGAGACTTAGTGAGATAAGACGGAGAAATTATATCCTGTCACAACAGGTAACCAAGTAATTCAGTAGAATACAAATGTAATAAAGACGATTAAGCAAAATAATAAAGATATAACCACTAGAACAAATAAACCTGCCACATCCACATAAGTTAAAAAATTCACAATCAACGGTAGTGGATAAAAGGTTTACCAGCCTCCTATTAGGAGGGTGATTAAATTTGCAAGTCACTCCAAATCTACAGAGGCCAGTCCTGATGTAATAAGCACAGTCTGGCTCTCCTGGACGCTCAGGATAGGGTCCAGATTCCATGGCTTCACTCCCTCTCAAGCTCATATGCCACATCGCCTCTGCAATACCAATTCCACATGCATTAAAACAACAGAATTGTGCTTAGTCGGATAAACTATATCTAAAACACCACACAATGTCCAAAAAGAAAATCCAAGAATGTCACAACACAATGTCCAATAATAATAATAATAATAAATCCAAAAATCAGAAATTTATGACTTCAACATAAATTCCAATAGTAGAAATTCACATGTATATGATTCAAGAGTATTATTTAGGATGATAATTCAATAGACCAGGATAAAGTTTAGAAGATGGCGAATGAAGGGATAGCAAATGAGATCATGGGATTGAATAACTGCAATATCAACACAATCAAGGGATGGAATCAAAGGCATAAAACAGAAAATGGACCAGGACAAACATAAAGGACATTGGCTGGTACCTAGGAAGCACAGATCCAAACAACATTGCCTTCAGAGCGGCGTCATGTCAGACAATGTTCTCTAAGACACACCAGATCAGGGCCGTGATCATGTTGCCATGTCTATACTGTGTCATGTCATGTCGTATTTGTGTCCATTCGACATAGACTAGTATCATCATGATCATGTAATTGAAAAGGAATACTTTCTTTAGTAATCTTTAGTAAAAAAAGAAGGAGGGATCAGCATAGAAACATGCGAAAATATACATAATTTTGATACAGAAAATTCCACATTCCACCGTTCCCGCAGATCGGAAGTGCCAAATTGACCATCGAAACCCTAATCTAACCAATCTAACAGCATTGCTATGGTAAAGAGAGAGAGTAGAGCGTATGAAGAAGAGCAGAGAAAGAAGAAAGACCTTCGTCGAGCTCCGGCGCGATGGACGACGATCCGTCGGGCGGAGGAGGAAGCGGCGCTGCCGACGTCGTCCGCATATGTATCGTGGCCGACGCCATCAGCGGGGCCCGGCGGGGAGGTGCTGCTGCGCCGGGGGTCCCATTTCTAGGGTTAGGGTTCCGGCGGAGGGGAGAGGGAGAGAGTGGTGGTGATGTTGGGGATTAGAAAATAAAGGGGATACAGAGAGAGAGAGATGGAAAGGGAGGGGAGGAGAGAAGAAGAGCGCTCCTCTCCACAAATGAGGAATAAAAAGCCCATCCATCCGCTTTTTCTCTTTGCTTTTCTCTCTCGCGTCGCGCCCACCCATTTTAGCAGCCTAGACCTTCCAAACTGACTTATTTGCAAATAACTAAACTTCGGATTGGCTGATTTGCAAATGTTATTTTGGGTTATTTAGTTAGGGTCTGCTTGGCAATTGTAGGGGTAGCGGTTATGAGGTGTTTTTAGAGTACCGGTTATGAGCGGTTATGAGGGGTCCGGTTTTGGATGGTTTTTAAGTAGCGGCTTTTAAACCAGTCCAATCCATGCTTGGTAATTCACTAACGAGCGGTTCTGAAAATTTTTTACACGAATAAATTAAATAGGGAAGGGTATCAGTAGTTATAATTATATATATTTTTGTGAGGATATAAATGGAATAAAAATATAGAGGCGCTCAAAACCCACCGATTTGGGGTGTTTATAAAGCCACCCAAAAATACATTACACCGGTTTTGGAGGGTTTTTGAGCCGACCAAAACCAGTGCCTAAAAAAATTTAACAAGCATAGGTTTTCATAAACGGTCGGTTCAAAAACACCCTAAAACCGGTGAAAACACCGTTACCAAGCAGACCCTTAAGGGCTTGTTTGGTAAAATGAATTTGATTTTGGATTTGGATTTGAAAATCCAAAATTCAAAACCAAATCCAAATCATGGATTTCCAAATCCAAATCCAAATCAAAATCCAACTCCAACCAAACATAGAATTTGGTAAACTAGAATTATGATTAACAATTATGATAATAAAATATTTATTAATTAATTAATTAATATTATAGTTATGATTAATAATTAAATTATTATTATAATTATAAAATAATTATGATTAAGAAATTATTAATTAAGATTATAATGATGATTATATGCTAATAATAAATTATTAATTACAATTTTAATAATATTAATTATTAAATTATTAAATAATAAATTATTAATACCGACAAAAATTATGATTAATATAATATTAATTGAGATTATAATAAAATAGTAACTAATAATTTATAATTATCTTGATTATAATAATTTATTTATCATAATTATAATAATTTATTTATCATAACTATAATTTTAATTAATAATTTATAAATAAATACTTAATTATAATATTAATTAATAATTTATTTGTCTTAATTATAATAAGATTATAATTAAGACAAATAAATTATTAATTAATATTATAATTAAGTATTTATTTATAAATTATTAATTAAAATTATAGTTATGATAAATAAATTATTATAATTATGATAAATAAATTATTATAATCAAGATTATAATTATAATTAATAAATTATTAATTAAGATTATATTTATGATTAATCAATTAATCAATTATTAACTAAGATTATAATAAGACTATGATTATAATTAAAGATTATAATAATTGTGATTAATAAATTATTATAATTACGATTAATAAAGGTATAAATTATTATAAAATATTAAAATAAAATTGTAAAATTACTAAATTATTAATTAAGATTATAATTATAATTAATAATTCAGACAATAATAATGACTAATTTTAATTAGTTATAAATTAAATATTTTTTAAAATAATAATTGTAAAAAAATTATATATAAAAGATAATGAATTATTAATTTATTCTTTATTAATTTATTAATTATTTATTTATTTATTATTAATTAATTTTAACTAAATATTTAATATAACAACGAAATTATTAAAAAATAACTATCTTTTCCTCCAAAATCCAATTTTCTTTCTTCCAAATCCAAATTTTGGATTTGGTTATACTTTCCATATCTAAATTCATCTCCAACCAAACATAGGGTTCCATGGATTTAACTCCAAATCCATAAAATCATAAAATTCACCTCCAAATACGGTTTACCAAACGGGCCCTAACATGGTCTTATATAATATTGGATATTAGGTTTGGATCTTCATATGTCCAAGTATAGAGTTTGGGTCTCATAATATAGGATTTAGGTCTCCAAATTGATAACATATTTGAACGTAAACAGCTAATATGAGACCAAACGTCGTAGGACTCCAAATTGCAAAAAGGGTGATGATGAGCTTGGCCTGTGTGATGCGGGGCATCCACAACGTCGTAGGACTGATGAAAAATGCCATAATCTGAGCTGGCGTTGGTCAGAATGGGGCGTCCGTGCATAAAAACTCAACGGGTAGGACGCCGCGCGGACGGTCGAGGTCCGGCATTATTCTACCACAGATATAAACAATGGCCGACCCGTCATGCGGCGCCGTAAGGACGTCGAGAAGACGTCGTAAGGGTGTCATGCGCATAGAACCGGTGGCTGGACGGCATCGACTGACGTAGGCATCATGAAGACGTCGGAGGCGCCTTTGACGTCGTGGACGAAGCGAGGCGTTGAGCTGCGGGCGTTGAAAGACGTCATGGCCGTCTCGTGGAGCTCTGGAGCACGGGACGTGCGTGTGGGACGATGATAAAAAAAAGTCAGTACGGACAAGATCCGCACGAAGAGTCTGAAACGACATGACGAACCGGCTAAAAATCGTGTTCGAAGAGACACGATTTAACTGAACCCGCACATGCTGAAAATAAAAAATAAAAAAATATATGAGACCAAACCTTATACTTAGACATACGGAAACTCAAATTATAATATCAAATATTATATCCTGAATAATTTTATCATTTTCAACTATCAAATTTTTGCAACTTTCTATTGCAGCTGATGGATTATGATGATATACAGTGTACTTTCTGACCCATATTACTCTCTATTATTTATTTTGGATATGGAGACCCGAGAACAACCCTAGAAAATACATATTGTACAATATTTTATAATATTACTATCAACTATCAAACTTTTATAACTTGCTATTGCAGACTATTTTATTTCATGGATTATTTTGACATCCACAAATGCTTACCGAACGGGATTACTCTCTACTGTTATTTTGGATCCAGTCGAGTCCATTTTTCGAGCCGAATCCGACTGTAAATATAGATTGCACTATGTTTTATGAATCTGGATCTGCATCCAAATATGAATTTAAGTATGTAAATCATATTAACATCAATAATACTATTGTACACTTGTAACACTAGGTGATGCGCTATCGCATTTAAGTATGTATTAATATTCAAGAAAAAAAAATAAGTAAAACTAATTAATACTTAACTAATAATTGCTATCTTGTCACAAAAAAAATTATTACCTACCATAAATGTTGTTGTTCTGTAATCGTTATCTTGTCACAAACAAATATTACATCCAAAAAGATTATTAATGTTGCTTTATGCACTACATTTTAAATTTACTATTAAATATTTTCATTGAATATGCTTGATCCTATCTTTCTCCCTCAATACCTTCAGGGTCCGCTTATTGAGGGAGAAAAAAATAAGTACAATTAAGTGGGATTAAATAAGAAAGAGTTAAGTGAAAGAAAGTAAAGTCAATACATATAATCTTGTTTGGATTCGAGGAAGAGTTAAGTGGAAGGTGTTTAATAACTCTTATCTTGATTGGAGATTTTGAGTGAAATGAGGATTAATAAAAATAAGATAGTTACCAAAATAACCTTATTGCATATGTCATATAATTAAATTTGATTAAATTTTATTAGAATTTGTCAAAATATCTTCACAAATTTGGAAGCTACATATTAACATGTTGAAAACAAAAAAAACAAAAAAAAAACAAAAATGGAAAAAAAATCATAATATTTTATAAAACAAATAAGGCATATTTGTGACTTTTAAAACAAAACTCCTCAGTTCCCCACCCTCACTTAACACTCTATAACCCTTCCTACTAAACCTCTACCCTCAAACTAAGCATGCTTTTATTTCTTTCTCACTTAACTTTCTCTTACTTTACTCTCTTAACCCACAATCCAAATAGACTTAAGTAGTGGAAATTTTTTATTAGTGATATGAGATATTAATAGGCAACTTAATCATTGAAAGAATGAGGAGAAGGCTGTTGCATATTAGAGCAACAATAGTAAAGCTCATCTCAACTTCTAAATTTTAGATTAAAAATGTGCGTATGAGCTTATTTTATGGAATAGTATGACTGAAATGTAATTCCATGATGGTTATGTCTCAGCTACTATAAACTTGAAATTTTCTATATTCAGCAATAATGCTCTAAACATTCTAAAATTTTATTTTTTTTTAATTATATTTCAGTCCAATTTATTGCAGTTTTATTTGATTTTATCCTTCGTAGATTGAGCTTCCATAATATTAAAAAAATCTCAAATTAAGTCCAACATACCGTAAGAAAGCATGCCTTATGTTTTCAACCTAACAATCTCTCTCATACCACCTACCAGGAATTGAACATTTAAGAAATATTCACATGCTTATTATAGTAATATACGTCAACTACGCAAGAAAAATAATATATTATCAATTCGTTTGTAACAATTTAAAACGAATAAAAATTGTAATATATGTCAAGTAACGTAACATTTTTCAATCAGGGTGACGGGTTTCCGATAGCAATTAAAAGGACTAATCCGTTGATCCCTTTCCACTCCGGACATCAAACAAAGCCAACTAAAAATAGGTATACACATGAAAGAGATAAATATTTCGTTTATTTGCAATTAAATACTTTTAATGTTAACACGTTTGCCTCTTGTTACCATGTACTATTTTTAGGTCATTCTTATTGGCATCCCAAATTTTAATCAAGGCATAGCAAATTTTGTCGGTTTATTTTGACAATCTTTTGCATGAAAAGATATCCAAAATTTTGACAGTCCTAAATAAATTCTATCTAGGACTGTCACAATTTTGACATGGCAGTACTATATATGCATAGAATGGTCAAAATTATGTTTTCCCCAAAAAAAATTGCGTTGTCAATAACACCGACCTATTTTTTGACGCTCTTTGCTAACAAAAATAATTTGTTGCTCCTCAACTTTTATTTCACTTAGTAGGTGAGTCTTAGTTTACTCTCTCACCTTGAGGCAAAGCCGGCCCAGACCCAGGGCAAGCAGGGCCCAGGCCCGGGGCACCATATTGTTGGGGGGCACCAAAAAATTTGTAGTGTAGTATATGTTGGGCTTCAAGTTCCCTATTATGGGCTGCCGCCTGGGCTAACTTTGCTTAATACTTAAATAGTAAAGTAGTAAACCTAAAACCAAGTAACAGCCACACATAAAAATCACAAGCAACCATTAAATAACCACCCCCAATTAATTCATTTGTCGCCTCGTATTCTCTTCCTCTCCTCGGTTTCCTTTTCCGTCCGAAAATAAAAAGTTGCCTCCTCTATTTCTTTGATGGCGATTCTACTCCCCAAGTCCAACGTTAATTTCTTCGATTTTATTTTGTTTATAATTGAAGCATTTCTATTTATTTTTTTCCATCTTCACCATTTCTTCTCAGTTTTCTCCTCTTTTGCTCGGGCTCTCTTCCTTCGTTTTGATCTTGAACAACCAAGATTAATATAATTTACTGGTATGAATCTTACTTTTTACTGTTTTATTTATGAAATTTAGAAATGTTCTTACTTCTTCCTAAAATTTTAACTAGATTATATTACATTTATAAGCAAATCACTACCAGGAACCCATTTGTTGTTTGCAAATATGTATTGTTCATTGAACTTTATTTAGATTTGATGGTCACAACACAACATAAGAACAATAAAATTGTTTCTACGGACAAAGATATTTGAAATAAATTTTGTTCGCTTTATAGAATACCTATATGACAAAAAAAAATAGTGTTGTAAAAAGTTTCAGAATAGTGGTTTAAATATTTGTTTTGTTGATCTATTTATATATTTATTGTTCAGGTTTTTTTTTCATACTTTTGTTTTAACTTCTAGTGGTGATTGTATTGGGGAGGCTCTGGAATCATGTGAAGAAGGCAAATGCCAAGAATTTGCTAGGGCATGTGCACTAAATATGTTGTTTGACTAAAACTTAGTTTCATACTATACTTTCTAATACACCCTCAGTAATCCCTTAGGGGCACGATTTAAAATTTTGCCCTGGGCATTAAAACTCTCAGGGCTGGCCCTGCCTTGAGGAGCTTGTTTATATTACTGTTTTACTTTCGGTATCCTATTATGTATCTTACTACGTCCTTTCTAGGCATAGGCGAGAAGATATATCCAGAGAGTATGGATTGAGGCCACGTTTGGTTACCATAATTGAGTTTTGGAAAAGGAAAGTAATTTCTTTCATGTGTTTGGAAGCCGAAGGAAAGAAGTTGGACATTAAAATAATTCCCAAGGGTTAGAAAATTATGAGGAAAGTGGTTCCCTCCATCCATCTAAGAAATTACTTTCCTTCCCACTTTTCTGCATTTATTACAATTTTTTGACTAAGATATTCCTGGTCAAAATATTATTTATCATTTATATCTGTAATACCTTTTAGAATTTTTTGTCAATCTTGCTTAAGTTTTCTCATTTTCCTTTTCTTTCCCTTCCTTTCCTTTCCTTTCCTTTTCGCGAGCCAAACGAGGCCTGAGAGACTATTCAGGAGCCGTGCTAGTCGAGGACGTAGAGGACTGCGTAGAGGAGTACCCCTGATCAACGGTAGGGCTTTATCTTTGGGATACATACAAGGTAGTAGATACTCGAATTTTGTTATATTTTTGTATGTGTTGGATTTGTTTTATTATTATTTTTTATTCCAACATTTATGTTCAGTTATTTAGTTCTCTGGTTGATGTTGTTCTTGCTTATTATGTGGATGAGATTAGTATACATGTCCGATCATAATAATTGTACTGGAGCTCATATTTGTACAACGGAATACACTTCGAAAGGACCAATAGAGTTGGATCCTTTCAATAGTTGTATTAGTCGGCCATTGCCACATGGCCTAGTCCCACATAGGAACTGCAATGTGACAAAATGTCTAACATAGTTCCATTTGTGGAAATCAGCACACGGGTCAACTAGACTCTCATGCGGGTCCAAAGGCATAAATAGCTTAAGTTAGAATGGCTTCAAATTAAATACGAAACTAAATATATAGGCATATTCGAAACAAATAAATGATATCACCAAAAACTAACATAAGTAGATTCCGAGTAGTTGCAAAAATGATTAAACTTGTCTGTCTATGGGTCATACAAAAAGTTGATCCAGAAGAGGTTCACAGAAACTGATGATATTATGATTATAGGTCAAGTTGATAATGCGAATCCAACGGAGTATATTTTCTTGCAATCCGATGATCATACGAGAAGCGCTAAGAGACTATCAATCAATGAATTTCGACGTATACAGATCAAATACTCTGCGACCGTTCAACAATTTTTTTTTTATCGAATAATACACATTAAGAGACTCGTTATGCATTTTTCGATGTGAATTACATATGACAATGATGTCTAGATGTGTGTGATGTCATGGAGTTGGAGGATTTTCGATTGAAAATCAGAGTGTGACTCTACTTTGGTCGATCAGCTCTCATACTAACAAGGAGTTTGTTAGCCCAATAATTAAATTAAGTTTTTTTATTATGGTTAATCGATTAAGTTTAGTAATATAAAATCACTAATGATCGTGCAATCACTATAGTAATTATACTAAAACTTGGTATGGTCCTAATATGCATTAATGATATTATACTTGCTACTGTGTGTATTGTTTTGTTTGCCTAACATGTATTTACATAAAATAAATAAGCAAGATCAATCATGAACATATGCTATGAAGAAATCATGACGGGCCAAAGACATGTTAGTTCGAAGATTTTTTTGAACCGTCCATGATATCTTCGGGATCACGCACTAAGGATTTTTTTTTGTCTGGTCAGTGGACGGTGTCACACCCCGGTTATGCAGAATTGATCATTCTCGTGTGGGCATGATGTCGTGTGAGTCTAAGTTGTGCTCTCACAATACGAATACCAAAATGGCCGATTGAGCATGTAAATGGCAGAGTCGTACAGAAGTCCCAAGTAGAAAAGTTAAATCAACACAAAATGCATAGAAGCAAAATCATCTTTATTATAACGGCTCAAATCCAAGATTACAATCACTCAAGCTCTCCCTCTCATCTCTCAATTTCAATAAGATCATGCCCTGAGGCTTACAACTTAAAGTCGATATATACAGAAGGTGATGTTCATAGATTATGTCCTTTATATGATGAAATCTTCAATACAGACGCACGCCTCAAAATGCTAAGGAAACTCCATGTCTCAATGCGTCCAAGCGAGCACCGTATCAAGCGAGTTGCTATCTGCATCCCGCATACAAACTGTTAGGGTATCAGTACATATAATGTACTGGTAAGGAGGTCTCTCGCCCACCCATACAACATGTTATTTTTGTTAGTGCGTACTATAATTTTAGTGTTCTTTTTAACCTTATCTTAGGATCAATTACATGGTATAATAAATACAAAACTATGTATCACAAAACCATGATCGTGCCACGCAACATAATGAATCTTACCCATACTTACTTTCCACATTTTCCTGTTCATCGCAACAATACAGTTTATAACATAGGAACTTAGTGTCAAGCTACCAAAACCATGATGTCACATATTATGTCGAAACGTGTCTCTGCTCAAGCCAAATCTTAGGCTCACTACTTGCATTGCGTACCTTGCATCCACTTCCTGACTCAATCTACGGCATGCATGCGATTGTCGCTAACAGGCCGACTCAATCTATATGAAGGTCACTAGCGAGTCTAGCTATCATGGACTTATGGATTGGTGTAGACGAGATCCTTGCACCACGGATAGCAACCCCCGCTGAAGTCCCTGAATCACCCGAGCGTGACTTGCTCATCTATCATGTATTCCTCCTAGGCTGAATCGATCCCGTGGCCCCAAGTTGTCGTTCGTGTAAGCGCGCTCTTGTGCACAAGTTCCAATGACCATACAATGGTGCCTACCTAACTGATTATATGACTCAAACTTTTGTTCATCTCAAGCTTTTTATCTCTAAGCAGCTCCCAAAACCATGGACTGCCTCGGCGACCTACAGTCCCGAGAACTTTTCATATTTCCATAATTTTCATTTTCGACTCAGGAACGACTATCTGATAGCCCTCATGTTTAACTTGAATCAATCGTGTTTCGTGTAGTACCACAAATCATGTCATACTCTATATGACAAGACTTAAAATTATGGAAACATATAGACTATGACAACAAGTCGATAGTCTATGTTACAGCATAAGATAACTCTACTTTACCCAAATCGTGGAATTGAAAGACTGAGTGCCAACTGAAGTACTATCTAGGCAACAAGTTTGATATTTCATGTTCTACACAAATCTGATGCGTTATGGGATTATTCCCTTAGCTATGTGGGTCCATCTCTTTTATTAGCATAAAACAAGCCTATTGACTTAGAACAAACACAACATTTATTTTATTAAGTGTGAAGGTGAAGCAGAGATAAGTTCATCGAAGCTACCCATCTGAACGAGGAATTGCCTCGACCGAGCGGGAGTTCGAGCAAGTCGCTATGTAGCCAAGTTCAAATGTTGTTGCATCCTTTGATTCAATCTGTTGAACTGAGCCGGGCGGAACACTGTAGACGAGGATCAAGGGGCAACACCGTTAGGAGGAAATGACATCATTCTAACAAAGAAGCCAAGATACCAAGAATCATGCCCAGTGCAATCTTTCTTTATTTATGTGCCTACATGATAATGTGTAATTTAATATGTAGGAGGCATAATGAAAGTTCACTAAAAACCCTCATCAAAATAAACTAGAAATCCAGTATCACGAAATGAGAAGAAGCAATATATTGCCAGTATATTGTCAGCATACTAATACTATATTTTTATGTGTTAAATATTTTCCCGCAGCCTATTTTGTATATTGTTTCAAAGAACAAATTTGTCTCCACACAATATATTGTAAATATACTGACAATATACCGTGTGAAGACAAATTTGTTCTATCAGCTCTTTGTCTATGATTTTTTTTAATATATACAATATATTGATAGTATAATATTTTTATATTTTCTGTTGAAGAACTAATGCTGCAATGTCTAGTTTTCTAGCCGTTTTATAGTCGTTACTGTACGAACAATGTACTAACATTATAATATCTGTACATTAACAACTCTATTTTGAGAGCTTGTGTGCATGATATATATATAAACCCATTTACTCGCATTTGTTTTCAACTTCTTGGAGCCTTAACTTTCTATCTTTTATATACAAAACCTCTCCACATAAAAGATCTTTCATTTTCCAAATGAAATTGAGATATAGTTGTATTGAATTGTAAATTGAGATATTCATATTATTTGTGAGAAGATCAAAACCTTTCTTGTAAGAGGTGATGTCCACAAGCATTCGTATCAAAACTTGTATAGAAGTTGATGAGCATTCGGATCAAAGCTTGTGTGTAAGAAGTCGGCGAGGCATTCAGATCAAAATTTGTTAGTGTAACTGTTTATGATAATAGTGGATTAAAGTCATAAAGAGTTTCGAAATTCGAGTGCCTCATGAAGGATAACAGGATATATTAGGTATCGATATCATTGTCTTATTTCTATCACTTATTTTAAATTGTCTATTAGAATGCATAATTGTGATTAATTAGTAGTTAAATCTTATTTACCCCCAAGGTGCTTTCAATTTTGATTAAAGCTGGGTATAGCTCCGAGACTATAGTGCCTCACAGAGGATACCATGATACATCGCGTGTCAGTATTATTGTTTTATTCTAGCATTTATTTTAAATTACTTATTAGCATTCATAATTGTACTTAATTATTAGTTAGACAATTTTCACCCCTTCTAAGGTGCTTTCAATTGGTATATGAGTAATGACTCTATTTTTAGACTTAACATCCTTAAAGTATATCCTTATTTATTATGTCTTCCTATTCCTCCTCTGATAAAGAGGGTTCAATTTCTAGTAGCATAGACAATCATTGTTCTTCTAAATAAAAAAAATGTCCTAAATTAAATTATATGGTTGAAAAATCCTTAGATATGCTTGAAGGCTCTCATTCTACAAATAGAGAACTTAAAAAAAACATTTAGAAGAAGCAAATGAGTTATTGAGAAATGTGAATAATGAGTTGTTATCTAAAGTAGATTCTCAAAAATCTTCTTATGTTTCTTTAAAAAGATTAAATGAATAATTAATTTTGAGAATCAGAAGACTCATCTTTTTTTTCTGAGGTATTGTTTGGGAAGAGGAAAAAATGAGGGAAAGGAAAATTTTGAGGGAAAAATGAGTGAAAAATTAAAAGTATTGTTGTTTGGAAAGGGGGATGGAAGAGGAGGGAGAGGATTTTGGAAAAAAAATTCATGCGGACCCCACTCAAAAAATTTTCTCCCAAAAGCGGAAAGAAAATGGAGAGAGTTGAGAGAATTGTGGGAGAAATTACTCATCTACCCTTCAAAAAAGTTAGTTTCATTTATGATTTTAAAAAAAATCAAGGATTGAATGATAATTATATCTATCTCCACAAATAAATAAAATATTATTTTTAAAATTTTTCTTCCTCTACTTTTTGGTCATCTAAACAAGTGACGGAAAAATTAATTTACTTTTATTTTACTCTCCTCCATTTTATTTTCCCTCAAAATTTTCTTCCCCTCCTAAAAAATGTTCCCAAACACAGTGTAAAAGAATTCAAGAGGCAAACGTATGAGTTAGTATCCTTGCAAGATTCTTCTATTAATTCTTTTAGAGAAGTAAAATGATGATTTTATATTTAAAAATAGTATCTTTAAAAGAGAATAATATTTTGAATACTATATTTGACTATCTTACCACTTTGCATGATGACTTGTTATTAAAGTATAATAATCTAACCAAATCTTCTCATGCTTATTCTAAAGATACTCATCACCCTAGTATGTTACATGATCAATATCATGCTCATTATGATATATGCATACATACTAGTATTACGTGCTTCTATTACTCTCATATTGGTCATATGAGTTTTGCTTGTCCTATTTATAGAAATTCTACTACCAATGTTGTTAGAGTAAATATAACTTGGGTTCCAACCCTTAAAATTTTCAGGAATAAAAGAAATTACCGTGCACCTAACGCTCCCGTTCAAATCATGTAACATTTATCTATATATATCAATACAAATTATATTCTCTCTCACGTTGACAGTAAGAATTCTATTAGGACCTTGGTTTGGATCATCAATGAAACATATAATTGTATGCCTATCAAGACTCCACTACTACATTTTTCCCATATCTATGTATTAGTAAGCTATAGTGAAAGAGGTGTAACAACTCGTTTACACATCAATCCAAACAAATTTTCCTCTCATCATTTCTATTGGAAAGAGCCCGATGGATGGGCTTTGACATCCAAGCATTCCTCGGTGATTTCTTGCATGGTCTGTACTTTGTTTCATCTAAGTCTAGGATGGCTTGTGATGTCAGTGACCAAACACAAGAAATGTTGCACTTGGTATGTAAAAAGGATAACAGTTGACATGGAAGAACATGATAAGTTTCACAAGGCGCAGCGCGGTCCGCCGTGGGTGAGTTTCAACGTAAATTTTATTATGCTTGTTTGAAATTCATTAGGATGGTTAGAAACATTCATACATTAAGTCATATAAACTCTTCAACCAAATGAGAGCTTGGAACTTAAATAGCCACGCACCAATACAAGTATAATGTATTGATCCTCGCTCTCCACACAGGTGCCCCGAACCACGAAGGGCGTGCCACTTAAAGCTCAAGGCGACGCGAACACTTTTGAAGCCTCGTCCGTGTGTTGAAGGCTTGTTTCTGAATCCTTTTGAAGACCCCGCACTCAGTCCAAGAGAAGATGACGACTCGACTCCCCTCCATAACAGGTAGAAAGTATTATGTTTTGCTTGTAAAAAGGGATGTAAAGTATGGAACGACTATCTCATCAGCGTTCGTTTTGTAATCGAGTCATGTTGTAGCTACGCGGCAATGAATGTAATGGAGTCGATATAAATGAAGTTTTATTATCACTGAAAAGTCTACTTCTATTTCAAATGTGTCAATCAATTTCTCTGCGTACTCTAACTTGATGTTGTGTTTCGGATAACCTTATCGTAACACCCAGTTTTCCAGATGAGGGTAATTTTAAAATTTTGTAATTTTAATCTTTTATTAATGATATTAAATCATGATATAAATTTTTGGTAATTTTTGATCATTTTAAAATTATTAAAACCATGACTTGTGATTTACCAAATTAAAGATTAGTGATATGGCATTAGGATAATTATTTTTACTTTTGAGCATGGGGGTATTTTGGTCATTATGAACTTTTGGAAATTATTTGGATTTATTATGAATTATTTAGATTTATTTGAATTTATATGATTTTTGGTATAATTAATTTAAGGGTTAATCTAGACTTGACTAGTGTTGACTTTGGAGCCTAACCTAGAAGTTAACCCTCGTTGGTGACCCTAGTCTAACTCTAGTTAACCTACTTTAGTAATTAGAAATTAGTTTTAAAGTAGGGAGGATTAGTTTGGGTGGAATTAGTCCATGACTAGCGACTTAAGTCAATGACTTATTGTCACGCCCCAGAACCAGAATACTGGAGAGCGGGGGCAGACATAGCCAGCTACGTATATTTAAATAGATTCCATCTCGTTATACGGTCACGGCTGTCTAGATACATGAGGGTTTATCTACAAGCCAACAGTCTCTTAAGGTCATGAACAAGCCTAGTGTCTCAATCACAAGCAAGTAAGTAAAAGTTACAAGATGTATGATCATTAAATATACAATAGTAAGGCGTCCCAAATATTACATATTCAGCTGATCATGAAGCTAGTCGTTACAAAATGTCAGGACTAGTAAGAGTTTAGTCATACATGATCAACCCTAGGATCTGTTAATCATGTTACAGCCCGTAGGCAGACAGTAAGTAAGTGCAATCGAGCTAAACAGGTGCTCGTCGGCTAAACGCCTCAAAAGAATATTTTTACAATAGAGTGGGAGATCAAAAATAAATCCACTCGTTGCCAGGGTTCCGTCTAGTGGCCACCATCTGGCTGGAAGGTCGGTAGATCCTCTGGAGCTGCTCCGAAATCTGGCCATACAAAACCAGCTGGGTCAGATCCCAGAAAGAGCAAGTGCCACAAAAGAAGCTTCACTTAGGAACTAAAACAAGCAATCAGCACAAGATATAAATAAAGTAAGAACTGGAAATAAAGAAAATACATCAGGATGATATACGACGAGATAACCATGGAACTATTCAGATAATCAGGTTACAACCCGTAAACCAAACAAGGACCGGGGTTGTAACCCTTCGTCTGAACAGAACTTAGAATTCTCACCATTTATCGGTAAAATAAATACAAGCATTCTGGTCATGCAGTAGTCTGGAACAGGATCAGGGCAAGACTAGACTGGTTAGACTCCATCCAATCACTTCACGGCCAAGCAAGAATTACGGCTTGATACTTTAACTAGCTAGGGTTGTCACAAGCCTAATCACTAACAAAATGCAGTAAGATTGTTCCACAGCCACAAGCCCTGCAGACCATCCAGGTTACCCAGGTCGAAAGATTAGGATTGAATTCAGGTGGGTACATCGTCCAGGAAACGTATGTACCCTTAAGTAGCTTAAAGGGTGCAACACATGACAGTGTGCTGGAAATGTGCCCTACTCGACGGCAGGCTACAGATCCCAAGCGCGCCCAGGTAACGGGATTGCCTGTAGCTGGGAAATATCTTCATGACTACTGTGTTATTCTAGATATTAGCCTTAGTCCATTTTAGTGGGGTGCTCCTGACCGTGGTACTCAGGAGTCCCATCCTAGACATGATGCAAGACAGGACTGGTTTATTTATACAAGCACAATCGCCCACGGTGTCCAGGTTATTATACAGGTCATGTCATGTCAAGTAGCCGTCGCAACAGCTTATCAAGATATAACATGTCAGGTTATCAGGTCAAGTGTACTTTGTCAGGAGTGCGCCACGGCGGGCCACTATCAGGTCATGTTAGTCATGTCAGGAGTGCACCACTACGGGTCACTGTCAGGTCGTGCTCAGTTATCATTTCCAAACATATTAAACAATTCCATGATTATCAAGTTTATGACAAAAGGCGTAAGGATATAAAATGGACGTAAAATATCTAATAAAATATCAATATACAGGGCTATAGAAGAGCCAAGCTCAGGGAAAATAAAACCAAATCTGACACGCTGACATGAGACCAAGTCAGCCAAAGGCCATATGCTCAGGTCAAACTATGCTCAGGCCAGCGTACGCTCGAGTCATGCGTACGCTTGAGGCCAGCGTACGCCTTGCTCGCTTAAGCTAGCGTACCAAGGCACGCGTACGCTCAAGCTAGCGTACCAAAGGGTCCATACACTTCCAATGGGAAGCGTACGCAAGGGTCAGCGTACACCAGGGCACGCTCAAGCTACAGGTCAGCGTACGTTCAAGCTAGCGTACGCTCAAGACTGCGTACGCTTGAGCTAGCGTACGAAAGGGTCTAGGGCACGCTCACGCTAGCGTACGCAAAAGACACGCTGCCAACAGGCAGCGTATCAAGGCTAGCGTACGCACGCTAAAGAGCAGCGCACTCAAGTTAGCGTACGCTCGCTAAAGAGCACGCGCAGCTCAGTGGCGTAAGCTAAAAAGCTAACTCACTGTTCACTGTCTTCTCCAATTGGCAAGAACAGCAAGAACTCTAAAGTTGAAAGCTTCAATTGTCTATATCTTGGTCAAAACAAGTCCGAATCCAACTTTCCAAAGGTTAAAATTGGGTAGAATGAAATTCCCCACAACATGGAACCATCAAAACTTGAAAACAAGCAAGTTTGATAGATCAAAACACCAAAATCCGAAAATAGCAAGACTCTAGATCTACAAGAATTAAAGCCTCAAAATGGAAAATGACAAGTTCTAATGTGGTTTAGAATCATGAGGAGAAGCTAATGAAACCATCAAAAGGAGTTCTCTTGTGGAAGCAAGTTGTACTTGCCTATGGTGTTCTTGGTTGGTGGAGAAGAGTAATGGTGGGGGAAGGAGAAGTAAATGAGAATTATGGAGGAGAGAGAAGGTTGGTGGGGATAATAAAGAGGGGGGGTTGTGGTGGAAATGAAGGAGAAGTATAGGCTAAGGTGTTCCACCCTTGGCCCATGATGAACCAAGCATTGGGCCGGCCGAACCAAGCCAACCCAAACCGAGAGTAAACCAAGCCAAGCCAAGAAGAAAACTAAACAAGGAATCATGCAATACAAGAATAAATATGTACACGTATTCCAGAAATACGTAATACGAACCACAGGCATTACAACTCTACCCACCTTAAAAGAATTCCGTCCTCGAAATTTAATCAAGAGGCTAGAGGAGCAATGACAAGCTACATTAATCACATGCAAGCTATAACTAGGCATACAATCACTCATTCAAGCAAGGAATCGAAGGCATGGGGCATAAGAAAGACTTTATACCTCACAAGTCAAACAAGTCGGGATATCGCGATCGGATATCATCCTCACGCTTCCACGTTGACTCCCCCAAAGAGTGATGACCCCAAGCAACTCGGACTAACTTGATAGTCTTGTTCTTGAGGATCTTCTCTCTCTGGTCCAATATAGACACGGGCCTCTCCTCATACGAAAGGTTGGTACCAACAACCAATTCCGAATGATCCAGGATGTGGCTCGGGTCCGGGATATACCGTCGTAATTGGGATACATGGAACACGTCATGCACCTCGCTTAGCGACAGTGGAAGAGCGAGACGATAGGATACATCTCCTACTCGCTCCAGAATGTCAAACGGTCCTATATACCTAGGACTAAGCTTGTCCCGTACGCCGAAACGAATGACGCCACGGTTAGGCAAAATCCTCAGAAATACATGATCGTCGACCGAAAACTCGAGAGGGCGATCTTGGGCAACTCGAAGATGATCTCTGACTCGTCTGACCACTTCAACTGTCTGGGCAATCATTTCTGGACCGTGCATCTGTCTCTCTCCAATATCATCCCAGGCTAGCGGGGATCTGCACTTCCTACCATACAGTGCCTCGAACGGTGCCATCTGGATACTGGCCTGGAAACTGTTGTTGTACGAGAATTCCACCAAGTGCAAGTGATCTTCCCATGAACCACCGAAGTCAAGTGTGCAAGACCGCAACATGTCTTCAAGAGTCTGGATCGTGCGCTCCGACTGGCCATCTGTCTGCGGGTGATAGGCTGAACTGAACTGGAGATGAGTCCCCAAACTCTCTTGCAAGCTACGCCAAAAGTGCGACATAAATCTTGAATCTCGGTCAGAGGTGATACTGACTGGCACACCGTGCAATCTGACGATCTGCCTAAGATACATCGCCGCTAGCTGAGCCGTCGACTGACCAACTCTGAATGGAAGAAAGTGAGCCACTTTCGTGAGCCTGTCAACTATAACCCAAATAGCATCTCTACCAGCTGGGGATCTAGGTAGTCCAATCACAAAATCTATGGTCACATGCTCCCACTTCCATTCTGGAATCGGTAAAGGCTGAAGAAGTCCAACCGATCTCTGATGTTCGGCTTTAACTTGTTGGCAAACCAAACACCGAGAGACAAACCGAGCTATCTCCCGCTTCATGCCATTCCACCAGAAATGTTGTCGGATATCACGGTACATCTTCGTACTGCCGGGATGGATGGAATACTGCGAACTGTGCGCCTCTGACATGATCTCCTGCCGGATATCTTCGCTGGGTACACAAAGACGCTTACCATGTCGAAGTGTACCATCCTCATGAATGCATAACTCTGGTCTTCGTCCCGCCTCGCACTCTGCTCTGAGTCGCTGAAGCTTGGAATCTGCTGACTGTGCCATCCGGATCCTCTCGACTATAGTGGACTGAACTTGTATACTGGCCATCAAGGCCATACTGGAAGGGAGAACAACTTCAATACCCATCTTCTGAAGATCTGCTAACAGCTCTGGTTGCGCTGTTAGAAAATAAACTCCCGCTCTCCTGCTCAATGCATCCGCAACAACATTGGCCTGCCCAGAATGATACTGCAGGTTGACATCATAATCCACAAGAAGCTCCAGCCACCTTCTCTGACGCATGTTAAGATCCTTCTGGGTGAAAACATACTTCAGCTCTTGTGGTCGGTGAAAATCTCCACCCGATCTCCATACAAGTAGTGCCTCCACAACTTAAGTGCAAACACTACTGCTGCCAACTCCAAGTCATGGGTTGGATAATTCCTCTCATGATCACGAAGTTGTCGTGACGCATAAGCTATTACCTTTCCATGCTGCATCAGAACACATCCTAAACCTCTGCCTGAAGTATCACAGTACACTGAGAATCCTTCGGTCCCATCTGGAAGCGTGAGAATAGGAGCTGTTATCAGGCCTCGCTTCAACTGCTCAAAAGAACTCTGACACTCTGCTGTCCAAGCAAACTGCGCATCCTTGCGGGTCAACTGGGTCAATGGCGCTGAAATCCGAGCAAAATCTGAAACAAACCGCCGGTAGTAGCCGGCCAATCCAAGAAAACTACGAACCTCTGCAACTGTGCTGGGCACTGGCCATGACTCAATAGCTACAATCTTCTGGGGATCCACTTCCACTCCTCCTCGGGTAATGATATGACCCAAGTACGAAATGCGATCCAGCCAGAACTCGCATTTATTGAACTTGGCATATAACTGGTGCTCTCTGAGGATCTGAAGAACTATACGGAGATGCTGCTCATGCTCCGCCTCACTCTTACTGTAGACCAGGATGTCATCCAAGAACACGATCACAAACTGATCCAAGTAAGGCATGAAGATGCGATTCATGAGGTCCATGAATACTGCCGGCGCATTGGTTGCTCCAAAAGGCATAACAAGGAACTCCCAATGCCCATATCTCGATCTAAAAGCTGTCTTCGGGATGTCCTGCTCCCTGACTCTGATCTGATGATAACCTGAGCGCAAATCAATCTTCGAGAATACTGAAGCCCCCTTGAGTTGATCAAACAAGTCATCTATCCTCGGGAGAGGGTATCTGTTCTTGATTGTTACTGAGTTCAAGGTACGGTAATCAACACATAACCTAGACGTACCATTCTTCTTTTTCACAAGAAGCATCGGGGCTCCCCAAGGCGATCCACTAGCACGAATGAATCCCTTGGTTCTAAGCTCTTCAATCATCTTGTACAAAATCTCCAACTCTGAAGGCGTCATTCTGTAGACTCTCTCTGACACTGGGGCTGTCCCGAGAATCAAGTCTATAGTGAACTCGATCTTCCGCTCCGGAGGCATACCTGGAAGTTCTTCTGGAAACTCCTCGACTATCCTGGGCAACTGAACTGCTGCTACTGCCATCCGCAATACTGGAGGAGATGACTCAACTTCGCCTCGGGAGAAAGAAAACTCCGGCTCGCCTGGAATGCTAAAAACAACCCTGCCAATGTGGCAGTCTATCCTAGCATACTGGTTCCTCAACCAATCCATCCCTAGGACCACATCATAATCGGCCATAGGGAACTCTATCAATCTAGCGGGGAATTCTCTACCGCTAACTACGATCTGACACGAGAAAAACACTCTATCTACTCCCACAAGTCCGTTACCAGTAAGTATATTAAGCCTTACTGATAATGACTCGGGCTCCAATCCTACCCGTGTCGCGAATCGTGCAGACATAAATGAATGCGATGCACCAGAATCAAATAAAGCTGAAGCTGGAAAGGAGTTGACGAGAATAGTACCTGTCACTACCTCTCCTGGTGCCAATCCTTCCTCCACGGTCATCATCATAGCCTGACTGTGCCCTCGGGGTGCTGGTCCTCTCTACTGAAATCCTCGCTGTCTGCTCTGACTCAAGGCCTGGGCTTGTGCCTGGGGGCTCTGCTGCTGAAACGCCTGGGACTGAGGCGGCAAGGGCCTCGTCAATGGATACTGCTGCTGTTGGACCGGTGCTGGTCCTCTCACCGAAGAACTAGAAAGGTTGGACGATGATGAACCACCCCTGTTCGGGCAGGATCCAACCCTATGGTCTGGTGCTCCACAAGCCAGACATAATCCCTGTGCCCTACGGCACTCTGCCACCACATGGCCTGGCTTTCCACAATGAGAACATCCCACTGCGGAAGATGCTTCTGCTTCTGCTGCTGCTGAGGGTACGTCGGAGTTGAATGCTGAACCGACGTCACTGAGGCCGCCCGCCTTGGAGCTCCAATAGTCAAAGCCCTGGCTGCCGGGGCTGGTGCTGAAGACTGATTCATCTGGCCGTGAGATCTCTTCCGACCTCCGGCCCTATCCACGATCCTCTGGGAGGTATACTCATGCCTCCTAGCTGCTCTCAAGACTGCATCAAAAGTCTGATGCTCAAACTGCTCGACTGCCAACAAGATCTCCAGGTGAAGTCCCTGCTGGAATCGCTGGGCTCTATCATACTCGGTTGCCACCAAGGTGGGAGCAAACCGACCGAGTCTGGAAAACTCGACCGCATATCCGTCGACCGTCCTGCCTCCTTGATTCAGATTGGTAAACCTCGTCTGCAGATCATACCGAGCCACGGCATCGAAATACTTGATCTGGAATCTCTCTCTGAATACTGCCCAAGCAATGGGTGCTGCTAATCCAATGGCCTGAGCCGCCCACCAGCTGCGGGCAAGATTTAACAACTGCAGGCGCACAACGGCCACCTTCTCGTTCTCTGGAGTCCTGGCTGCCTCGAGAATCACTTCTGTATCCTGAAGCCAAGCATCTGCTGCGATAGCATCTTCACTACCATCAAAGAATGGAGGGTTCAAGCGCTTGAAGCTGTTGGCCGCGCTGTTACCCTGATGACCACCCCGGGTCAAAGCATCCGCCACTGCCTGTTGCAAGACATCTCCACGACGATCTTGAGAAGCTATCAAGGTCCTAATGAGTCCTACTAAAGTGCCGTCATCATGTTCTACAGGTTGAACTGGCTGGACTGGTGGCTCTCCGCCAGAAGGCACGACTCTGGAGGCTACTCCGGAATGCTGGGCTTGATCTCCAGGTTGCTGCTGGTCCGCGGGAGGTGCTCCGCCTTGCTGGTCAGTAGGACCACGAACAATACCGCTGAAGAAGACGACATAGGGAACAATAAGGAAGGACCAGGACAGATCAACGATACAAGCATATGATCAGGACAAAAATCCAGGGATTCAGAAGATACGAGCAGAGATCAAGGACGAATACTGATTGAGACATCTATTCGGTAAACCCTCACATATCTTAATTTATAAGACCTGCATGGGCCACCACTTAAACCATGTCACGCCCCAGAACCAGAATACTGGAGAGCGGGGGCAGACATAGCCAGCTACGTATATTGAAATAGATTCCATCTCGCTATACGGTCACGGCTGTCTAGATACATGAGGGTTTATCTACAAGCCAACAGTCTCTTAAGGTCATGAACAAGCCTAGTGTCTCAATCACAAGCAAGTAAGTAAAAGTTACAAGATGTATGATCATTAAATATACAATAGTAAGGCGTCCCAAACATTACATATTCAGATGATCATGAAGCT
This sequence comes from Iris pallida, assembly GCA_029216955.1. Lineage (NCBI taxonomy): Eukaryota > Viridiplantae > Streptophyta > Magnoliopsida > Asparagales > Iridaceae > Iris > Iris pallida. The sequence goes on from JANAVB010011399.1 coordinate 14,250,022, forward strand.
AGTCGTTATAAAATGTCAGGACTAGCAAGAGTTTAGTCATGCATGATCAACCCTAGGATCTGTTAATCATGTTACAGCCCGTAGGCAGACAGTAAGTAAGTGCAATCGAGCTAAACAGGTGCTCGTCGGCTAAACGCCTCAAAAGAATATTTTTACAATAGAGTGGAAGATCAAAAATAAACCCACTCGTTGCCAGGGTTCCGTCTAGTGGCCACCATCTGGCTGGAAGGTCGGTAGATCCTCTGGAGCTGCTCCGAAATCTGGCCATACAAAACCAGCTGGGTCAGATCCCAGAAAGAGCAAGTGCCACAAAGGAATCTTCACTTAGGAACTAAAACCAGCAATCAGCACAAGATATAAATAAAGTAAGAACTGGAAATAAAGAAAATACATCAGGATGATATACGACGAGATAACCATGGAACTATTCAGATAACCAGGTTACAACCCGTAAACCAAACAAGGACCGGGGTTGTAACCCTTCGTCTGAACAGAATTTAGAATTCTCACCATTTATCGGTAAAATAAATACAAGCATTCTGGTCATGCAGTAGTCTGAAACAGGATCAGGGCAAGACTAGACTGGTTAGACTCCATCCAATCACTTCACGGCCAAGCAAGAATTACGGCTTGATACTTTAACTAGCTAGGGTTGTCACAAGCCTAATCACTAACAAAATACAGTGAGATTGTTCTACAGCCACAAGCCCTGCAGACCATCCAGGTTACCCAGGTCGAAAGATTAGGGTTAAATTCAGGTGGGTACATCGTCCAGGAAATGCATGTACCCTTAAGTAGCTTAAAGGGTGCAACACATGATAGTGTGCTGGAAATGTGCCCTACTCGACGGCAGGCTACAGATCCTAAGCGCGCCCAGGTAACGGGATTGCCTGTAGCTGGGAAATCTCTTCATGACTACTGTGTTATTCTAGATATTAGCCTTAGTCCATTTTAGTGGGGTGCTCCTGACCGTGGTACTCAGAAGTCCCATCCTAGACATGATGCAAGACAGGACTGGTTTATTTATACAAGCACAATCGCCCACGGTGTCCAGGTTATCATACAGGTCATGTCATGTCAAGTAGCCGTCGCAACAGCTTATCAAGATATAACATGTCAGGTTATCAGGTCAAGTGTACTTTGTCAGGAGTGCGCCACGGCGGGCCACTATCAGGTCATGTTAGTCATGTCAGGAGTGCACCACTACGGGTCACTGTCAGGTCGTGCTCAGTTATCATTTCCAAACATATTAAACAATTCCATGATTATCAAGTTTATGACAAAAGACGTAAGGATATAAAATGGACGTAAAATATCTAATAAAATATCAATATACAGGGCTATAGAAGAGCCAAGCTCAGGAAAAATAAAACCAAATCTGACACGCTGACATGAGACCAAGTCAGCCAAAGGCCATATGCTCAGGTCAAACTATGCTCAGGCCAGCGTACGCTCGAGTCATGCGTACGCTTGAGGCCAGCGTACGCCTTGCTCGCTTAAGCTAGCGTACCAAGGCACGCGTACGCTCAAACTAGCGTACCAAAGGGTCCATACACTTCCAATGGGAAGCGTACGCAAGGGTCAGCGTACACCAGGGCACGCTCAAGCTACAGGTCAGCGTACGCTCAAGCTAGCGTACGCTCAAGACTGCGTACGCTTGAGCTAGCGTACGAAAGGGTCTAGGGAACGCTCACGCTAGCGTACGCAAAAGACACGCTGCCAACAGGCAGCGTATCAAGGCTAGCGTACGCACGCTAAAGAGCAGCGCACTCAAGTTAGCGTACGCTCGCTAAAGAGCACGCGCAGCTCAGTGGCGTAAGCTAAAAAGCTAACTCACTGTTCACTGTCTTCTCCAATTGGCAAGAACAGCAAGAACTCTAAAGTTGAAAGCTTCAATTGTCTATATCTTGGTCAAAACAAGTCCGAATCCAACTTTCCAAAGGTCAAAATTGGGTAGAATGAAATTCCCCACAACATGAAACCATCAAAACTTGAAAACAAGCAAGTTTGATAGATCAAAACACCAAAATTCAAAAATAGCAAGACTCTATATCTACAAGAATTAAAGCCTCAAAATGGAAAATGACAAGTTCTAATGTGGTTTAGAATCATGAGGAGAAGCTAATGAAGCCATCAAAAGGAGTTCTCTTGTGGAAGCAAGTTGCACTTGCCTATGGTATTCTTGGTTGGTGGGGAAGAGTAATGGTGGGGGAAGGAGAAGTAAATGAGAATTATGGAGGAGAGAGAAGGTTGGTGGGGATAATAAAGAGGGGGGGTTGTGGTGGAAATGAAGGAGAAGCATAGGCTAAGGTGTTCCACCCTTGGCCCATGATGAACCAAGCATTGGGCCGGCCGAACCAAGCCAACCCAAATCGAGAGTAAACCAAGCCAAGCCAAGAAAAAAAGTAAACAAGGAATCATACAATACAAGAATAAATATGTACACGTATTCCAGAAATACGTAATACGAACCACAGGCATTACACTTATGACTTACCAAATTAAGACTAGTGTTTAAGCCATAGGCCCATGAATTAAGCCCAAGACCAATCCTAACCCAACCATGGCAGCCACTATTAGGTTTCCCTTGCCTATAAGTAGTCTCTTAAGAGTGTTCTTGCCTCTTTTTAGGTTTGCCCTAATTTTGGAGGAGAGGTATTTTCCCCTATGCTCAAAATTCCTAATTAATTCATTTTAGCTCCTTTTTAATCCTAGTCTTTTGCAATAGGATCAAATTTATGTTTATATACTATTTTTGGAGGATTACCTCAGTTTGTGCATTGATTGGAGATTTGGAGTTGCCATTTGGAATCCCCTCTTTGAAGCTTGTTCTTGAGTTTTGATACTAAATAGGTAAACCACCTATGTAATGCCCCGCTCCGCACGGTACATTATGCTGAGTCGTTGACTCGAAGAGTTGCGTTGACCCGATTACGTATCGATGCGAATCGATACAAAGTGTTAAGTTGTCCCGAGCAATGCATCGAACTAAGTCGATGCGAAGAGTTGTGTAAGCCCCTGAATTTAGGACTTAATTTTTTTTCAATTTTTATAATTCAATTATTGTAATAGATATTATTATTTGATTAAATGCTCTTTTCCATGCCTTTGATATTTGGAGTGTCAGGGATGTTCATCTCTGGAAACTTTTTTCATGAGATTTGTAGTGGACAGGATTACCTTCATTTTTGTATATCGTGTCCCACTCGAACTTGTTCCCTTGTACTCTTTTTGCTTCGCGTAAGTTCGGGTCAATTTAGACCATTTAATTAATAATTAATTTCCCAATCTTTTTCTTGATCATCATATGCACGTTACCATGACTTTTAATTTAGGAGCACCAGACCAGTCATTTTCTCAGAACCAACTTGTCATGCCTGATCTACTCGAGACACTCTTAGTCCATGACCTTCGTGTCCCACTCAGACACACTCTCTTGTGCTTCATTTTCTTCGCACAACTTTCGGGTCAATTTAGACCATTTAATTATCTACCGTAATTTGTGACCTGACTTTCAATTTAATTTCGGGACCCGACATCGACCCAGCCTAGTCGACCCCAAATATGGACATGGCCCACATGAAGCCTACTACTCGCCTGACACTTGTGTCCCATTTATTTGAGCCTCCACATGCTACTTATTTTTCCATGATCATAAATACCCATTTTAATTCGAATATTGCCCCATGTCCGATTTTGGCCGACCCGGCTCGACCGAACCCGAACCCAAGCTCCATATTGTTCTCTCGTGACTGTCCAAATATCCTACATAATTTTTCTATTTATCCTATTTTGAAAATATCTATTTCTCTCTCTCCATGTGTATATATACATATATATATATACATATTATATATATATATATATATATATATATATATATATATATATATATATATATATATACATATATATATAATCTCTCTCTCTTATCCTCACCTCACTCTCTCTCCTAACTCCCCCTATGTGTAGCCGACCTACACCCCCTCTCTCATTCTCTCTCTCTAAATATCTTCTTAATATCACTCTCTCTCTTGTATATATATATACACATATATATAATATATATATATACACATATAACTTTCTCTCTCTCCTCCTTAAAATATCCCACACCCTCACTCATCACCATCAGCCCCCTTCAAGTACACGAGCAGCCCCCCCTCACACTACTTTCTCTCTCTTCTTTCTCTAATAATATCTCTCTCTCATTTTCCATATACACATTTATTATAACACACACACACAACACATATCTCTCTCTCACTCACCTCTTTCTCTCTCTCCCTTTCTAAATTTGCAACAGCATCAGCCCCTTCATTGGGCCGACTCACAAACCCCACCCCCATGGCAGAAGCTTTTTCGTCCCCATGGCTGATCCCCTTCCGAGCACAGCCACCTCTCCATGGCCGATCCATCTCCCCTTCTTCTCCATTCACTATCAACATCAACACCACAACCACTCCACCATTCATCATCATCATCATTAACCTTCACCACCGCAACCATCCCGAACCACCACCTCTTCTTCCTCCCCTCCTCAGCGAACACCGCCGTCGTCGTCGCCATAGCAGCTCGCAACCGCAGCTGCGCGTAACAGCAACATCAACATGCTGCACGCGCGCACACCGGCCGGCCGCGCGCCGCTCCGGCCACCGCCGCCGTCGGCGAGCCCCCCCATGGTCGCGCGCAGGCTGGACGACCTTCCTGTGGTGGCCACCGTCCTCCGGGATGCGCCGCCTAGGCGTTTCGTGCGTTTGGCACGGGTTCCCGTCATGACGAGCTCGGAACCAGAGTCGAAATGGCGTTCCGTCGTAGCGACTTTGTACATGTTTTTCGAGAAATCCGACCGTTGGATCGGTGAACTCCTTGCTCCGTCGCAATCTCGGTATATAGCACTTCACTCCCCTCAATTTTCGTCCGTTAATTTCGTCATTTGATACCTCAAAACTGGCCACCAAGTTGACGTTTTAATTGAACTATTTTTGGACAGTTTCGTGACGCCAACTTCGCGTGTTCGTATCTTTGTCGTCGTAGCTCCGTTTTGTGCGCTACCAGTTCCTGTGCGCAGCTGGTATAACCCTCTCCCTGCCCCTTTAGATTTCATTTCAGTTTGAGCTTGTTAGGTCGGTCGAATTCGACGCCAAAGTTGGCCGTTCGAATTCTTAGTATTGTACTTGTAAAATTCCATTTTTGAACCCGGGACTCTGGATTCAAATTATGACACCACCAGTAGACTCGTGGCATCGTTCTGGCCTATTTTCATATAAAATTTGCTTAGTTTGGAGGACGTGGGCCCTGACACGTATTTTGGTGCAAAGCGGGCCCCACAATCCGGGTCAACGGGACTTTTTGACGCCGGCTCATCGGAATCCAATTCCGGATATACCGTTGAGTTCGTATCATCATTCTGGACTCGTTGACATATAATTTGCTAGGTTTTAGTGGACATTGGTTTCGGCACGCATTTCGGTGCAAGTCGGATACCAATATTCGGGTCAACGGGTCATTTCGAGATCGGCTCATCGGAATCCAATTCCGGATATTCCGTTGAGTTCGTATCATCATTCTGGTCTCGTTGACATATAATTTGCTAAGTTTTGAGGACATTGGCTCCGACACGCTTTTCCGTGCAAATTGGAATTTTAATGTCCTGGTCAATGGACCAATTTGAGATCGGGTCAACGGAATCCAATTCTGGATATACCGTTGGGTTCGTATCGTCATTCTGGATTCATGAACATATAATTTGTTAGGTTTGGTAGACTAGTATTCTCGCACATTTTTCGGTGCAAAGCGGGTCCGACACGGACACCGTTTTGACTCAAAATTACCTTTTTGTCCCTGTGTCCAAATTGGCCTTATGGGCAGGCTATTCTAGCTAATTTGACAATTCTGGACACGTTGGTAATGGTTGTTTCACCATCCGACAACATCTGCAGGTTTTTATCCTATTATTATAATCTTTCTCCTTTTGTGGTATTTTGAGATCCATCGATTCCAGTGATTTCACAACCACTGAAATTGAATGTGTTGACCTTGTAGATGTTTGTAGAGACTAGCTTTGACCCAGTTTGACCATGGTTGACTACTTTGACTGAACGTCGAAGTAGAGTCAACATTTGACCTAGGTTAGACTAGTTTTGACCTTGGTTGACCACAGTTGACTATTTTGACCAAAAGTCAACCGGAAGTCAACCATAGCATAAAATTGATTAGAACTGGACCGAAGTTGACCACTTGACCCAAAGTCAACTGTTAGTCAACGTTAGTCAAGTTTGACCTAGAGTTGACCTAGAATTGACCAGAGTTGACCAGTTGACCAAAAGTCAACTGTAAGTCAACCCTTGACTTGTCTTGACCTAGTTTGACTTAGTATGACTTGATTTTACTTCCAAACCCTTATATTGATACAGTATTCCACCTATAGGTCCTCGAGGCACTGTTCTTGGACCAGTTGACATATTCTACCAGATCGCAGGCGAGTACATTTGTTTTATGATATCGTTTATGTTTCTTGTATTTAGTGTAGATACCCTTGTTCTCTTGACACATTGTTCACACGGATTGGTATTTCCCTGGATCCCATCATGAGATGTTATTCTTCGCTTTCCTTGGTATATCTTGTGCAAGTCTTCTTGTTCCTTGTGTATTGTATAGACACGATTCCTGCGTAGGCTAGCTACCCTCTCGGAGAATCGCGTGTCATGATATGTCATGGTTGGATCCATTATACTAGTCGGGGACGGGGAGTATTAGTGTAGATGTGTGGTCATTATCCGTCTTGTTTATTCTTGTAGACCTTGAATGATACCAATCCTACACTCCACGTAGGATTGGCTGATCAGTAGACCTTGTGCAGACCCAAGCCGGCCAAATGTTGTAGCTAGTACTCACACAACTAGATAGATGATTCTTGATTCTTGTACATGCCATGATCAGTTTACTTGCCTTGTTCTAGCTCTAGATTTACAGTTTACCTTGCCATGATACTCACATGTACATTTTATGATTTCTTGTATATTCTCTCTATTTACTGCTACATTTTCAATATCGTCTAACTAGAACTGTTATTTGAGATTTGTGCTCATTCCATCCTGACTGGATATGTTGATAAAATTTTAGGAGTAGTTGTGCCCTCAGTATTGGACTTCATGATGTTGCTAGCTGAGGTGGATCTCACTATTCTTCTATGTGAGTTGACTGGTAGTTATCCTTAGATAGTCTTGTTGTCCTTCTTTATTTTCATGTCTTATGATCATTGTAGATTCTAGTTGTTCTAGTGATATTGTTATTATTCTTGTCTTATCTTCCTTAGTTTTCGTGATGTGACATGAGTACATTTCTAGTTATGGATCTTTAGATGTTGTAGTTAGTATAGTATACTTGACAGCGCTTTACCGCCGATACTGCGGCGTAGGCTGGGCGTAGGCTGGGCGTAGCCCACGTATTCATACCCGTATATCTGGGTGCGGATCATGACACGTTTTTAGTGGTAGCCCATACATGTCAGTCTTTGCAATTAATGCGAAGTCGTGGTAGTACATGAGCTTATCTGTACTACTGCGAGCCTGCCCTAGGATTAAGGTTGAGTCATGGAATATTTTAGGATTTTGGTACTCGGTCATATATTAGGAACTCTTGGTAGATTCCAGGGATGACCCCTGGGAATCTTATTTCGAACTTTTCGAAACTCTTCCCATTCATTCCTGTCCGTCCTGATTTCTGAAATATTTGTCTGTATCAAACTTTATTCTTTCTTGGAATGAGTTTGTGGACCCCAGAGGGAAGGTATAATTTGAACTTATATATCTTTTAGGTTGAGACGAGAATATGATTCGCCAGTCTCATATCAGGTTGAGATTGTTTTAGATTATATTCCAATGATTTCCTTTATCTTGACCTAGATCATACCTTTGGGACTTCTCCTGAAAACTTTTCCTAAATCCTGTCTCGAAATCTTTTCTGCTAGTTTTCATTACTTATCCTTGATTCGTTGTTGAATTTTGAACCTTGATGTTCGTTCGTTGCTGACTTTGACTTTGTATCTAAGATCAATTTTTATGAATTGAGTTAAGATATTCTGATAAACTTATTTGATGAGAACGATAAATGTCTACTTTATTTATGGAGTTTAGAATTTATCGCAGTCATACTAGCTAGCACGACAAGGACGTGGAGCCTGATGTTGGAAATACTATCCTAGTTATGAAATTTAGATTTTCTTGCAGCCATACCGGTTGGCGTGGTAAGGAATCTAGATGACATAATTATAGGATGTATACCCAAGTTATGGACTCCATCGTTTGTTGCAGCTATGCTTACTGGCGTGGCAAAAATTCTGGCAGCCCAGTCTTCTGTTGATGCTGCCCAAATTGTTGCGACTGAGTGGGCAGAGGACCTTTCTAATGAGTTGCTCCAGTTCGGTTGACCGTCGAGGGGCATTCCCTCACTTGGTGAGTGGCAGACCCACAGACTAGACAGTGTCCTAGTCTCTTTCTGCAGATATTTACCTGATGACCTGGCCTCTTGCAGTAACTACAGACAGGGATCTGCCTTTGAGTTGTTATGTCATTGTTCTTCGCCTGTTGGTTCTGCTGGTGGTGGTGAGGAAACCGGTTGTTGTTGTTGTTGGGCTTCTTCTGATTACCCTGGAAGTTGTTAGTTCCAGGATAATCCCTCTTTGAGCGAGCGGGTTGGCTCTTCTCTATATCTTGAGCTCGCTCCAGGATCTTTTCATAGGTCTTAGCACCGCCTGAGATCACATGGGTGCGGATCTCCTCTCTCAGCCCATGTCTAAACCTTTCAGCACGATTATCAGGGTCAGCCACCAGGTTCTTGGCAAAACGGCTAAGTTGACCAAATTCTGCCGCATATTCTCCAACAGTCATATTTCCTTACTTCAGGTTCTGAAATTGCCTCTCCATCTCCCGCAACTCTGATGTTGGGAAGAACTTTCTCTTGAACAACCTCTTGAAGGTGTCCCAGTCAATCTGCCTGTCCTGGAGTGGGGTTCATTCCGATACCAGGTGCTTGCTACATTTTGCAGTTGTAGTCCCACTGCTTCAGCCTTGAGGTCTTCTGGAAGTCGAGCGACGCTTAGGAGATGCTCCATACTATCGAGCCATTTCATCAGCATAAACGATTCCTTCGGTTCCCTTGAAGGGTCGAGGGTTCTGCTTCTTGAAACTCTCAATATCGCCCACCTTGGCAATACGATTCCCATTAATTATATGGCCTAATATTACATAAATTAATCCTTAAATTTATGTTTACCTTGGCAGGCCTTGGTTCCTGTTGAGCTGCTTCTCTTCTCTCCAGTGCAGCCATTGCCACACTATGGGCATTTTCCATGCCTTCTCTCATAATTGCCGTCTGCTCGCGATGAGCTTCTGCTTGAGTTCTCTGGGCTTCTAGCACTCCTCTCAACTGACCTATAAGGTTAGTGGGGTCCACAGGCACCGGTGGGGCAGCTGGAGTGGGCAAAACCACAGGGGGTTGCATCTCCATCCGAGAAGTTGATGGATCCGTCGTTGTATTATGGGGACGGTCGGCCAGCTGCCGAGGTGTAGGATCCGGACTTGATTGGGGAGGTGGGGTATGATAGGGTGAAGATACCCCATCGCCAGCAGGATTGATATTGTCAGTGGCCATTCTCTGGAAGGTTTAGGATATAAACATAAGCAAGGTAGCCTATCTATAATCAAACAAAAATATTTAATTATAATATATTTCGGTCCTATGTTGTGGCAAATTATTGTTCTAGTGTTCTAAATGTCTCTAAATAGATTTTCCTAAGTCGTTGATTCGACCTGCATGGGCCACCACTAAAAACATGTCACGACCCGGTCCCAATTTCTTGGGTCGAATCTGATCATGCCCAGCCTGCACCGTTGTTGAGACGGCGGCAGTAAGCTGTATCACTCATGCAGGTAATCAACAACACAATTTCTATTTGCCATAATTTTAATATTTTGATAATTTAAAAACTTGTCCAACAAATTACAACTGATAAAATAAATAGTCTTTTCAAACAACAACTGGAAATTATAAAATGACAACAACTAAAAGACAGACTCGTCATCTCCGAGTCCAACATCATCTGGTAGCACAGCTGGATACAACTCAGGATCGTAATAACTACTAATCAGTAGCTCTGCATCATCAGTGGAACCTATTGGGGGTGGGGAATCCAGTCAGGAAAGGAGCAAAGTACAATTATGAAAATTAACAATTTTACTAATGATTAGTAATTTGCAACATTAAACAGTTTTGGAAATAATGATTTTTAACTAAACTACAAAATAGTAAACAATGTGATTTGAGTATGTAATGACTATGACCGGTTTGGGATAATTCAATTGTATCCTATTGATACGGTCCGGCCTATCCTCGTGAAAAGGAATAAGCTCACACAATCAGTTATCTATTTGGCTTTGGTCATAGAACACTACGCTACTCCTCCAATATCCCGAGTCAATCAGATTCAATTATTACTCTAGGAGAGAGTTACGTGTAATACAGTGGTTTAAACATGCAAGATTTTTAACATTAATTAAACTGCGCATTAACATAACCGTACTTGCCTTGATTATAACTGGATTTGAGATTTGTTCCGGGATGATGCTAGTACAGTCCTCGAAACCCTACAATTGAGAATTTCTGACTTAGATTTCCAAAAATTTCCATGCTAGATGTGCTAGTTACAATCTCTAAGTTTTGCCCTAGTCAATTTTAATCTTTTGATTACGCTAACACAAACAAAACGTTTATTTATTAATGCGTTGCAATTAAGAAACATTAATTTACATTTAATTTCGAGAAAATTGCATTTATCGGTTTATTTGGAAAAACGTGGTATTTTATAATTATATAAAAACTAAGATTTTCCTTTTTAATGAGAAATACCTGAATTTCTATTTTAAAATTACAACTTAATTTTCTAAGTGACAAATCATTAATCATTATATTCTTTTGAAAAATACAATAAATAATTATTATTTTATACTACGTTCCCATTATCAAAATCATCCAGAAAATAAAAGAAACATAAATAAAACCTAAGCTATTACAATCCCACAACCAGAATAGGCTTATGCCCTTACAAACCGATTACATGAATTTAAATAAGAAGAAAGTTTAGTTAGTCCAGAAAAATTGTCCTACAATTAAATTTGCAAAATAAAATAATAAACTAAATTAAATTTATTTTATGAGTCTCAGAATATTGGTCCATTCTTCAAAAATAGCTAATGCCTCAACGTCCGGGCGAAACCGGTTTCGTTTGCATTTAGCCGGGGTCCATTGACCAATAAGGTCGTCGCCCAATAAATCGAAAATAGTATTCTTTTCCGAAAATTATTTTAAAACTATATAATTAAATTTTTATAGAAATTTCGTCAGTATTCCCTCTATTTTCGGGATAACCCAAAACTGGAAAAAATTGCCAATCCATACATCGATGACTGTCCCAAACCAGGGAACACCGATCCAACCAAAATATAATAATAATAACCAGAACTTAAAATAATATCGAACCCGAAATATCCACAGTAATTCTTCCGAGATTCGGAAAACCGAACTGAACTCAGAGAACCAACAGAAAATTTAACCAAAGAATCATTCCAAAACTCACAGAGCATTTTCGAACCGATTTCGGAAAATCCGAAAACCTAGCAAACCGAATTCCCAGGGAATTCTAGGACCAAAATATCATCATAGACCAAAACAGGGGACGAACTACTATGATTACCAGAGATTACCCTAAGTTGACGGAATCCGAAGGGTTGCCTCGGACTTTGAACACACGAATCCGCAGAAACGGAACCGAACACGTAATCGGACAACGTCGAAGAGCACAAGCTGGACGCTGGCCGAGCACAGGGCTGCCAACGGGAACAGTGAGCGGCACCAGAGGCGGGGCACGACCGGGGAAGTCCCGGGCGGCGCTGGAAAATGCGCTCGGGTGCGCTGGATGGGCGCGGCCGGATCGGGGGTCCGGCGGGCGGAGCCGCGGCGGAAGGCCGAGGGCGCGGGGCGGAGGTGGATGGGGTGCTCGGGGAAGTCGCTCCGGGTGGTCGGCCGCGCTGGGATGTGCGCCTTGGCGGCGAGGTCGCCGAAAAAATTTGGGGGTTAGGGCACGTGGTGAAGAAAAATGGTGATGGGGATGGTAATGGTGGTGAAGGGGTTTAAATAGGAGTAGGGAAGTAACCATGGGGAGGAGACCAACGGCCATGGCCGTTCGGAAGAGGAACGGAGGGGGCTCGGGGAGGTTACGGGAAGGAGAGAGAAAGTCATGTCCGTTCTCGAAGGGTGGTCAGCCGGTTAGAGAATGAAGAGTCTTCTCTTCATAAAATAGATGCTGAATGGAGTTTTGGGCTTAACAAAGTTTTAAGAAAAGAATTAAAACTTATTTAAAATGAGTGTTACCCAAAGAATTAAAAGCTCAAAGATTTGGGTTCTGGGCCAGACTATTTGGGCTTCAAAATGACAACTAAAAATATTTTACAAATTTTAGAAAATATCTTTATGGTTCCAATTGGGTTCGGGTCTGGCTGAGAAACAAAAGTCCAAAAATCTATATTCTTGAAAAATAATAATTTTACCCTAATATTAATTAAAATATTTACATGTTTTGATAAAACTTCCAGTTTTTTAATAATTTTTCTAAAAATGAAATTTCCTAAATTAACAATTAATAATTAATTATATTAGCTAATTAAATTATATAAATAATTATCAGAAATTACGGGTTTCACAACCTTCCCTCCTTAAGAAATTTCGTCCTCGAAATTTAAAGAGATAAGGTTAGGAAAAGAATACCTCAGGTCTCAAATAAATACGGGTATTTCTCCCGCATCTCATCTTCCCGCTCCCAGGTAGACTCGCATGGGGAATCGTGCCTGCACATAACTCTGACTATGGGAGTCACCGAAGTCCTGGTCCTCTTCTCACCTCTGTCCAAAATAGCCACTGGCTTCTCTGGTACTGTAAGACTGGGTCCAATCTCCAGCTCTGAATGATCCAAGATATGACTCGGATCTGGAATGTAGCGTCTGAGCTGCGAGACGTGGAAGACATTGTACACGCCCTCAAGATTAGCTGGTAGAGCTAACCGATACGCCACTTCACCAATTCGGCTCAAAACTTCAAATGGTCCGATATATGTGGGACTCAGCTTCCCAGCTCTGCCAAATCGGATAGTTCCTCTGGTAGGAGAAATCTTCACAAAGACACTATCTCCTTCTTCAAATTCCAGTGGTCGACGACTGCTATCAGCCCAATGCTTCTGCCTGTCTTGGGCGATCCTTATCTTGTCTCTAATTACCTTCACTTTTTCTGCTGCGTCAGTCACCATCTCTGGCCCCAGTAGTACTCTTTCTCATACGTCGTCCCATACAAGTGGGATACGGCAACGACGTCCATAAAGAGCTTCAAATGGGTTCATACCAATGCTAGCTTGGTAACTGTTGTTGTAGGAGAATTCTACTAAATGCAAGTGATCCTCCCAAGACCCTCCAAATTCCAGGACGCAAGATCTCAGCATGTCTTGATCTCAGCATGTCTTCTAGCGTCTGGATGGTCCTCTCAGATTGTCCGTCAGTTTGGGGATGATAGGCTGTGCTAAACTTCAGTTTTGTTCCCAAGCTGTCATGTAAACTCTTCCAAAAATGTGAGGTAAATCTAGTATCTCGATCAGATACAATACTTACCGGTACTCCATGAATCCGGTAGATATGCCGCATGTACAGTGCCACCAACTTCTCGGTGGATAAACCAACCTTGAAGGGAATAAAGTGTGCCGACTTAGTCAGTCGGTCCACAATAACCCAAATAGCGTCCTTCCCTCCTTGAGATCGAGGTAGTCCTGACACAAAGTCCATTGTTATATGCTCCCATTTCCACTCCGAAATGTCCAGCGGTTGTAGAAGTCCTGCGGGTCTCTGTCTGCTAGCCTTCACTTGTTGGCAAATCAAGCATCTGGCCACAAATCTGGATACATCCTTCTTCATTCCATACCACCAAATGATGGTACGCATATCCCGATACATCTTATTAGCTCCAGGATGTATGGAATACTGTGTCACCCCCAGTTTTTGAATTAGGGGTATTTTGTTATTTTTCAAATTTTATAATTTTTAGGAATTTTATTTGATTTTATGTGATTTTTTGGGATTTATTTGGGATTTTATTAATTAGAGTGGTATGTATGTATATGTATATATATGTGTGTGTATGTATTGTGGTTGTGTAGAGAATGGTGGTGGTGGTATTGGTGTGTAGAGAGTGGTGGTGGTGGTGTAGGAGTGAGAGTGTGCTTGTGTGGGTGTGTGTGTGAGAGAGTGTGTGTTTGTGTGTATGTATTTATATATATATATATATATATATATATATATATATATATATATATATATATATGTATATATATATATATATATATATATATATATATATATATATATATATATATATATATATATATATATATGTATTTGTGTGTAGAGGAATGAGAGTGGTGGTGGTGTAGGAGTGAGAGTGTGCTTGTGTGCGAGTGTGTTTGTGTGTGTGAGTATGAATTTAGATATATATATGATATGTGTATATGTATATATAAATATATGTTTGTGTATATATATATGTATTTACATATGTGTAGGTATAAATTTATATGTAGATATGTGAGAGTGTTTGTGTGTATATATATAGATATATAGGTAGATAGATGGTTAGATAAATAGATATATATTAAGATAGATAGATGTATATATATATATATATATATATATATATATATATATATATATATATATATATATATATATATATATATATATAAATATATATATATATATATTGATATATATATATAGAGAGAGAGAGAGAGTAGAGGAAGGAGGGAAGGAAGTAGAAGAAGTAGAGGAGAAGAAGAAGTAGCAGCAGCAGCAGCAGTTTGAAGCAGTAGCAGTAGCAGCAGTAGCAGGTCCAGCAGTGGCAGGAGCCACAGCAGCAGCAGCTGCTATGAAGCAGCTGCAATAGCAGCTGATTCCCCCCCCCCCCCCCCCAATTCACCCTTTATACCCCCTTAAACCCCCCCCCTATATATATATATATATATATATATATATATATATATATATATGTATATATGTATAGGATAGATAGATATATATAGAGAATTAAAAAGTTAGAAATTAGAGGAAGTTAGAAGAAAATAAGAGGAAGAGAATTAGAAAGGAAAGAGTTAGAAGATTAGAAGAAGGAAGAAAAGTAGAAAAGGAAATAAGGGGAGAAATAAGAATAGGAAAAGAATGAGAAGAGGAAATTAGAATAGGAAAATAGAAGAAGTTAGATTAGGAAGAGAATTTAAAAGAAGAAGGAAGGAAGGAAGAGGAATTAGAAGAATAGGTTTTTAGGAGAAATCGAGTTAGAGGGCGAATTTGAGCCCGGAGTATCGGATCGCGATGAAACTTGACGTAGGCCTAGGATACGTGATTTAGATTTTGCGGGTAGGCTCCCGAGTGGAAATCGGGGTGTAGGGCGCCGGTATCGCGCCGTATCAGTGCGTATCTTGAAATATTCAAGATTTTGGCAACGGACCGTATCATGGACTAGACGTCCACTTTACCTAGGTATTTTGGTAGGTAATATATGTATAGGCTAGTATCATACTACCCTGGGGAGATCGGGTCAAAATATCAAGCGTAGGTAGGCTAACTAGATAATCGCCGAAGGTAAAATTTTATCCTTTTTAAGGGAAAAATAGGGAATTGACCTACGGCCAAGATTTAGGTTTCGAAGTCCAAAATGGACTTGGATATGGATTATAGAGGTTGATAATGGTTAGAAATAGTCGCCTAGACCTAGTCTTGACCCCGGTTGACCACGGTTGACTTTTTAGACCTAAAGTCAACTATGGGTCAACACTTTACCCAATTTAGTCCCAAATTCCATAAAACTTGGGAAGTTAACCAAAAGTCAACTATTAGTCACCATTGACCTAGGATTGACCTAGGGTTGACCAGAGTTGACCGGAGTTGACCAGTTGACCAAAAGTCAACTGTAAGTCAACCGTTGACTTAAATTGATCTAGATTAATTCCGTTTGACTTGCATTGACCCAGTATGACCTAGCTAGACCTAAAATGACTTAGATTGACCTCGTGCAGTCTAGTTTGACACATCTTGACCTAGAATGACTTAATAGGATTTAAATTGTTTTGACTTTAATTCCTAAACATAGTATTGATACGTCTTGTTCTCTATAGGTCCTCGAGATGCTGCATTTGCTCCGGTTGACATATCATACCATATTACAGGCGAGTACATTCTCTGACACTTTTCCAATTTATAATGATTGTTATGATTCATGTAATTAGTGTCGATATGCTTGTTCTCGGCACATTGGTCACACGGATTGGTATTCATGGATCCCGACATAAGATGTTATTCCTCGTTATCTTGGTATATCTTGTGCAAGCCCCTTGTAGTTCTTGTGCAGTATATGGACACCGATTCTCGAGAAGACTTGCTCCCTTCTCGTAGAATTCTGTGTCGTAACGTGTCTTACTTGGATCCACTCTACCAGTCGGGGACGGAGAGTACTAGTATAGATGTGTGGTCATTATCCACCTTGTTTATTCTTGTAGACCTTGAATGCTACCAATCCTACACTCCACGTAGGATTGGCTGATCAGTAGACCTTGTGCAGACCCAAGCCGGCCACATGTTGTAGCTAGTATTCACACACCTAGATATATGATTCTTGATTCTTGTACATGCCATGATCAGTTTACTTGCCTTGTTCTAGCTCTAGTTTTACAGCTTACCTTGCCATGATACTCACATGTACATTCCATGATTTTCTTGTATATACTCTCTATTTACTGTCTTATAGCTTTTGTCATATCTTGTAAACTGTTGTTAGTAGATTGTACTCGTTCCATCCTGACAGGATATGTTAAAAATATTACAGATGCAGATGAGGGAGACTACAGTACCTACTACGGTCCGGATGACGTAGTGGGCCTAGACCTGGAGACTTTGGTCCAGCAGGGCTTAGCTCCGCCTGACGAGACCTTACCACTTGTTTAGTTAGAGTAGGTCTTTTATACTGGACATTGTCTCCAGCTACTTTTGAGACTGTTATTACTATGAACTGTATTAGAGACTAGGACTTGTATATATTCTTGTGTTGGACTTGACAGGTTATTATTTTATTATCGTCTTGTTATCTTTATCTTTCAGTCTTTACTTTGTTATCTTAGAGTTGTGATTGAGTACTTATATATATTCACTGCTTGTCCTTCGTTCGGAGTTGACCATATTCTCGACAGGTTTTGTTATATATATAAACTGTTTAGAGTAGGAAAATCTACAGCGTTCCACGCCGATTTTTCGGTGAGGGCTGGGTGTTGTCGCGTCACGTGCCCTTTTAGCGGGTACGGGTCGTGACATACTGTGACTGGTGTGCTTCTTGCATCAGCTCATTCCTCAATTTGCCAGATGGTACACACAGCCTCGTACCATTCTTCAATGCTCCATCACTGGTGATAGAGAAACCTTCAAGTGTTCCTGCCAGTACTTCATTTCTGAGCTTGCAAAGCGTCTCGTCTTGAAATTGTGTCTCCTTGATTTTGTCCATCAGACTTGAACGCAATTGCAACTGCATCATGGTTGATTCAGCTCCAGGTACATCAGCTTCTCGCCCCAGTTCCTTCATCTTCTCCTCAGGCAGTACAATCTCCAGACCAAGCTTCTCTATGTCCTCCAACAAGTGCCGTTCCTTGGTCAAAAACATTGCCACTGGGTATCGACTAAGTGCATCTGCAACCACATTAGCCTTACCCGGATGGTACTGCAGGTCGATGTCAAAATCTTTCATTAGTTCCAGCCACCTTCTTTGTCTCATGTTCAGCTCCTTCTGAGTGAAAACATATTTCAGACTTTTGTGGTCTGTATATATTTCCACTCTCTCTCCATAGAGATAATGCTTCCATAGCTTCAATGCAAAGATGACTGCAGCAAGCTCCAGGTCATGTGTGGGATAATTCTTCTCATGGTTCCGTAATTGCCTAGATGCGTAAGCAATCACTTTCCTATTTTGTTGAAGAACGCAACCCAGTCCTTTTCCAGAGGCATCACTGTAGATTGAGAAATCACTAGTTCCTGCGGGTAGCGCAAGGATTGGTGCAGTGGTAAGCCTCTTCTTCAGCTCCTCGAATGTAGCCTGGCAATCTTCCGTCCAGATGAACTCTTCATTCTTCCGAGTAAGCTTCGTCATTGGTTCAGCAATTCTGGCAAAATTCTTCACAAACTTCCGGTAGTAGCCAGCCAAGCCCAAGAAACTTCTGATCTCAGCAACTGAGCTTGGGGTAGACCACTTCTCCACAGCAGCTATCTTCTTAGGATCCACCGAAATTCCTTCTCCTGTGACAACATGGCCAAGAAAATCCACCTTGTCTAGAAAGAATTCACATTTTGATAGCTTACCATATAACTTCTCTTTTCTCAAAGTTCCCAGAACTTTTCTGAGGTGCTCCTCATGCTCCTCTTCAGTCTTCGAATAGATCAAAATGTCATCAATGAAGACAACAACAAATTGATCTAAGTATTCATGGAAAACCTTGTTCATAAGGTTCATGAATACAGCAGGAGCATTTGTCAGTCTAAACGGCATGACCAAGAATTCAAACTGCCCATACTTGGTGTTGAACGCCGTCTTGGGAATGTCCTCCTTCCTGACCTTGGTCTGATGGTATCCGGATCTGAGGTCAATCTTCGAGAACACCTTGGCTCCACTGAGTTGGTCAAACAGGTCATCGATCCGGGGCAAAGGGTACTTGTTCTTGATTGTGATATTGTTCAGCGCCCGGTAGTCGATGCACATCCTCACAGTTCCATCCTTCTTGGGTACAAACAAGACAGGTGCTCCCCAGGGTGAAGCTCCGTCTCGGATAAATCCCAAAGCCTTCAGTTCATTGATCTGATCCTTCATCTCCTTGGCCTCCTTCGGGTTGACTCTGTAGCATCCCTTAGAAATAGGGGAAGAACCAGGGACTAGGTCAATGGTGAACTCCATGTCTCGGTCTGGGGGTAACCCGGAAAGACTATCAGGGAAGACATCCATAAATTCTGCTATGATAGGATGGGGAGGTCCGGATTCTTCTGTGATAGAGGTGTAAGTAACATACTCCATATCCTCCGGAGTTCGAGAGATTTCAAACTCCGGTTTTCCAGGTGGGCTGAATACTACACATCATCTGTGACAGTCTATCAGCGCATGCTGCTTACTCAACCAGTCCATCCCTAGGACTACATCATAATTGGGTAAGGGCATCACAAGCAAAGGTGCTATGAATTTGTGGCCTGATATGGTGATAGGGCAATTACAGGTCTCAGTGATGGGTAGGGGTCCTCCACCGGTCATGACTCTACAAATCTTCTTACTAAAGCCCGTATCTATATGGTGTGCAGAGATGAATTTTGTGGATATGAAACTATGTGATGCTCCTGAATCAAATAAAGCTAAGGCAGGATAGGAATGCACATAAATGAAACCTGCGATGACATCAGCTGTAGATTCCTGCTCTGGCTCTTGTTCCGCTGCTGCTAGGGCAAAAGCTCGCCCAGTCTTCTGTTGATGCTGCCCAAATTGTTGCTGCTGAGTGGGCAGAGGACCTTTCTGATGAGTTGCTCCAGTTCGGTTGACCGCCGAGGGGCAGTCCCTCACTTGGTGAGTGGCAGACCCACAGACTAGACAGTGTCCTGGTCTCTTTCTGCAGATATTCACCTGATGACCTGGCCTTTTGCAGTAACTACAGACATGGGTCTGCCTTTGAGTTGTTATGTCATTGTTCTTCGCCTGTTGGTTCTGCTGCTGGTGGTGAGGAAACCGGTTGTTGTTGTTGTTGTGATTACCCTAGAAGTTGTTAGTTCCAGGATAATCCCTCTTTGAGCGAACGGATCTTGAGCTCGCTCCAGGATCTTTTCATAGGTCTTAGCACCGCCTGAGATCACATGGATGCGGATCTCCTCTCTCAGCCCATGTCTAAACCTTTCAGCACGATCATCAGGGTCAGCCACCAGGTTCTTGGCAAAACGGCTAAGTTGACCGAATTCTGCCGCATATTCTCCAACAGTCATATTTCCTTGCTTCAGGTTCTGAAATTGCCTCTCCATCTCCCGCAACTCTGATGTTGGGAAGAACTTCCTCTTGAACAACCTCTTGAAGGTGTCCCAGTCAATATGCCTGTCCTGGAGTGGGGTTCATTCTGATACTAGGTGCTTGCTACATTTTGCAGTTGTAGTTCCACTGCTTCAGCCTTGAGGTCTTCTGGAAGTCGAGCGACGCTTAGGAGACGCTCCATACTATCGAGCCATTCATCAGCATAAACGATTTCCTCGGTTCCCTTGAAGGGTCGAGGGTTCTGCTTCTTGAAACTCTCAATATCGCCCACCTTGGCAATACGATTCCCATTAATTATATGGCCTAATATTACATAAATTAATCCTTAAATTTATGTTTACCTTGGCAGGCCTTGGTTCCTGTTGAGCTGCTTCTCTTCTCTCCAGTGCAGCCATTGCCACGCTATGGGCATTTTCCATGCCTTCTCTCATAATTGTCGTCTGCTCGCAATGAGCTTCTGCTTGAGTTCTCTGGGCTTCTAGCACTCCTCTCAACAGACCTATGAGGTCAGTGGGGTCCACAGGCACCGGTGGGGCAGCTGGAGTGGGCAAAACCACAGGGGGTTGCATCTCCGTCCGAGAAGTTGATGGATCCGTCGTTGTATTATGGGGACGGTCGGCCAGCTGCCGAGGTGTAGGATCCGGACTTGATTGGGGAGGTGGGGTATGATAGGGTGAAGATACCCCATCGCCAGCAGGATTGATATTGTCAGTGGTCATTCTCTGGAAGGTTTAGGATATAAACATAAGCAAGGTAGCCTATCTATAATCAAACAAAAATATTTAATTATAATATATTTCGGTCCTATGTTGTGGCAAATTATTATTCTAGTGTTCTAAATGTCTCTAAATAGATTTTCCTAAGTTGTTGATTCGACCTGCATGGGCCACCACTAAAAACATGTCACGACCCGGTCCCAATTTCTTGGGTCAAATCTGATCATGCCCAGCCTGCACCGTTGTTGAGACGGCGGCAGTAAGCTGTATCACTCATACAGGTAATCAACAACACAATTTCTATTTGCCACAATTTTAATATTTCGATAATTTAAAAACTTGTCCAACAAATTACAACTGATAAAATAAATAGTCTTTTCAAACAACAACTGGAAATTATAAAATGACAACAACTAAAAGACAGACTCGTCATCTCCGAGTCCAACATCATCTGGTAGCACAGCTGGATACAACTCAGGATCGTAATAACTACTAATCAGTAGCTCTGCATCATCAGTGGAACCTATTGGGGGTCGGGAATCCAGTCAGAAAAAGAGCAAAGTACAATTATGAAAATTAACAATTTTACTAATGATTAGTAATTTGCAACATTAAACAGTTTTGGAAATAATGATTTTTAACTAAACTACAAAATAGTAAACAATGTGATTTGAGTATGTAATAACTATGACCGGTTTGGGATGATTCAATTGTATCCTATTGATACGGTCCGGCCTATCCTCGTGAAAAGGAATAAGCTCGCACAATCAGTTATCTATTTGGCTTTGGTCATAGAACACTACGCTACTCCCCCAATATCCCGAGTCAATCAAATTCAATTATTACTCTAGGAGAGAGTTACGTGTAATACAGTGGTTTAAACATGCAAGATTTTTAACATTAATTAAACTGCGCATTAACATAACCGTACTTGCCTTGATTATAACTGGATTTGAGATTTGTTCCGGGATGATGCTAGTACAGTCCTCGAAACCCTACAATTGAGAATTTCCGACTTAGATTTCCAAAAATTTCCATGCTAGATGTGCTAGTTACAATCTCTAAGTTTTGCCCTAGTCAATTTTAATCTTTTGATTACGCTAACACAAACAAAACGTTTATTTATTAATGTGTTGCAATTAAGAAACATTAATTTACATTTAATTTCGAGAAAATTGCATTTATCGGTTTATTTGGAAAAACGTGGTATTTTATAATTATATAAAAACTAAGATTTTCCTTCTTAATGAAAAATACCTGAATTTCTATTTTAAAATTACAACTTAATTTTCTAAGTGACAAAACATTAATCATTATATTCTTTTAAAAAATACAATAAATAATTATTATTTTATACTACGTTTCCATTATCAAAATCATCCAGAAAATAAAAGAAACATAAATAAAACCTAAGCTATTACAATCCCACAACCAGAATAGGCTTATGCCCTTACAAACCGATTACATGAATTTAAATAAGAAGAAAGTTTAGTTAGTCCAGAAAAATTGTCCTACAATTAAATTTACAAAATAAAATAATAAACTAAATTAAATTTATTTTATGAGTCTCAGAATATTGGTCCATTCTTCAAAAATAGCTAATGCCTCAACGTCCGGGCGAAACCAGTTTCGTTTGCATTTAGCCAGGGTCCATTGACAATAAGGTCGTCGCCCAATAAATCAAAAATAGTATTCTTTTCCGAAAATCATTTTAAAACTATATAATTAAATTTTTATAAAAATTTCGGCAGTATTTCCTCTATTTTCGGGATAACCCAAAACTGGGAAAAATTGCCAATCCATACATCGATGACTGTCCCAAACCAGGGAACACCGATCCAACCAAAATATAATAATAATAACCAGAACTTAAAATAATATCGAGCCCAAAATATCCACAGTAATTCTTCCGAGATTCGGAAAACCGAACTGAACTCAGAGAACCAACAGAAAATTTAACCAAAGAATCATTCCAAAACTCACAGAGCATTTCCGAACCGATTTCGGAAAATCCAAAAACCTAGCAAACTGAATTCCCAGGGAATTCTAGGACCAAAATATCATCATAGACCAAAACAGGGGACGAACTACTATGATTACCAGAGATTACCCTAAGTTGACGGAATCCGAAGGGTTGCCTCGGACTCGGAACACACGAATCCGCAGAAACGGAACCGAACACGTAATCGGACAACGTCGAAGAGCACAAGCTGGATGCTGGCCGGGCACAAGGCTGCCAACGGGAACAGTGAGCGACACCAGAGGCGGGGCACGGCCGGGGAAGTCGCGGGCGGCGCTGGGAAACGCGCTCGGGTGCGCTGGATGTGCGCGGCCGGATCGGGGGTCCGGCGGGCGGAGCCGCGGCGGAAGGCCGAGGGCGCGGGGCAGAGGTGGATGGGGTGCTCGGGGAAGTCGCTCTGGGTGGTCGGCCGCGCTGGGACGTGCGCCTTGGCGGCGAGGTCGCCGAAAAAATTTGGGGGTTAGGGCACGTGGTGAAGAAAAATGGTGATGGAGATGGTAATGGTGGTGAAGGGGGTTTAAATAGGAGTAGGGAAGTAACCATGGGGAGGAGACCAACGGCCATGGCCATTCGGAAGAGGAACGGAGGGGGCTCGGGGAGGTTACGGGAAGAAGAGAGAAAGTCTTGTCCGTTCTCGAAGGGTGGTCAGCCGGTTAGAGAATGAAGAGTCTTCTCTTCATAAAATAGATGCTGAATGGAGTTTTGGGCTTAACAAAGTTTTAAGAAAAGAATTAAAACTTATTTAAAATGAGTGTTACCCAAAGAATTAAAAGCTCAAAGATTTGGGTTCTGGGCCAGACTATTTGGGCTTCAAAATGACAACTAAAAATATTTTACAACTTTTAGAAAATATCTTTATGGTTCCAATTGGGTTCGGGTCTGGCTGACAAACAAAAGTCCAAAAATCTATATTCTTGAAAAATAATAATTTTACCCTAATATTAATTAAAATATTTACATGTTTTGATAAAACTTCCAGTTTTTTAATAATTTTTCTAAAAATGAAATTTTCTAAATTAACAATTAATAATTAATTATATTAGCTAATTAAATTATATAAATAATTATCAGAAATTACGGGTTTCACAGGAGTTCTTGAGTAAGAGAGAGAAGGCTCAATATCCAGAATAGGTTTTGAATGTACAATTTCAAGGAGCTGATGATTAATAGGATAAGGATATTTAGGACGGGATAAAGAAACAAACAAATTGCTTTTGAGATTAGAATTTTGGTTGATGGCCAATCATTGTGATATATATATACGTATCTCGAGGATGACCTATATTTTAGTGTATATGTAAAGGTTCTTATTGATATGAAGATTCTAAGGGGTAAATAGACATGGTGTTTATGGAAGAAGCTTGTTGAACCTAAACCAAAATACCTGTAGAGAAAAACAACATAGATGATCCCAAGGGTAGCAGATTGGGTACTGTAGCCATAGCAGTTGCGTGTTTTAGCTTGACCTATTGGATGATTTTAATTTCGAGGACAAAATTTTTATAAGGTGGGTAGGATTGTAAGCCCCTGAATTTAGGACTTATTTTTTTTTCAATTTTTATAATTCAATTATTACAATAGATATTATTATTTGATTAAATGCTCTTTTCCATGCCTTTGATATTTGGAGTGTCAGGGATGTTCATCTCTGGAAACTTTCTTCATGAGTTTTGTAGTGGACAGGATTACCTTCATTTTGGTATATCGTGTCCCACTCGAACTTGTTCTCTTGTACTCTTTTTGCTTCGCACAAGTTCGGGTCAATTTAGACCATTTAATTAATAATTGATTTCCCACTCTTTTCCTTGATCATCATATGCACGTTACCATGACTTTTAATTTAGGAGCACCAGACCAGTCATTTTCTCAGAACCAACTTGTCATGCCTGATCTACTCGAGACACTCTTCGTCCATGACCTTCGTGTCTCACTCAGACACACCCTCTTGTGTTTCATTTTCTTCGCACAACTTTCGGGTTAATTTAGACCATTTAATTATCTACCGTAATTTGTGACCTGACTTTTAATGTAATTTTGGGACCCGACATCGACCCAGCCTAGTCGACCCCAAATATGGACATGGCCCACATGAAGCCTACTACCCGCCTGACACTTGTGTCCCATTTATTTGATCCCCCACATGCTACTTATTTTTCCATGATCATAAATACCCATTTTAATTCGAATATTATCCCCTGTCCGATTTTGGCCGACCCGGCTCGACCGAACCCAAATCCAAGCTCCATATTGTTCTCTCGTGACTGCCCAAATATCCCACATAATTTTCCTATTTTTTCTATTTTAAAAATATCTATTTCTCTCTCTCCATGTGTATATATACATATATATTTATACATATTATATATATATATATATATATATATATATATATATATATATATATATATATATATAATCTCTCTCTTTCTCATCCTCACCTCACTCTCTCTCCTAACTCCCCCTATGTGTAGCCGACCTACACCCCCTCTCTCATTCTCTCTCTCTAAATATCTTCTTAATATCACTCTCTCTCTCTTGTATATATATATACACATATATATATAATATATATATATATATACACATATAACTTTCTCTCTCTCCTTCTTAAAATATCCCAGACCCTCACTCATCACCATCAGCCCCCTTCAAGTACACGAGCAGCCCCACCCCCCTCACACTACTTTCTCTCTCTCTCCTTTCTCTAATAATATCTCTCTCTCATTTTCTATATACACATTTATTATAACACACACACACAACACATACCTCCTTCTCTCACTCACCTCTTTCTCTCTCTCTCTTTCTAAATTTGCAACAGCAGCAGCCCCTTCATTGGGCCGACTCATAAACCCCACCCCCATGGCCGAAGCTTTTTCCTCCCCATGGTTGATCCCCTTCCGAGCACAGCCACCTCTCTATGGCCGATCCATCTCCCCCTTCTTCTCTATTCACCATCAACATCAACACCACAACCACTCCACCATTCATCATCATCATCATCAACCTTCACCACCGCAACCATCCCGAACTACCACATCTTCTTTCTCCCCTCCTTAGCGAACACCGCCGCCGCTGCCGCCATAGCAGCTCGCAATCGCAGCTGCGCATAACAGCAGCAGCATCCACATGCTGCGCGCGCGTGCACCGGCCGGCCGCGCGTCGCTCCGGCCACCGCCGCCGCCGGCGAGCCCCCCCACAGTCGCGCACAGGCTGGGCAACCTCCCTGTGGTGGCCACCGTCCTCCAGGATGCGCTGCCTAGGCGTTTCGTGCGTTTGGCACGGGTTCCCGTCGTGACGAGCTCGGAACCGGAGTTGAAATGGCGTTCCGTTGCAGCGACTTCGTACACATTTTTTGGGAAATTCGACCGTTGGATCGGCGAACTCCTTGCGCCGTCGCTATCTCGATATATAGCACTTCACTCTCCTCAATTTTCGTCCGTTAATTTCGTCGTTTGATACCTCAAAACTGGCCACCAAGTTGACGTTTTAATTGAACTATTTTTGGACAGTTTCGTGACGCCAACTTCGCGGGTTCGTATCTTCGTCGTTGCAGCTCCGTTTTGCGCGCTACCAGTTCCTGTGCGCAGCTGGTATAACCCTCTTCCTGCCCCCTTTAGATTTCATTTCAGTTTGAGCTTGTTAGGTCGGTCGAATTCGACGCCAAAGTTGGCCGTTCGAATTCTTAGTGTTACACTTGTAAAATTCCATTTTGAACCTGGGACTCCGGATTCAAATTCTGACACCACCAGTAGACTCGTGGCGTCGTTCTGGCCTGTTTTCATATAAAGTTTGCTTAGTTTGGAGGACGTGGGCCCTGACACGCATTTCGGTGCAAAGCGGGCCCCACAGTCCGGGTCAACGGGACTTTTTGACGCCGGCTCATCGGAATCCAATTCCGGATATACCATTGAGTTTGTATCGTCATTCTGGACTCGTTGACATATAATTTGCTAGGTTTTAGTGGACATTGGTTCCGGCACGTATTTCGGTGCAAGTCGGATACCAATATCCGGGTCAACGGGTCATTTCGAGATCGGCTCATCGTAATCCAATTCCGGATATACCTTGAGTTCGTATCGTCATTCTGGACTCGTTGACATATAATTTGCTGAGTTTTGAGGATATTGGCTCCGACACGCTTTTTCGTGCAAATCAGAATTTCAATGTCCTGGTCAACGGACCAATTTGAGATCGGGTCAACGGAATACAATTCTGGATATACCGTTGGGTTCGTATCGTCATTCTGGATTCGTGGACATATAATTTGTTAGGTTTGGTAGACTAGTATTCTCGCACGTTTTTCGGTGCAAAGCGGGTCCGACATGGACACCATTTTGACTCGAAATTACCTTTTTGTCCCTGTGTCCAAATTGGACTTATGGGCAGGCTATTCTAGCTAATTTGACCATTCTAGACACGTTGGTAATGGTTGTTTCACCATCCGACAACATCTGTAGGTTTTTACCCTATTATTATAATCTTTCTCCTTTTGTGGTATTTTGAGATCCATCGATTCCAGTGATTTCACAACCACTAAAATTGAATGTGTTGACCTTGTAGATGTTTGTAGAGACTAGATTTGATCCAGTTTGACCATGTTTGACTACTTTGACTGAACGTCGAAGTAGAGTCAACATTTGACCTAGGTTAGACTAGTTTTGACCTTGGTTGACCACAGTTGACTATTTTGACCAAAAGTCAACCGGAAGTCAACCATAGCATAAAATTGATTAGAACTGGACCAAAGTTGACCAGTTGACCCAAAGTCAACTGTTAGTCAATGTTAGTCAAGTTTGACCTAGAGTTGACCTAGAATTGACCAGAGTTGACCAGTTGACCAAAAGTCAACTGTAAGTCAACCCTTGACTTGTCTTGACCTAGTTTGACTTAGTATGACTTGATTTTACTTTCAAACCCTTATACTGATACAGTATTCCACATATAGGTCCACGAGGCACTGTTCTTGGACTAGTTGACATATTCCACCAGATCGCAGGCGAGTATATTCTCTGATAATAATTCTGTTTTATGATATCGTTTATGTTTCTAGTATTTAGTGTAGATACCCTTGTTCTCTTGACACATTGTTCACACGGATTGGTATTTTCCTGGATCCCGTCATGAGATGTTATTCTTCGATTTCCTTGGTATATCTTGTACAAGTCTTCTTGTTCCTTGTGTATTGTATAGACACGATTCCTGCGAAGGCTAGCTACCCTCTCGGAGAATCGCGTGTCATGATATGTCATGGTTGGATCCACTATACTAGTCGGGGACAGGGAGTATTAGTGTAGATGTGTGGTTATTATCCGCCTTGTTTATTCTTGTAGACCTTGAATGATACCAATCCTACACTGTCACGACCCGCACCCTAGAGTAAGGGCACGAGAAGTGGGTACGTCCAGCCTACGCCGCAGTGTCGGCGGTAGAACGCTGTCCTAGGTTACTATCTAATCAACAACTCACGCAATTATATAATGTACTTGTCAAATCTCAACTCCGAACGGAGGACAAGTATAGATATAATGAATCTCAATCACAGTCTAAGAACGATAAGATAACACAGAAGTCTATAACTAAAAACTAAATAACAACATTTATAAACTACTAAATAATAATATCTCAAACAAACTCAAATACAAACTCGTATCTCAAGTTATTACAATTCAAGTTCTAAAACATGAAAACTAAACCAAGTCTACTAGCTAGTCTCCCGATTACTCCTGAGTGTCGGGGCCACAGGTAGCTAAGCCATCTCCTGCTCCAAGGCAAGTAGGGCAAATGTCCTCAGGGCAATCATCTGAAATATTTTCAACAGGTCCAGTCAGGACAGGAACGAGTACATTTCATCAAGAAATTCCAAGTAAATGACAGAGAACTATAAAGCAGTTATAGACAGTTGTATTGATGAATATGGCAGTTTATGTTCAGGTGATGGTAAGAAAAACAGATAAAGCGCAAGGAAAGTAAATAACTAAACAAGAGAAGAATCATAGCAAGGAAGACTGTAAAATATAATCTAGCTGAACTAGAGTAACATAATGAGTTCAGATATACAATATAAGTCGAGTGTAATCCCAAAGTGAGTCTAATACATGATGAGTCGAATATGATTCTAATCATTGTTCTAATAAGGTGATTCGAATAAGGTGATGCGAATAGTGATTCGAATAAGGTGATACGAATAGTGATTCGAATAGTAGTCAACAATGATTCGAATAAATTCTCCAAGTGTGTTTTAAAATACCGAGTTCGACATGTAAACGGCTGTAGGTAATACGGCACACCACTCACTGATCAGATGAGGGATGGCTATCGTTCGAATATAATTCACAGAGGGATGAGTCGAATAGGGGAATATGTCTACATGTCTAATCAGTATTTCCCTGCCCAGTCTAATACAAATGAATCCGTAATCCAACACATAAGACGAATACAAGTCCAACCAACATATGAAGATACGAATAGGGTGATTCGAATAGTGATTCGTATGGTGATTTGTATGATGATTCGAATAATAGAGGTAAGACAAGTAAGTATGTGTGTCGCATACATGGATTCAGAAATAATAATACGTGTTTGTAACAGAGAATCACATACAGCTAACTAGAACTGAAGTACAGTAATTGGCAAGTAAATGAAAGAACTATCAGAGAATGTACTCGCCTGATACTCTGAAAAGAGTAATGAAATATCAGATGTCTGCACCGGAGTCACAAAGTCCTAAATAGAGCAGTACAGGTTATGATGTGTTTAAAATAAGATAAATGAAGTCTTCGATGCAATCTGCATGATTCTAAGTCAATTCTAGGTCAAAGTCAACTCTAAGTCAAACCTGGTCAACTGTCTAGGTCAAACTAGGTCAATTGGGTCAAGCCTAAGCCAAACAAATCCCACTAGGCCTAACCAGCCTATTCTAGCAAGCACACACACTATCAAGACTATACAAGCCAACAACACAATCACTAAGCATTCAAACCACACATACAGGCTATGAGCCATAGGTATACACCCATAGGCTATGTAGGAAAACTAGATATATGTAGATGAACATACACATACATGTATGTGAAGGGAAAGAAGGATTTAGAAAGTGTAATGTGGGGGTGCATAGCATGGTGTACATGTATGGAGTTGTCTATATTCATGACATTTGAGCATACGTACATACATATATCCACCCTTGTATTATACCTTGCCTACATGCTTGCATATTCTTATATTACATACACTCCACGTAGGATTGGCTGATCAGTAGACCTTGTGCAGACCCAAGCCGGCCACATGTTGTAGCTAGTACTCACACACCTAGATAGATGATTCTTGATTCTTGTACATGTCATGATCAGTTTACTTGCCTTGTTCTAGCTCTAGATTTACAGTTTACCTTGCCATGATACTCATATGTACATTTCATGATTTTTTGTATATTCTCTCTATTTACTGCTACATTTTCAATATCGTCTAACTAGAACTGTTATTTGAGATTTGTGCTCATTCTATCCTGACTGGATATGTTGACAAAATTTCATGTCCGTCCTGATTTCTGAAATATTTGTTCGTATCAAACTTTATTCTTTCTTGGAATGAGTTTGTGGACCCCGGAGGGAAGGTATAAGTTGAACTTATATATCTTCTAGGTTGAGACGAGAATATGATTTGCCAGTCTCATATCAGGTTGAGATTGTTTTAGTTTATATTCCAATGATTTCCTTTATCTTGACCTAGATCGTACCTTTGGGACTTCTTCTGAAAACTTTTCCTAAATCTGTCTCAAAATCTGTTCTGCTAGTTTTTATTACTTATTCTTGATTCGTTGTTGAATTTTGAATCTTGATGTTCGTTCGTTGCTGACTTTGACTTTGTATCTAAGATCAATTTTTATGAATTGAGTTAAGATATTCTGATAAACTTATTTGATGAGAACGATAAATGTCTACTTTATTTATGGAGTTTAGAATTTATCGTAGTCATACTAGCTAGCACGAGAAGGACGTGGAGCCTGATGTTGGATATATTATCCTAGTTATGAAATTTAGATTTTCTTGCAGCCATAACGGTTGGCATGGTAAGGAATCTAGATGACATAATTATAGGGTGTATACCCAAGTTATGGACTCCATCATTTATTGCAGCTATGCTTACTGGCGTGGCAAAAATTCTGGCAACATAATTTCAGGATGACGTATATGGTTATCAGATTATATTTTAAATCGGATCACTTTGTTATGACCGGATGAGCAAGAACAAATTTTTATCATTATTCTTCCCCGTCTTGGTTAACTCTGTCTATCTACAGCCTAACTAGGATTTCTTGACAGTATTGTTTTGTATTCCAGCTTTCGTATGATTTGACT
Source organism: Iris pallida (assembly GCA_029216955.1). Taxonomy (NCBI): domain Eukaryota; kingdom Viridiplantae; phylum Streptophyta; class Magnoliopsida; order Asparagales; family Iridaceae; genus Iris; species Iris pallida. The sequence goes on from JANAVB010011399.1 coordinate 14,281,302, forward strand.
AAACTCTTCATCGCTAACCACTTGGGTACTTCTTCTTGTCCTTTCCAATAATTGTTGAAAGTGCCTCATGGGTTGATTCAGGGAAGGTTTGAAAAGTGTATTTATCCTTGTATTACGGAATCGGGAGTTTGCATCCATAGAAATACTGGCGAGGCATGACTTCAGATAACGGCATCATGGTTAAATATGTTTCTCGAATTCTACTTGTACCACTCCCTAAGCATTTTGACTAACATCTTTTCATTTATTTTGCAAAAATTGTTTGAAAATATTTCACGGATATTAGCCAAGTTAAGTTCAGGAACCTATATTATCTGGCGTGACAGCTGTGCACTGCAGCCATCCGTCGTATTATGGAACAAGGAAGTTAATCGCAGCTAGATGCACACTAGCGCGATAGTAACTTCATGTGACATAATTACGGAGGTATATGGTTCTTGAGTTTTACTTCGACTACGTCCTATGTATTTCGTTTGGCCTCGTACTATTCTTGGAAATATTTTGATAATCTTTCCTGTCTTCCTTGACCCTTACCTTGTCTGAATATTAATATGGATTGCTAGACCCAGTCTTAGGCCCTTGTTACCTTCTATTTTTGACGATTGGATAGCCAGACCTTGTTAACAGACTTTGTAGTGTAACTGTAATATGTTAATGTGTGATTGTGATGAGTATATTTCCTTGGGGATTTATTGGGTTAAGCTTATAGGACAGATATGAGTGACTGATTATAGTGGACTTAGAAAACCATTAAGGATGATTAGTTTGATGGTATGGATTAATTTTAAGGTATCTAAGAAGGGGTAATAAAATATTATATTTAGTGACTACGGATTTAGGACTAGAATCTTGTGCTTAGATTTGAGGGTTTATATTCAGGAGTTCTTGAGTAAGAGAGAGAAGGCTCAATACCCAGAATAGGTTTTGAATGTACAATTTCAAGGAGCTGATGATTAATAGGATAAGGATATTTAGGACGGGATAAAGAAACAAACAAATTGCTTTTGAGATTGGAATTTTGGTTGATGGCCAATCATTGTGATATATATATACGTATCTCGAGGATGACCTATATTTTAGTGTATATGTAAAGGTTCTTATTGATATGAAGATTCTAAGGGATAAATAGACATGGTGTTTATGGAAGAAGCCTGTTGAACCTAAACCAAAATACCTGTAGAGAGAAACAACATAGATGATCCCAAGGGTAGCAGATTGGGTATTGTAGCCATAGTAGTTGCGTGTTTTAGCTTGACCTATTGGATGATTTTAATTTCGAGGACGAAATTTTTATAAGGTGGGTAGGATTGTAAGCCCCTGAATTTAGGACTTATTTTTTTTTTCAATTTTTATAATTCAATTATTGCAATAGATATTATTATTTGATTAAATGCTCTTTTCCATGCCTTTGATATTTGGAGTGTCAGGGATGTTCATCTCTGGAAACTTTCTGCATGAGTTTTATAGTGGACAGGATTACCTTCATTTTGGTATATCGTGTCCCACTCGAACTTGTTCCCTTGTACTCTTTTTGCTTCGCGCAAGTTCGGGTCAATTTAGACCATTTAATTAATAATTGATTTTCCACTCTTTTCCTTGATCATCATATGCACGTTACCATGACTTTTAATTTAGGAGCACCAGACCAGTCATTTTCTCAGAACCAACTTGTCATGCCTGATCTACTCGAGATACTCTTCGCCCATGACCTTCGTGTCCCACTCAGACACACCCTCTTGTGCTTCATTTTCTTCGCACAACTTTCGGGTCAATTTAGACCATTTAATTATCTACCGTAATTTGTGACCTGACTTTCAATTTAATTTCGGGACCCGACATCGACCCAGCCTAGTCGACCCCAAATATAGACATGGCCCACATGAAGCCTACTACCCGCCTGACACTTGTGTCCCATTTATTTGAGCCCCCACATGCTACTTATTTTCCCATGATCATAAATACCCATTTTAATTCGAATATTGCCCCCTGTCCGATTTTGGCCGACCCGGCTCGACCGAACCCGAACCCAAGCTCCATATTGTTCTCTCGTGACTGCCCAAATATCCCACATAAATTTTCTATTTTTCCTATTTTGAAAATATCTATTTCTCTCTCTCCATGTGTATATATATATATATATATATATATATATATATATATATATATATATATATATATATATATATATATATATATATATATATGGAAACGGATCGGGATACCCGCCCGCGGAGCCCCGCCGAAGCCCCGCCCCCCCTGCACCATCGGATCGCGCGGGGCCCGCGTGGGGCCCGCCCCCACCCGCGCGATCCAACGGCCAAGGGGGGCGGGGGCTTCGGCGGGGCTCCAAGGACGGGGCTCCCGATCCGCTCCCTATATATATATATATATATATATATATATATATATATATATATATATATATATATATATATATATATATATATAATCTCTCTCTCTCATCCTCACCTCACTCTCTCACCTAACTCCCCTTATGTGTAGCCGACCTACAACCCCTCTCTCATTCTCTCTCTCTAAATATCTTCTTAATATCACTCTCTCTCTTGTATATATATATACACATATATATATAATATATATATATATACACATATAACTTTCTCTCTCCCCTCCTTAAAATATCCCACACCCTCACTCATCACCATCAGCCCCCTTCAAGTACACGAGCAGCCCCCCCCTCACACTACTTTCTCTCTCTCTCCTTTCTCTAATAATATCTCTCTCTCATTTTCTATATACAAATTTATTATAACACACACACACACAACACATATCTCTCTCTCACTCACCTCTTTCTCTCTCTCTCTCTTTCTAAATTTGCAACAGCAGCAGCCCCTTCATTGGGCCGACTCACAAACCCCACCCCCATGGCCGAAGCTTTTTCCTCCCCATGGCTGATCCCCTTCCGAGCACAGCCACCTCTCCATGGCCGATCCATCTCCCCCTTCTTCTCCATTCACCATCAACATCAACACCACAACCACTCCACCATTCATCATCATCATCATCAACCTTCACCACCGCAACCATCCCGAACCACCACCTCTTCTTCCTCCCCTCCTCAGCGAACACCGTCGCCGCCGCCGCCATAGCAGCTCATAACCGCAGCTGTGCGTAACAGCAGCAGCATCAACATGCTGCGCGCGCGCGCACCGGCCGGCCGCGCGCCGCTCCGGCCACCGCCGGCGAGCCCCCCCACGGTCGCGCGCAGGCTGGGCGACCTCCCTGTGGCGGCTACCGTCCTCCGGGATGCGCCGCCTAGGCATTTCGTCCGTTTGGCACGGGTTCCCGTCGTGACGAGCTCGGAACCAGAGTTGAAATGACGTTTTGTTGCAGCGATTTCGTGCATATTTTTCGGGAAATCCGACCGTTGGATCGGCGAACTCCTTGCTCCGTCGCAATCTCGGTATATAGCACTTCAATGCACTTAATTTTCGTCCGTTAATTTCGTCGTTTGATACCTCAAAACTGGCCACCAAGTTAACGTTTTAATTGAACTATTTTTGGACAGTTTCGTGATGCCAACTTCGCGGGTTCGTATCTTCGTCGTCGCAGCTCCATTTTGTGCGCTACCAGTTCCTGTGCGCAGCTGGTATAACCCTCTTCCTGCCCCCTTTAGATTTCATTTCAGTTTGAGCTTGTTAGGTCGGTCGAATTCGACGTCAAAGTTGGCCGTTCGAATTCTTAGTGTTGCCCTTGTAAAATTCTATTTTTGAATCCGGGACTCCGGATTCAAATTCTGACACCACCAGTAGACTCGTGGCGTCGTTCTGGCTTGTTTTCATATAAAGTTTGCTTAGTTTGGAGGACGTGGGCCCTGACACGTATTTCGGTACAAAGCAGGCCCCACAGTCCGGGTCAACGGGACTTTTTGACGCCGGCTCATCGGAATCCAATTCCGGATATACCGTTGAGATCGTATCGTCATTCTGGACTCGTTGACATATAATTTGCTAGGTTTTAGTGGGCATTGGTTTCGGCACGTATTTCGGTGCAAGTCGGATACCAATATCCGGGTCAACGGGTCATTTCCAATTCCGGATATACCGTTGAGTTCGTATCGTCATTCTGGACTCGTTGACATATAATTTACTGAGTTTTGAGGACATTGGCTCCGACATGCTTTTTTGTGCAAATCGAAATTTCAATGTCCTGGTCAACGGAATCCAATTCTGGATATACCGTTGGGTTCGTATCGTCATTCTGGATTTGTGGACATATAATTTGTTAGATTTGGTAGACTAGTATTCTCGCACGTTTTTCGGTGCAAAGCGGGTCCGACACGGACACCGTTTTGACTCAAAATTATCTTTTTGTCCCTGTGTCCAAATTGGACTTATGGGCAGGCTATTCTAGCTAGTTTGACCATTCTGGACACGTTGGTAATGGTTGTTTCACTATCCGACAACATCTATAGGTTTCTACCCTATTATTATAATCTTTCTCCTTTTGTGGTATTTTGAGATCCATCGATTCCAGTGATTTCACCACCACTGAAATTGAATGTGTTGACCTTGTAGATGTTTGTAGAGACTAGCTTTGACCCAGTTTGACCATGGTTGACTACTTTGACTGAACGTCGAAGTAGAGTCAACATTTGACCTAGGTTAGACTAGTTTTGACCTTGGTTGACCACAGTTGACTATTTTGACCAAAAGTCAACCGGAAGTCAACCATAGCATAAAATTGATTAGAACTGGACCGAAATTGACCAGTTGACCCAAAGTCAACTGTTAGTCAACATTAGTCAAGTTTGACCTAGAATTGACCTAGAATTGACCAGAGTTTACCAGTTGACCAGAAGTCAACTGTAAGTCAACCCTTGACTTGTCTTGACCTAGTTTGACTTAGTATGACTTGATTTTACTTCCAAACCCTTATATTGATAACGTATTCCACCTATAGGTCCTCGAGGCACTGTTCTTGGACCAGTTGACATATTCTACCAGATCGCAGGCGTTACATTCTCTGATAATAATTCTGTTTTATGATATCGTTTATGTTTCTTGTATTTAGTGTAGATACCCTTGTTCTCTTGACACATTGTTCACAGGATTGGTATTTCCCTGGATCCCGTCATGAGATGTTATTCCTTGCTTTCCTTGGTATATCTTGTGCAAGTCTTCTTGTTCCTTGTGTATTGTATAGACACGATTCCTGCGAAGGCTAGCTACCCTCTCGGAGAATCGCGTGTCATGATATGTCATGGTTGGATCCACTATACTAGTCGGGGACGGGGAGTATTAGTATAGATGTGTGGTCATTATCCGCCTTGTTTATTCTTGTAGACCGTGAATGATACCAATCCTACACGTAGGATTGGCTGATCAGTAGACCTTGTGCAGACCCAAGCCGGCCACATATTGTAGCTAGTACTCACACCCCTAGATAGATGATTCTTGATTCTTGTACATGCCATGATCAGTTTACTTGCCTTGTTCTAGCTCTAGATTTACAGTTTACCTTACCATGATACTCACATGTACATTTTATGATTTCTTGTATATTCTCTCTATTTACTGCTACATTTTCAATACCGTCTAACTAGAACTGTTATTTGAGATTTGTGCTCGTTCCATCCTGACTGGATATGTTGACAAAATTTTAGGAGTAGTTGTGCCCTCAGTATTGGACTTCATGATATTGCTAGCTGAGGTGGATCTCACTATTCTTCTATGTGAGTTGCCTGGTAGTTATCCTTAGTTAGTCTTATTGTCCTTCTTTATTTTCCTGTCTTATGATCATTGTAGATTCTAGTTGTTCTAGTGATATTGTTATTATTCTTGTCTTATCTTCCTTAGTTTTTATGATGTGACATGAGTACATTTCTAATTATGGATCTTTGGATGTTGTATTTAGTATAGTATACTTGACAGCGCTCTACCGTCGATACTGCGGCGTAGGCTGGGCGTGGCCCACGTATTCGTACCCGTATATCCGAGTGCGGGTCGTGACAAGTTGCCTTGTCCCAAAGAATGCATCGAGTGAATCGATGCGAAGCGCCACGTTGCCTCGAAGGATAAGTGCGTTGAGACGGCTCGAAGATTCTAAGAAATCGAATCGACCAAGACGCAAGTCCGAATCGATGCAAGTATTGATTTTAGTTGGTTTTCTGTGCAGGCTATACATTTACGCTGAAATGTTAGAGGTCGATCTTTTGCCTTATTGTAACACCCAGTTTTCCAAATGAGGGTATTTTTGAAATTTTGTAATTATAATTATTATTTATTGATATTTATTTCACATTGTGATTTTTGGTGATTTTAATTATTTTTAAACTATTTAAAAACTGGTTTAAGTTATGACTTGTGATTTTGATGTGCTACTAGTGAAACCATAGAGACTGCATGACCTAGAGCCTAACCATGTCATTAGGATGATTTAATAATCATTTTTAGCCTAGGGATATTTTAGTCATTTTGACTTATTTGAATTATTTGATGATTTATGGAATTGGTGAATTTTAGGTTGACTTGACTTGTTGAGACCTAGTGAACTAGCCTAGAAGCTAACCTTAGCCATGGTGACCCTAGTCTAACTTAGGTTAACCTACTTTTAGTCATTAGGAACTAATTTTAGAATGAGGGGATTTGGTTTAGTGAATTTAAGTCATGGTTTATGGTTTCGTGAAATGACTTATGACTTAATGATTTATTTGATCATGACTTGGCCCATGGCCCATAACTAGAAGCCCTAACCCTAACCAAACCCTAAATGATCAGCCATAGGGATCTCCACCCTATATAAACACTTATTCTCTAGGGCTTGCCTCTTTCTTTATTCATTTCAACATTGGAAAAAGAAAGGTATTTGTCCCTCTTCCAAAAATCCCCATAAATACATTTTAATTCCTTTTTAATCCTAGTTTCTTGCATTAGAACCTAATTTCCTCCTATTTTCTGAATGTGGAATTTAATCCCAGCTTTGGGACAATTTTGGAGCTTTTGCTATCAAGAGGAAGAATCCCCCATTTGAAACTTTTCCAAGCTTTTTGCACATATAGGTAAAACCCCTTAAATTGATTTAAATTTCAGTTTTCTTTGCATATAGGGCTAGATCTAGGAGTCCCCTAGGTGTCCCCGAAATTTGGGTGGATTTCGTGTCCGTTTGGTGTCCGTATCGGACACGTGTCGTAGTATGGTGTAGGTGTTTGTTGAAATGCCTCTATGGAGTGAATGTTATTATTTTTCGAAACAAATTTCAGTTTTGGGTAGCCTAATAGGTGGGGAATTGATTTGTAATTGACTGAGTCAATTTTAGGTAGGTTTGGACACGGTTATTGGGCTCGGACACGCAGTACGAGACACCGCACGGGGCTCGTGCGGCTGCCCTGCTGCTCGACACTCCTAGCGGACACGACACTAAATATTATGACACAAAAATTTATGGACATGAGCGGGCAATGACTGACACCATGCCCAAGAAATTTCGTGAGCTCTCGATCAGTGTGCACAGAGAAATCGCGTGTGCACTGAATCGAGCCTTGCGCGCACAGTCGAAAAATCGACACTGATACGCGTTCCAAACGCGGACACGAGGACACTTAGACACGATTCAGGCTACCATAACCCTAGACCTAGACCTAGGCTACCCATTCGACACCACCACTTGGTGTCTTAGTGAACACACGTGTCCCTAGACGAGTCGACATGCGTGCACGAGACAGTACACTGCACTGTCTCTGACCCCAGTTCGACCAGCACTAGGACACGAATTGGACACGATTGGGACACTGTAGGATACAACTAGACCCCCCCTATGTTGGCATACATTCCGCCTTTGTTTCGAATAATTTGATAGGGATTTCAAATGGTTTTGGTTCGAAATGGTTTAAATGTCTGATACCTTCCTGTTTATTTCCCTGATTTTGATTCCTCTTTCAAAAACTGATTTTGAAGTATTGGCTATGTTAAACCATGAACATTGGTTGGTAACTGTTAAATTGATTCATTTGTCAATGTTAGTAGGATGTTGTGTATGTTAGTTGGACTAGGATTCATGTTGACTAGGATTCATGGATTTCAATTGTTAAGGACTGTTAGCACAACCTCTGTCATTTCCTGAGTTTCACCATACACACACTCACACCCATTATTCCTGTCACATGTCCACCCTTTGACACATAACACTTTGATTACATCCCACACACATTGATCCTTTCACTGAAATGGAGGTTGAACCTGAAATATGGGGATTTAGGTGTTTAACTGAGATTAATGATGGTTTACTGTTTGAATGTAGGAAACTGAAATAAGAAATGGAATGAAGGTTGTAGAGAACCTGAGAATTAGGTTTGGGTGAACATGTTAATCACTGTTTAACTGATATGGATTTGGGTTATGGAGAACTGAGATTTAAGTCATTGGTTGGTTTGTATATATATATGTGTGTGTGAGTTTTAGAATGTGTTGTGGTTTGTAATAGGGGCAGTAGGGGAGGAGCTCTGTCCACAGACAGTAGGCCTGATTTGGCTTGGCTGGGTTTGCATTGCATCAGTTGGGACTGTTTTAAGGGTAACCCACTGCACAGGTTCAATCTGAGAATGGAGTATAGGTATGGGCATATCTAGCAGTTAGCCATTGGCATGGTATGTGTATGTAGAATATCCAAATTGTGATTATATACCAGTGATGTGTGTCATGGGTACCATGATATGGTGTCAAGTGCTAGGCTGTCGTGTAGGTGACTGAACTGAGAATGTATTTATATATTTCTGTACACACTTGTATACCTCTTCACATTGAACACACATCTATGCATGCCTCACCTAGTCCCCCTCTCTATCTCTTTATATATATGATGTATATATGTATGTAGGTACCTATGTATTGTTATTCATTTTAGTTAGGATTGGGTGGTTGTTGGAATATTTATGAAATTCCTGAGATTTGAGTTGGGTTGATATATTGGGGATTTGAGGGTTGATAGAGTATAGGATATGGATTGTATTAGATGAGTTACATTAATATTAGTATATGTTTGGCATGCCATGTGAGATAGGCATGAGTATATGGGTTTGTATACATATGGGTTAGGCTTTGAGACAATACTTTTTACATGTGATATAGGTACATATGGTATGTTAATGTATGAGGATGTGTGAGATACCTAGAGTAGGTGATATGGTTATATTTGAGTTAGTAGTTTAGCCTATTGTGTTATAGTTTGGTTTTGATAACATTAGCCTTGTTGTTGACCTAGTTGACTAGATGTTGACTTGGGTTGACCATGGTTGTCACGCCCCGCTCCCGTAGGAGCGATCGTCCTCGCTAAGGCGTGATGCCGCACGAGCCTAGATTGCGCTCGTGCAAGGCAATTCCATAACGGCCGATTACATCGGCGGCGACGGGGTCGTCGCACAGAAGTCCCAAGCAGAAACATTAAAAATATTGCAGCAGAATTTAAAGAAGAACACATGGACACAAGTAACTCAAAAGAATCTCTTTATTGATATTGAATACAAGATTACATTGTGGGCGCAAGGCCGATTACAAGTCTCTCAGGCTCACTTTTCACTCATTTACAAGTCACTCTGCTCTCTCTCATCTCTCGATACAATGCTTGAATCCAGCGGAAGCTTCGGAAGGCGATGTCCATACATTATGTCCTGTATAAGTCTTCGGGTCACGCGGCCGCACGCTTCGACTCGCCAAGGAACTCCATGCCTCGACGCATCCAAACGAGCTCCGCGCCACGAGCTTCTACCTGTGCCTGCACATGAAACACTATGTGGGTGTCAGTACCACTGTACTGGTGGAGTGAGCTTCTCGCCCACCCATACATAACCGACACGTTTCATTTACTTTGTGCAGCTTAAACCCTTTCAATTGTCTTTCTAGTCTTGCCTTAGGATTCATTTTAGGACAAGGACGTCTCAGTTGATAACTAGCGATGCAACGACAAGGTCGTGCAACGACAGGGTCACGCTATCTTACCAACGTGTGTTTTGATCGAGGCAGTGCCTCATCGCTTAGGTACTTGACCAAACTTCAAGGCGGGACGGCAGGGTCGTGCCACATTCTATTCCAAACTTAGACTTGTTCAAGACTGTGCTTTGTCGAGGGGCCATTCACGTGAACTCGGCCGTGCCAGGACCCTTGATTAAACTCAAGCGCCACTAGACCAATTCTTGTGCTAACGATTCAAGTGCCAAGGGACGGCAACGGGACGACTCGTGCAGGTCGTGCCTTAGACTTTACTTAGACTTTGCTGTGCTTCAAGATTGAGGCCGCGCCTCGCAAGTTATCAAGACTTATCGTGCTACCGCCTTGCGGCCTTCCTGTTCGACTCATGAACCAACTTTAGACAAGACTTGCCAAACCTAGCATTAATCTCATGGACATCCCGACGCCAATCTATCGTGACAAGCACGGTGCCTACGCTGCAGCCCAGTCTTAGGCCCAGACCTTGTGTTACCAACAGGACCTGCATTCAAGCACTAGACCCAAATCCAAAGGCATACACGCGGTGTGCCGCTATTGCCGACACATCTACATGAGTGGTCACTAGCAATTTCAAGCTATCTTGGACTTGGCTCGGCGGGGGTATCGGTCCGCCCTTCAAAGGGTAGCTAGCCCCGGAAGCGCCGATACTCCCATGCGGTCATCCAGCATCCTACTTTGAGCCACACTCGCTTCTCCCGGGCGGATGATCCCGGTGCCCCGGAGGAGATCACCCGAGAAGACTACACCTTGTCGACAAGTTGTCCATGACCATGCAAGACTCGATCTATCCAATCTATCCAGTCTTTCCTTAACATGACCATGCATTCCTTTATTCTATCGAAACTCTCAAGCCGCGGGACCGATCTCGTGTGCGGGACTTATCAAGTATTCAGGCAGGACATGACCGGGCAGGACCGGCATGCTTAAAAGTATTCAGCCGTGGCTCGTGCCTTAGACAGACATGATTCTCTAGGCGACGCTAACGCTCAAGTCATATACTTTATACGACGAGCCTTATTCTCAAGTGACTACTTGACTTGACAACCGCAGCTAGAGCGGGACAGCGCTAGAAATGGCTTCGTTAGCCTAGAGTAACTCTTGTTGACTTGTACGGGCAATGACTCGACGAGCGAAGGCTACGCCGAGTTACGCATCGAGGGAACGTGCTAAGCACGGGGTCGACTTAACAACCAAGTTCTCGAGTGCCTAGACTTAAGCCAACAAGCCGTACAAAGATGACTTAACTTGCGGGACGTGCGAAGGCTATGCCAAGCCTTACGGGACGAGACCGTGCATGCTTTGTTAAGCATTCGTGCGGGCGACGCCTATGACTTAGGCTTATTCAGGTATCGAGACAAGTCGACGGGACAATGCATGCTTGGTTAAGCATTCACGCGGGCGACGCCTATGACTTAGGCTTATTTGAGTGTTGGGACCAAATCGACGGGACCAACGGGACATGCGAAGGCTCTGCCAAGCCTTGCGCAACGGGACCGTGCCTGCTTTAGCAAGCATTTACGCAGGCGACGCCTAAGACTTAGGCTAATATGAGTGTCGGGGCAATTTAGCAACTTAGGCCAACTTCCTTCTCCCAAGCCACGGAATCGAAGGATCGAGTGTCATTTGAAAGCACGCTGAGCTGACTTCTATGTTGATCGTTGGACCATCTCCATATTCTAGGACACTTCCGACCCGACGGGATTACTCCCTTAGCTATGTTGGTGCGTAGCTTTTATATTAGCCTACTTGTGCGAGTTGAAAACACGATTTATTATGTGCAAGCTAAGATGGAGTAAGTTCACCGAAACTCCCCCACCTGAACGATATCTCCGGGCGAGCCGTTGCAAGGTTTAGTTCCAACGCCGTCGGCGTTTCGATTCCTCCGATTGACTTTGCGGGTCGGGGCACTACAATGGTTGACCAAGGTTTGACTTTGACCTAGACAGTTGACCAGGTTTGACTTAGAGTTGACTTTGACCTAGATTGGCTTAGAAATCATGTAGATTGCATCATAGACTTTATTTACCTTATTTTAAACACATTATAACCCATACTGCTCTATTTAGGACATTGTGACTCCGGCGCAGACATCTGATATTTCACTACTCTTTTCAGAGTAGCAGGCGAGTACATTCTCTGATAGTTCTCTCATTTATTTGTCAATTACTGTATTTCAGTTCTAGTTAGCTGTATGTGATTCTCTGTTACAAACACGTATTTTTATTTCTGAATCCATGTATACGACACACATACTTACTCGTCTTACCTCTATTATTCGAATCACCATACGAATCACTATTCGAACCACCTATTCGTATCTTCATATGTTGGTTGGACTTTTATTCAATTGATGTGTCGGATTTTGGATTCATTTGTATTAGATGGGCGGGGAAATACTTGATTAGACATGTGAACATTCCCACTATTCGAACCACCCCCTGTGAATATATTCGAACGATAGCTATTCCACACCCGGCCAGGTGTATGATGTGCCGGATTTACCCTTAGCCGTTTACATGTCTAACTAAGTATTTTAAAACACACTTGGAGAATTTATTCGAATCGTTGTTAGAACATTGTGAATCATTATTCGTATCACCTTATTCGTATCACCTTATTCGATTCACCTTATTAGAACAATGATTAGAATCACATTCGACTCATCTTATATTAGACTCACATTGGAATTACACTCGACTTATATTTTACCATATGAACTCATTATGTTACTCTAGTTCAGCTAGATCTTATTTTACAGTCTTCGTTGCTACGATTCTTCTCTTGTTTAGTTATTTTCTTTCCTTGCACTTTATTTGTCTTTCTTACCATCACCTGAATATAAACTGCCATATTCATCAATACAACTGTCTATAACTGCTTTATATTTCTCTGTCATTTACTTAGGATTTCTTGATGAATTGTACTCGTTCCTGTCCTGACTGGACCTGTTGAAAATATTACAAATGCTTGTCCTGAGGATATTTGCCCTACTTGCCTTGGAGCAGGAGATGGCTTAGCTACCTATGGCCCCGACACTCAGGAGTGATCGGGAGACTAGCTAGTAGACTTGGTTTAGTTTTTTATGTTTTAGAACTTGAATTGTAATAACTTGAGATACGAGTTTGTATTTGAGTTTGTTTGAGATATTATTATTTAGTAGTTTATAAATGTCGTTATTTAGTCTTTAGTTATAAACTTCTGTGTTATCTTATCGTGCTTAGACTGTGATTGAGATTTATTATATCTATACTTGTCCTCCATTCGGAGTTGAGATTTGACAAGTACATTATATAATTGCGTGAGTTGTTGATTAGATAGTAACCTAGGACAGCGTTCTACAGCCGATACTGCGGCGTAGGCTGGGCGCTGTTACGTACTCGTACCCTCACAGTGGGTGCGGGTCGTGAAACTTATTCAGTAAGGGGTCCGCGAAAGCAAATCGTCGCCTTGCGACGGACTGAGGCGTTGGCACGGCAAGTCCAAATCGAATGTATAATTCAATAAGCACGAAGTGCTCGAATGGCTAAGTCAGGAGAGTTGCCCGTGCAACGAAGTTATGAAATCGATCCGCAACGGCTCGACGAAATGACAAGACACATTGATTCAAGGTGGGGGGACATTAACTCTCTTTCCTACTCCGTCATGCTTAAGAAAAATATATATCATTGAATGCTGAGTTAACCTATCAACGCCACGGGCGTGGCTCGATAGAGAGATAAATGTAGTGCGTGTCGAATACTAGATAGAACAATTAAAATGAATCGTACGGCAGACGTACGAGTCGCTATGGAACATTAAATATCGCAAAGGCAAGCGCCTCGGTACGCAAGCCGCAATAACATGGGATAACTGTACTCGGCGAGTGCCTTAGTGCACGAACCATACCGTGCCTTCGCGCACGAGTTAGAACGGCTAGAACATTAAAAGACAATAGGCGAGCGCCCTAGCGCGCAAGCTACGGACATTGAATGGTAAGTCATAGAACATCGGAACTACGGTCGAAACGTGCCTCCGTGCACAATATCATAAAAGATGGCTTCGTTACAAAAGAATACAGTTGTGGCATGAAGGTGGCAGAACTGTCGGATATGACATAATATCTCGAAAGGTGTTCGAGACCTTCGGGTCGTTCGGTTGACGAGCATTGAGTTGAGGCATGATGTGTGAAACCCAGTTTTCGTAGAATAATTATTTAGAATTTTTGTATTGTAAAATCAAACGTTTTCAAATTATTACTATTATTATAATTATTAAATATCTTTGAGTGAAAAATAATTTCGAAAATTATTTATAACATGGATTTTTGAGATTCTCGACCCAGACTCGAGTTCGAGCCTGAGCCCAACCTTTTCTTTCCCAAATTCTTTTTCTATTTGACTTGGTTTTAAATTAAAATAAAAAAAAATAGGTAGAACTGGTCCCGAAGGACCAGTGTTGGTTTTAGGAATTGGTAAAACACTTCCTTAGTTTTCTCCCGTAGCTTTCTCCTCCCCACACAGAAACCACCCCACTCCCTTATAATACTCTCCTCTCATCCACGTTCTCTCCCATTCACTCTCTGTTGGAAAAGCTCACAAATCCCTCACTCTCAACTTCTTCTTCTCTCTCTCTCCCACTCTCAGATTCCTCTCCTGGAGAAAAACCCATTCCCTCCCGAAGCCCTGTTCCCGAGTCCCTCTCCCGGCGAGCTTCTTCCGCGGCCGACCCCTCGCGCGTCCAGCGCGAGCCCATCCCCGCGCTCCACCGCGCGACCGCCGCGAGCCTCCCCTCCGCGCGCAGCCAGCCGGTGGCTCCCCGCCGCTGCCCTAGCTCCGCGGCCAGCACCTCTGTGTGCGAGCTCCCCGGCGGATCTCCCCGCGGCTCCGCCGCCCGCGTCAGCGACGACCCCCGCGCCGCCCGACCGGCGCCGTCCAGCCGCGCGGCTCCCCGCCGCTGTCCGCGGTCCCCCGCTGACTCCCGCTGACCTCCGCGGCTCCCCGCCGCCGCTGTCCGGCAACCCCGCGGCCATCGCCCTTCTCCGGCGAGGCGCTGCCCTAGCCGCCCTCTCCCGCGGATCCCCTCTCTTCCGCAGACTTTTTCTGCGCCCCTCTTCTGTGCGTGGTTGAGCCAGACCTGCTCGCGAGCCCTCTCCCGCTGTCCAGGATCTGCGACCTGCTGCCGAACTTCGTTTCGGATTTTTTCCGAGATTTTTCCCGCGGCTCCCCGCCAACGGAATCTGGTAATTTCTGGATAATCACAGTAGTTCGTCCCCCGTAGAGTCGATGATGATAGATCGGTCCCCCGGTTCCCTCTCGGGAATCCGGTTAGCTGCGTATATTATCGTTTAGCTGCGTTAGATTATTTTCCTGTGTTGCTTTGGTGTGTTTTGGTTGGATTACGAGATTCCCGGACTTTTCGGGAATTATTCGGTGGAGTTGGAATTATTTTCTGTGGCTTGGGATTATTTTGGTGGATATATTCTGTGGATTATTTTGGGTTGGAAATATTTGCAGGTTTTCCGTGGCACATTTCCCAGTTTTGGGTTTGTCCCGAAATAGAGGAAGTGCTGCCCAAATTTTTACAAAACTATACTTATATTGATTTCAAAACTGGCTTTCGAAAATGAATTTTTAAACTGATTTTCGGGCGACGACCGTACCGGTCTGTGGGCCCCGGCGAAATGCAAACGCACCGGTCCGACCGGACGTTGTGGTATTAGCCGAATTTTGAGGAATGGACCGAGTCTGAGACTCTTAGCTTTTTTTTAATTATTTTTAATTAATATTAGGTTATTTATTATTAGATATTTAAATTCCTGCACTTTAATTATTTAATTAAGTCTTTTTTATCTTATTTGATGTAAAAGGAAATTGTACCGGGCATAAGCCCATCCTAGGACCATTAGCTGTGCCAATGTTTTGTGTAGCATAGTTTTATTTTATTTTTCTTTTCTGGTGGATGTGATTTGGGTGGTTTTGATTAGTCGCGTAATCGTAAATTAGAGCACGAATTACTGATTAGTTACGAATTTAATTAAAATGAATAGAATATTATTAAATAACTAGTTCACGGTTTATCACTAAAAGAAATTATATTTTTATAAATATATTACAAAACACAAAGTTTTCCAAATTGTAATTGATTCTCGTGTATTTCCAAATAATCCAATTAACCGGCTTAATCAACGCACGTAGTTGCAACGTAACCGTTAGCTGTAGATTAATACAACATAAAACCTGACTAGGACATGACTACTAGAGATTGCAACTAGCACACTTAGTCTGGTTATTCAGGATTCTAAATCGAGTTCTCAACTGTAGGAACTCGAAGTCGTACCTGACGTTCCTCTTCGGTGTCAACCTGTCTTTCCAGTCAAACTTAATACAAGGCAAGTATAGTTTGTGTTAGTTTACAGTTATTTATTTAATCGTTTTACTGCATGTCTAAACCACGTCTCAAACACGAAACTCTCACCGAGAGTACTGTACTGTAACTACTGTAACTACTGGGGACTGGGGAATAGCGGGGGATTGGGGAATAGCGTAATGATTATGACCATACTGTAACAAAACCCCTTATCCATTACTGTAACAAACCCAAGCCGGTCATATGTCATTACCTATTCAAATCACTGTTTTCTACTGTAACAAACATGTTTTAAAACTGTTTAGAACTGCATGATTCTATTTCTTATTTAACTGTTTAATTAGCATGAATTGTACTTTGCTCCCTCCTGACTGGAGACAACATTTTAGGTAACACTGAGGATGACGAGCTATTCTATAATGGCTATTATGACCCGGTTCTCTATCCTGCGACGGTACCAGAGCCGTCTCTGGAGGACGCTGATCCTGGGACTACAGAACCAGATGCTTAGATAGTTTTTCTTTTCTTGGAGTTTGTAGTTTATTTCAGCATTTCATTTCCAGTTGTATTTCTGAATATTTTATCAAATAAAGTTTTAATTCCGAATAGAACAGTTGTGGCAAATGTACTTGTGTTGTTGTGAATACCTGCAATGGAACAGCTTACTGCCGCCGTCTCACCACGGTGCAGGCTGGGCATGGTCCGGTTCGACCCATTAATTTGGGATCGGGTCGTGACATGTTTTCAGTGGTGGCCCATGCAGGTCACAACAACAACAACATAGGAAAACATACCTAGAAACAATTAGAACACTAGAATATTGATTTGTCACGACATAGGTCCGATTTATATATAAATAAATATTTTTGCTTGATTATAGACCGGTAGGCTACCTTGCTTATGTGTGCGTCCTAAACCTTCCAGAGAATGACCGTTGACCAAATCCTGCTGGCAATAAGGTGTTCTCTCCGGATCATACCCCATCTCCTCAACCAAACCCAGGGTCTTTTCCCTCGCGGCTGTTTGACCGTCCTCATTGTGCATCCAGTAAAGTTTTCCCTACACTGGAGATTCCTACCTCATCTCAACTGAGTTGTTTTTCCTTGGTGAAGTATCCAATTTTTGTTGCTCCACCAGTACCAGCAAACATCTCCCAAATGGTTGCCCTATTTCGAGAAATCATGGAGTTCCAAAAAGCTCAAGATGAAGCCCAGCAGGAACAGAAGAATATCACGAGAGAAGACATGAAGAATGTCATGTTGTAGCCTTAGTTATCTCCAACCAAGTTAGAGCAGAACTTTTGCCCTAAGAAGGATACCCCTGAATCTAGAAGATATTTGGGTCCCATCAAGTACTCTACTTTCCGGCAGCCTTGTCGTAAGAAGCTATGGGCTTGTAACTATTGCAAGAGGTCTGGTCATCAGGCCGTTAGTTGCCGCAAGAGATTGGGACAATGTTTGGCATGTGGATCTGCTGAACATCGGGTAAAGGACTGCCCTTATCTTTTTATCAAACCAGAGCTCATATCCCAGCAACACCTGTTAGACCACAACCTAGGGACCCTCTTCCTATCTAGCAGACCCTGCCCTTACAATGAGGCGTGATGCATACTCGAGGTTCATAGAAAAGGAAGCAGTTGGAGACTGCTCATACAAGAGCCAGAACCATGAGGAATAGTACCTAGAACCGCTGTATAGCATCATCTTTTTGGATGTCCTTAGATCAATCATAAGAGTTTTGCTGTAATTCTTCACAGGGATAGAAGTTTTTGTTACACCCTTATGGCAGATGTTTTCCTGATAGTCTCCCCGGATTATCCCAGATCTAGATATAGGATTCACCCTTGACCTAGTCCCCGGCTCTTTCCCTAAATTCTAAAGGATGTTACAGAGTCAACCCGAAGGTGGCCAAGAAGATGAAGGACCAGAGCAGTGCAGGCTCTAGGACTTATTCAGAGTGGAGTTTCACCTTAGGGAACACCTATCTTGTTTTGCCTAAGAAGGATGGAACAACGGATGTGCATCGATTACCAGACACTAAAGAACAAGTACTTTTTGCCCGGATCGAGGATCTGTTTGATCTGGTTATGTGGAGTTAGGGTGTTTCGAAGTTTGACTTAAGATTTGACTACCATCAAATCAAAGTCAGGAAAGAGGACATTTCCAAGACGGCATTCAAACACCAAGTATGGGTAGTTTTCTTTGGTCAGGACGTTAGACTGACAAATGCTCCTGTTGTGTTCATGAATTTCATGAACAGAGATTTTTCATGAGTATTTGAATCAGTTTATCTTCTCCATAGATAACATCCTGATATATTTGAAGATTGAAGAAGAGCATGAGGAACACCTGAGGACGTTTTGGAAACTTTGAGGAAAAAGAAGTTTATGGTAAGTTATCTGGACGTGGATTGTTGACAAGGTAGACTTTTGGCCATGTTGTCAGGAGAAGAAATTTCGATGGAAGATAGCTGTTGTTGAAGAGTGATATACCCCAAGTTCAATTCGAAAGATTTTTGAACTTGGCCGGCTACTATCAAAAGTTCGTGAAGGATTTTGTCAAGATTGCTGAGCCAATGACGAAGCTCACTTGGAAGAATGAAGAATTCATCTGAACGAAAAGTTTGCTAGTCGGCATTGAGGAGCTGAAGAAGAGATTTACCACTACACCAATCCTTGCGCTACCCGCAGGAACCGGTGGGTTCTCAATTTACAGTAATGCCTCTGGAAGAGGACTGGGTTGCGTTCTTCAACAACATGGAAAAGTAATTGCTTACACGTGTAGGCAACTACAGACTCATGAGAAGAATCATCCCACGCCTAATTTGAAATTTGCTGCAATTATCTTTACTTTGAAGCTATGGAAGCATGATTTTTATGGAAAGGGAGTGAAATATATACGGACTACAAAAGTCTGAAATATGTCTTCACTCAGAAAGGGCTGAATGTTAGACTAAGAAGATGGCTGAAGCAGATGAAGGATTTCGACATCAACCTGCAGTACCATCCAGGTAAGGCTAATGTGGTCGCTGATGCACTTAGTCGATACTGATGGCGAAGTTCTTAACCAAGTACTAGCACCTGCTAGAAGACATCGAGAAGTTTGGACTGGAGGTTATACTACCTGGAGATAGAAGGACGGAGCTGGATGCTGATTCAGTATTGATGAAGTTCGAGGCTGAGGGATAAAAATCCAGAGAACGTAGTTTCAAAACGAGGCACTTTGCAGGCTTAGAGATCAAGTGTTGGCAGGAACACTCGAGGGTTTCTAAATTAATCAGCATTGGAACTCTGAAGAATGGTGCGAGACTTTGCGTATCGGCTGACAAACGGAGGAACGAGTTGATAAAAGAAATGCACCAGTCGCAGTATTCTATATATTCAGGAGATAATAAGATGTATCGGAATATGCCTCCATTGATTGGTGTTATGGAATAAAGAAGGACAATTCCAGGTATGGGATTAGATGCGAATTTGTCAACATGAGGAATTTAGCAAGATGACAACAAGCTTGTTGGAGCCGCTGGACAATTCGGAGTGGAAGTAGAAGCATATAACAATGAACTTTGAGTAAGGATTGCCTTGTTCCCAAGGAGGGAAGGGCACCAATTGGATTATTATAAATCGACTGACTAAGTCAGCACACTTTTTTTTCCCTTCAAAGTTGGTTATCCACTAAGAAGTGGGCAGCATTGTACGAGAAGCACATCTACCGGATTCATGGAGTACCACGGGACGAGCAAGTAGAGAGGTCAATCCAGACGCTTGAAGATGTATTGAGATTTTGCGTCTTGGATTTTGGTAGGTCTTGGGAAGACCAAATTGCATTTGGTAAAGTTTCTCCTACCAGAGGAACAATTAGTTTTGATGGAGCTGGAAATTGAGGCCAGATACATCAGGCCATTTGAAGTTTAAGACGCGTTGGTAGTAGCGTGCCAGTTAGCTCTACCAGCTAATCTTGAGAGTGTGCAACGTCTTCTACGTCACAGATCAGACATTACATTGCGGATCTGAGTCGCACTTTGGATAATTCGGAGCTGAAAATTGGACTCAACCTTTCAGTGCCAGAGAAACCAGTTGCAAGCCTAGTCAGAGATGAGAATCAGAATTTGAGCCATCACTTTAACTCCTATTCCTTATCCTTTCTTTTTCCGTTCTAAATTTGACTAATGCTGCTAAGTTAGCCTAGTTTTGCAAGCTATCTTTTTAAATCAAGCTTGATCATGACGATATTTTATTGGGTGCACCCACTAATATATTGTCTAATCAGGACCGGTGCATGATGGTCTGATCAACCTCGTGTACTTTGGTTCGCTTTTATATTTTTCTGCATGGATGATATCATAAATAAAAACTTGTCCCTAAACCGTCTCATCTATGACTGCCTTGGAAATCCTTATGGTTGGACCTGGGTTACGGGCGCAGTGTCCGTACCTGTTTGTCTTTTCTATCCCTAACCTTACTTTAATTTCGAGGACGAAATTTTCTAAGGAGGGAAGATTGTGAAACCCAGTTTTCGTAGAATAATTATTTAGAATTTTTGTATTGTAAAATCAAACGTTTTCAAATTATTACTATTATTATAATTATTAAATATCTTTGAGTGAAAAATAATTTCGAAAATTATTTATAACATGGATTTTTGAGATTCTCGACCCAGACTCGAGTTCGAGCCTGAGCCCAACCTTTTCTTTCCCAAATTCTTTTTCTATTTGACTTGGTTTTAAATTAAAATAAAAAAAAATAGGTAGAACTGGTCCCGAAGGACCAGTGTTGGTTTTAGGAATTGGTAAAACACTTCCTTAGTTTTCTCCCGTAGCTTTCTCCTCCCCACACAGAAACCACCCCACTCCCTTATAATACTCTCCTCTCATCCACGTTCTCGCCCATTCACTCTCTGTTGGAAAAGCTCACAAATCCCTCACTCTCAACTTCTTCTTCTCTCTCTCTCCCACTCTCAGATTCCTCTCCTGGAGAAAAACCCATTCCCTCCCGAAGCCCTGTTCCCGAGTCCCTCTCCCGGCGAGCTTCTTCCGCGGCCGACCCCTCGCGCGTCCAGCGCGAGCCCATCCCCGCGCTCCACCGCGCGACCGCCGCGAGCCTCCCCTCCGCGCGCAGCCAGCCGGCGGCTCCCCGCCGCTGCCCTAGCTCCGCGGCCAGCACCTCTGTGTGCGAGCTCCCCGGCGGATCTCCCCGCGGCTCCGCCGCCCGCGTCAGCGACGACCCCCGCGCCGCCCGACCGGCGCCGTCCAGCCGCGCGGCTCCCCGCCGCTGTCCGCGGTCCCCCGCTGACTCCCGCTGACCTCCGCGGCTCCCCGCCGCCGCTGTCCGGCAACCCCGCGGCCAGCGCCCTTCTCCGGCGAGGCGCTGCCCTAGCCGCCCTCTCCCGCGGATCCCCTCTCTTCCGCAGACTTTTTCTGCGCCCCTCTTCTGTGCGTGGTTGAGCCAGACCTGCTCGCGAGCCCTCTCCCGCTGTCCAGGATCTGCGACCTGCTGCCGAACTTCGTTTCGGATTTTTTCCGAGATTTTTCCCGCGGCTCCCCGCCAACGGAATCTGGTAATTTCTGGATAATCACAGTAGTTCGTCCCCCGTAGAGTCGATGATGATAGATCGGTCCCCCGGTTCCCTCTCGGGAATCCGGTTAGCTGCGTATATTATCGTTTAGCTGCGTTAGATTATTTTCCTGTGTTGCTTTGGTGTGTTTTGGTTGGATTACGAGATTCCCGGACTTTTCGGGAATTATTCGGTGGAGTTGGAATTATTTTCTGTGGCTTGGGATTATTTTGGTGGATATATTCTGTGGATTATTTTGGGTTGGAAATATTTGCAGGTTTTCCGTGGCACATTTCCCAGTTTTGGGTTTGTCCCGAAATAGAGGAAGTGCTGCCCAAATTTTTACAAAACTATACTTATATTGATTTCAAAACTGGCTTTCGAAAATGAATTTTTAAACTGATTTTCGGGCGACGACCGTACCGGTCTGTGGGCCCCGGCGAAATGCAAACGCACCGGTCCGACCGGACGTTGTGGTATTAGCCGAATTTTGAGGAATGGACCGAGTCTGAGACTCTTAGCTTTCTTTTAATTATTTTTAATTAATATTAGGTTATTTATTATTAGATATTTAAATTCCTGCACTTTAATTATTTAATTAAGTCTTTTTTATCTTATTTGATGTAAAAGGAAATTGTACCGGGCATAAGCCCATCCTAGGACCATTAGCTGTGCCAATGTTTTGTGTAGCATAGTTTTATTTTATTTTTCTTTTCTGGTGGATGTGATTTGGGTGGTTTTGATTAGTCGCGTAATCGTAAATTAGAGCACGAATTACTGATTAGTTACGAATTTAATTAAAATGAATAGAATATTATTAAATAACTAGTTCACGGTTTATCACTAAAAGAAATTATATTTTTATAAATATATTACAAAACACAAAGTTTTCCAAATTGTAATTGATTCTCGTGTATTTTCAAATAATCCAATTAACCGGCTTAATCAACGCACGTAGTTGCAACGTAACCGTTAGCTGTAGATTAATACAACATAAAACCTGACTAGGACATGACTACTAGAGATTGCAACTAGCACACTTAGTCTGGTTATTCAGGATTCTAAATCGAGTTCTCAACTGTAGGAACTCGAAGTCGTACCTGACGTTCCTCTTCGGTGTCAACCTGTCTTTCCAGTCAAACTTAATACAAGGCAAGTATAGTTTGTGTTAGTTTACAGTTATTTATTTAATCGTTTTACTGCATGTCTAAACCACGTCTCAAACACGAAACTCTCACCGAGAGTACTGTACTGTAACTACTGTAACTACTGGGGACTGGGGAATAGCGGGGGATTGGGGAATAGCGTAATGATTATGACCATACTGTAACAAAACCCCTTATCCATTACTGTAACAAACCCAAGCCGGTCATATGTCATTACCTATTCAAATCACTGTTTTCTACTGTAACAAACATGTTTTAAAACTGTTTAGAACTGCATGATTCTATTTCTTATTTAACTGTTTAATTAGCATGAATTGTACTTTGCTCCCTCCTGACTGGAGACAACATTTTAGGTAACACTGAGGATGACGAGCTATTCTATAATGGCTATTATGACCCGGTTCTCTATCCTGCGACGGTACCAGAGCCGTCTCTGGAGGACGCTGATCCTGGGACTACAGAACCAGATGCTTAGATAGTTTTTCTTTTCTTGGAGTTTGTAGTTTATTTCAGCATTTCATTTCCAGTTGTATTTCTGAATATTTTATCAAATAAAGTTTTAATTCCGAATAGAACAGTTGTGGCAAATGTACTTGTGTTGTTGTGAATACCTGCAATGGAACAGCTTACTGCCGCCGTCTCACCACGGTGCAGGCTGGGCATGGTCCGGTTCGACCCATTAATTTGGGATCGGGTCGTGACATGATGCCATTGAAATATTGAAACGAAGTATGAAACGTAAGAACATAGAAAGTTAACGGAAGAAATACGAGATGATAATGCGGCATGGTGCCTTCGAAATGTTCGCGGCCTTCGGGCGTTCGTTGAGGACATTCGGACGTTGTGCCAATTGAAATAGAGATAAGCGAACTTGCTTGGTTGTATGAAAGATAAGATTCGTTGCATGGTCAAATGGACTTAAAGATATAAAAGCCCGTGCATGGGTATTCCCTCGAACGTGACGCGCCAGGGCGCTGGGACCGTTCGGCCTAGGAGGGATTCGTTTTCGGTATTGTTGGTGCACTTCATTTAGAAGGGTAGCGACCTTCTAGTAAATGTGATAAGTCACTTGCTGCGATTATTTCGATGGCCTCTGATGTTGGTTAGCAACCGCACAGAGTTAACATCATCTTATGTTTCGATTCGATAAATATAAGTCCATTCTAGCCCGGAAAGCTAGTGACCTTCATATAGTTAAGGGCGATGGGTTTGGAAGTGCAAGGTATACGTATATCCTGCATGGATGGATCCTGAATAGAGGGCACTTATAACATGACAGGGAAAATGGATAGGCGTATTCACCTTGCATCGATGCAAGGGCGAAGTGCGTCGATATTGCTAAGTTGCGCCATGAATCAAACACGAGATTGCTTGCCTGTTTACTTACGCAAATTGAATAACATGCTTGCCATGCTTTACAGTCTTCGAATATGCCATAAACTCACCTAAGGAGAACATAGAAAGAGAACTAAATTGTATGTTTGCATGAATCAATACAATACTAAATGTCGGTTTGTTAAGTGGGTTTTTGATCAGTACAGCGAGGACGAAAGTACTAATCCCCCACTAGTTTGCTAGCAGGTTCAGGGATTGGTCTGCTCGCGGCGGAGCTTCGCTTGAATGCGTTGAGGCTTGGAATGCCGAAGCGTATTGAAGCGTGCGATCACATTGACGCTCGGATATGCAACAGGATTGATGCGGCCGAGATATAGAAGGCATGATGAATGGAACGGTAAAATCCTTTGTTGACAAGAGAGAACTTGAGTGTTGTAGCTAATCTGGCAAATTCCGTTGGACTATCGAAAGCCTTTGTAATCTGATTTCGAATATCAATAAAGTGAATCGTTTTCGTATACTCTGTTTTGCCTTTCGTTGTTAACGTTCAACTCAAAGATAACCATTTGAGAACTTGTCATCTTGCCTTGCACGAGCGCAACTCCAGGCTCGTACGGCATCACGCCCCAGCGAGGACGATGATTCGGGTGATTCCGGGTCGGGACGTGACAAATTGGTATCAAAGCTCTAGGCTCAATTTCCTCTGGACGCTTGCTTCATTACAATTCCAAAACGTTGCCCACCACCAATCGAAATCACTCTTGACTCTACTCGATGCCGCACTGGATGTTCCATACAATAAGTCTAATACAAATCATATAATTTTGCCGCGTGTTGTTTTGGAAATTACACGGTGTTTGCTGGAAAAGTCGTGAAAGGTTTGTTGCTGCAAGTGCAACAAGTTGTGAGATGTGAATTCAAGGATTTGTTGCCATGGATGCAACATGTCGTGAATTGAAATTCGAGATATTCGTTGGTTGCAACGATCGATATGAGAAATGTTGGTTGTATCGGTATAATGAAAGTCGTGGAATGTTGCTGCAGCAATTGCCACACGTTGATTGTAAATGATACGTTGAAAAGAAAATGAAAGTTAATATTGAATGTGTCGAACGGATTCACATATCGATTTTGAATGTGCGTTGCGATGAAAAGCGATAAGTCAATATCGAATGTGTTAAACAGATTTGAGCATTGACTTTGAATGTCGGAAATAAAATGTTGCACGAGGTGCAACAGATGTCGAAGATAAATCGATGCACGAGGTACGGTAAATATCGGAAATAAATCATTACACAACGTGCAATGCGTATTGAAAGTAAAATTATTGCACGTGGTGCAACGCGTATCAAAGTAATCATTGTACGAAGTATGACGGATATTGAGAATGAACTTTTGCACAAAGATGCAACGGAAGAAAACGAAAGTTATAAATCGAGAAACGAAATCGGTTCGATTGCGCGCCGAGCTTGTGTTGGCAAATGAATGCATTGGCCAAGTTGCATCGGATTTAATTTAAATCAAAGTTACGGTTGTGATCAAGCGCGATCACTGCGAAAATCGTAAGTCGAAATAAAATGTTGGTTCATATGGAGTACGTTGCGACGGAAGTAACTTGATTTTTGGGTGGTATATGGCATACCACCGATGCAATGAATGGCTCGATTCCGAGTGGTATATGTAATACCTTTTGTGCGATGAATTGCATCAACGTATTGTGAGAATTGCGGAAGGTTTGTCCGCAACGGACGGGATAGCACCGAGTCTCGATGGAGAATTTGTATGACGGCATGTTGATGCAAGTGTTCTTCGATGATCGGTTAGAACGGTAAGGCGGGACTCGTATCATTGAATGATACGTCGATTAGAAATTTATGTGTCGGTCGAATGATGGGAACTAGCGAAACGATTATGCCTTGAGGCAACAATCGGATCGACGGAATAGAAACTCAAAACGTTGAAATCGAATCGCACGACTTGCGATCCCGATTGAAATGTTGGACGAGACGAATCGAATCGCACGACTTGCGATCTCGATAGAAATGTTCGGCTAGGCGAATCGAATCGTACGACTTGCGATTTCGATAGAAATATTGGGCGATGCGAATTATAATCGAATCGTACGATGTGCGACTTCGGTGACGAGTTGGTTGACGTGAGTAATCGTGCCTAAGAAACAGTTGGTTACGTTATAGCGAAACTCATTGGAGTACGACTGAAAACACGCAAAACTTAGAGGGCGAGATCATATGACTTGAGGGTTCGATGTTGGATAATCGGTAACTCAGTTACGCGATCGAAGTATAGCGGGATACGGCAAATCAGAGAACGAGTCGATGCGTATGGAAAAGTTCGTTGCGAACTTGGATGTATGCAATGCGAGTTAAGTTGACGTTGAAACGGATTCAAAGTTGACCCTTACGTTATCAAAATAGATACGGCGTATCGAAATCGATACGTAAGGAAACGTAAACGATGTGAGAATACAAAATAGAGTGTGCCCCGGGCAATAAAATTTTATAAGTAACGATACGAGAATAAAACGAGCTGGTTGATCATGAACTTGGTGATTAATCAGACGAGACTATAAGTCATCAACGATTGCTCGATGCATATAACATCTCGTGTATCGATCGCGAAATAAGATAGACTCGAACTCGATACGAGTAGATGTTTCGTAAATTGCGGAATCATCGACGATAGTGCATGACTTTACTCGGAGGATAGTTGCGCATCAGTTGCGCCGATAGAAATGGTTATGTACGGATTTGGGTAGTCGCATAGAAATCGTCGGAACGTAATTTGGCTCCGAAATAAGATATAGCATGGTTCGTATTAAACTGTCCTTCGGTGATGATCCATAATTATCGAGCGTAGCTTCGGGGCAGCTGACCCTAGAAGACTTGACCGCCAAATCAAATTGAATGTTGCAGACCGTAAGATAACCCATGCGATATCGTATATGAGATTGCATCGATAACAAATACAATATGGTGCATGTTGACGATAAGTCTAGGCAATCGAGAATTGTTGGAACAACTTTTGATTGAGGATGATATAGTTAGATTTGAGTATTCGTCGGATGAATATTTGAATGGTTATGTTGGTCGACGATCAAACTAGAAATTCACCAACGAACTTGGTGATTCGGATAGGCGATTGCGAGAATCGTGCTATGCACGAGAGGGAACGATAAGGGAATGACTTACGAGTCATGTCGTTAGATTCGGATTCACCTTGTAATTGAGCTTGTGTGAATTGAACTTATGTTCGATGTTGCGAGACGGATAAGTCGGAAAGTTGGCTAGTGAATTTTCTACTCGATAGGAATCGAATGTAAGGCGTATCGTAAGGACCTTCGTGTAAAAGGCGATCATTGTCTTGAGCACCATCGCCTCGATGTAAACTGTCATGTCAGATAGATTGTGGCCTTCGTGCAATGTCAATTTAAACTTACGTTAGAAGGATTTAAGTACGGTGTCTAGGTAAGTCACCTAGCGGACGTAGTCCTGAATGTTGATGCTTTTGCAAGTCAACAAAAGAGAATCATGTCGAGATAAGATACGAAGTGAAACATCAAAAATTGTTGGATAAGTGACGCCGAACGCAAGGCGTTGCGGAGACTCGTTGTGATCGGATACGCGACGGCTTGACGCGACGCGTAGAATTGATAGTCCCGATGAAACGTACAAAGTAAGAAATACAATTTTTGAATCGCATCGTGTGCCTTAACTTTTGTTGGAGGATCGCATATGTATCAATATGTATATGCAATAGAATTGCGAGAACTTATGCTAGAGCCCAAGTCCGATCAAGAATACGAGATGGCAAGTTATTGAGAATAAGAAGTTACGTGTTTGCGTTGTTTCGATATCTTACAACTGAGCCTGGCTGAAATGCATATATTGGTGGGATGCCAAAAATATGTGTATGATTCCAAACTAAGTTGTACGATCCAAACGATAGTGAGACGAGATCGTGACGATCTAATAAAACCCTTGGAAATTTAGTATTGGTTTTGGTTCGAGGACGAACCTTGTTTTGAATGGTATATTATGTAATGCCCCGCTCCGCACGGTGCATTATACTGAGTCATTGACTCGAAAAGTTACGTTGACCCGATTACGTATCGATGCGAATCGATACAAAGTGTTAAGTTGTCCCGAGCAATGCATCGAACTAAGTCGATGCGAAGAGTTGTCTTGTCCCAAAGAATGCATCGAGTGAATCGATGCGAAGCGCCACGTTGCCTCGAAGGATAAGTGCGTTGAGACGGCTCAAAGATTCTAAGAAATCGAATCGACCAAGGCGCAAGTCCGAATCGATGCAAGTATTTATTTTAGTTGGTTTCCTATGCAGGCTATACATTTACGCTAAAAGATTAGAGGTCGATATTTTGCCTTATTCAGTAAGGGATCCGCGAAAGCAAATCGTCGTCTTGCGAAGGACTGAGGCGTTGGCACGGCAAGTCCAAATTGAACGTATAATTTAATAAGCACGAAGTGCTCGAATGGCTAAGTCAGGAGAGTTGCCCGTGCAACGAAGTTATGAAATCGAGCCGCAACGGCTCGGCGAAATGACAAGGCACATTGATTCAAGGTGGGGGGACATTAACTCTCTTTCCTACTCCGTCATGCTTAAGAAAAATATATATCATTGAATGCTGAGTTAACCTATCAACGCCACGGGCGTGGCTCGATAGAGAGATAAATGTAGTGCGTGTCGAACACTAGATAGAACAATTGAAATGAATCGTACGGCAGACGTACGAGTCGCTATGGAACATTAAATATCGTAAAGGCGAGCGCCTCGGTGCGCAAGCCGCAATAACATAGGATAACTGTACTCGGCGAGTGCCTTAGTGCACGAACCATACCGTGCCTTCGCGTACGAGTTAGAACGGCTAGAACATTGAAAGACAATAGGCGAGCGCCCTAGCGCGCAAGCTACGAACATTGAATGGTAAGTCATAGAACATCGGAACTACGGTCGAAACGTGCCTACGTGCACAATATCATAAAAGATGGCTTCATTACGAAAGAATACAGTTGTGGCATAAAGGTGGTGGAATTGTCGGATATGACATAATGTCTCAAAATGTGTTCTAGACCTTCGGGTCGTTCGGTTGACGAGCATTGAGTTGAGGCATGATGCCATTGAAACATTAAAACGAAGTATGAAACGTAAGAACATAGAAAGTTAACGGAAGAAATACGAGATGATAATGCGGTATGGTGCCTTCGAAATGTTTGCGGCCTTCGGGCGTTCGTTGAGGACATTCGAACGTTGTGCCAATTGAAATAGAGATAAGCGAACTTGCTTGGTTGTATTAAAGATAAGATTCGTTGCATGGTCAAATGGACTTAAAGATATAAAAGCCCGTGCATGGGTATTCCCACGAACGCGACGCGCCAGGGCGCTGGGACCGTTCGGCCTAGGAGGGATTCGTTTTCGGTATTGTTGGTGCACTTCATTTAGAAGGGTAGCGACCTTCTGATGAATGTGATAAGCCACTTGCTATGATTATTTCGATGGCCTCTGATATTGGTTAGCAACCGCACAGAGTTAACATCGTCTTATGTTTCGATTCGATAAATATAAGTCCATTCTAGCCCGGAAAGCTAGTGACCTTTATATAGTTAAGGGCGATGGGTTTGGAAGTGCAAGGTATACGTATATCCTGCATGGATGGATCCTGAATAGAGGGCACTTATAACATGACAGGGAAAACGGATAGGCGTATTCACCTTGCGTCGATGCAAGGGCAAAGTGCGTAGATATTGCTAAGTTGCGCCACGAATCAAATACGAGATTACTTGCCTGTTTACTTACGCAAATTGAATAACATGCTTGCCATGCTTTACAGTCTTCGAATATGCCATGAACTCATCCTAAGGAAAACATAGAAAGAGAACTAAATTGTATGTTTGCATGAATCAATACAATACTAAATGTCGGTTTGTTAAGTGGGTTTTTGATCAGTACAGCGAGGACGAAAGTACTAATCCCCCACTAGTTTGCTAGCAGGTTCAGGGATTGGTCTGCTCGCGACGGAGCTTCGCTTGAACGCGTTGAGGCTTAGAATGCCGAAGCGTATTAAAGCGTGCGATCGCATTGACGCTCGGATATGCAACAGGATTGATGCGGCCGAGATATAGAAGGCATGATGTATGGAACGGTAAAATCCTCTGTGGGCAAGAGAGAACTTGAGTGTTGTAGCCAATCTGGCAAATTTTGTTGGGCTATCGAAAGCCTTTGTAATCTGATTTCGAATATCAATAAAGTGAATCGTTTTCGTATACTCTGTTTTGCCTTTCGTTGTTAACGTTCAACTCAAAGATAACCATTTGAGAACTTGTCATCTTGCCTTGCACGAGCGCAACTCCAGGCTCGTACGGCATCACGCCCCAGCGAGGACGATGATTCGGGTGATTTCGAGTCGGGGCGTGACAACCTAAACCCTTGTTTCTTCCTAATTTTCTTGCACAATAGGTTAGGTTTAGGGGTTACCTAACTACCCACAAAATTTGGGCACAATTCGTGTCTATTTTGTGTCCATATCGGACACGTATCGTATTGATATACTAGGTGTTTGTAGAAATGCCACATAGAAATTAATTTTCATATTTTTGAAATGTAATTGCATGGATTTGTAGATCTTGATGTGTGTATTAACTTTTGTGAAGGTGTCCTGGTGTTTCGTGTCCATTTGTGTCCTGTTTTTGCACGTGGACACGCAACACGAGCCCGTAGGCCGTGTCCTGCATCACGGGCTCCATTTCTCTGGACACAGGACACATCGTGTCCTGATTTTTGTGTGAACCTTGGGGCAACGTCTGCGACCATGCTCCAAAAATTTGGGAGTGTCTCGTGGTCTGTGCACGGAGAAATCGATGTCGTATTGGCCGTGCGCTGTCGCACGCGGACTGCTATGTGAGTGCACAG
Source organism: Iris pallida (assembly GCA_029216955.1). Classification (NCBI taxonomy): domain Eukaryota; kingdom Viridiplantae; phylum Streptophyta; class Magnoliopsida; order Asparagales; family Iridaceae; genus Iris; species Iris pallida. Next base: position 14,312,610 of record JANAVB010011399.1, read on the forward strand.
GCACCACTGACATGCGTGTCGTGTCGTGTCTGTGGGACTCGTAGACCCAGTGCAGTGTGTGTCAGACCTAGATCTATCCTAGGTGAACCTCTGGACACGAGCACGTGCCGTGTCGTGTCGTGTGTCGCGTGTGGGATGCACGTGCACGCGTGCACGATGATTATTCGTACACTGTCTCGTGTCTGTGTACACGTGTAGTTTGGACACGATTTGTATCCAATTCCTAGACACGAGGACACTCTCATGCATCCTCACATGCTTGTCATCAATTACCAACCATTGGGTTATCGTTTTGATGTGTTTTCGAATTCGAAAATTCGAATTTCCTTGTTAGCTGATACCACACTGATACCCATGGCTGAATGCATTTTCTTCTGTATTGATTTCAGTTTTATTCCTGTTTTGGTGATGTTTGACTGTTAAATTAGTCACCTACATACTTGTCAGCTGATAAATGATTGTTAGGTTAACTTGGTTTGTGTTAATACCATGAGTTTCGAATATGGGAGTTGGGTTTGGGGTTTTCTATCAAGTTTCAGGAAATCCTGAAACTTAATTCCAGTTTCTCACCCTTTGCATACTCCAATTCACACACATTATGATTTCTAGCAATCCTCTCACATCCCTACATACAGCACACACAAACTGAAACCTATGTTTTCCTCACACTGACTTCTCCTTTCACACACACACAAATCATGACACACACACACATTATGATTTCTAGTATTCCCTCACACTTCTCATTAACACACACACCTATGCTGATTTCTCCACACATTTACACACTGTCACAACTGAATCCTCTGACACACACAATTACACACAGCCACACCTACACACACACACTCTATTTTTCTTGTCACACACCTTAGTCCTAACACACACATCTCTCACACACACATTCATTGATACACACACACACACACCCCTATAGCTAAGTCTCTCTCTCACTTACAGTTCACTCATGTATACACACACACACACATTTGATTCTAAGATTCCTCACATTCTCTCACACACATTGCACACTCATACACACATGTGGACACCCTATACACCATGTTACATACACACACACTCTCTTGACTGTTAACACATATTCACACACACACATGTCACTATGGCACTCTCTCTATCTTCTATCCCTCTCTATACATATATATATGTATGTGTCTATAGGTAGTATTGAATGCATATATGTAATGTAGATAAAGTATTATGTATATATGTGGATACACATATATAGGTATGTACCTATAATGTGATGTATAAGTATAGGTATATAGAGATAATAGGGTATTCCTAATGTGTGTGTATTAGCCTAGGACTATAGCCTATGAATGCAATGTGTGATATTAGTATAGTCTAGTATAGTAGTGTATTGACCAATATAGACTTGTTAGGACTTAGAATGACTGTTAAACCTAGTTTAACATAGCCTAGACTTGTTTAGACCTAGAATGACTTGTTTGACCTAATTTAGACTTGTTGGACCTAGTTTGACCATAGTTGAACGACTTCTTGGTTGACCAGAGTTGACCAAGAGTTGACTTTGGCCTAGTTTGACCTAGACTCATGTAGAGTGCATAGTAGAACTTTATTTTGCCATTCTGGACTTGTTGTGACTTGTGCTGTTCTAAATAGGAGCCAGACACCACTCCTCGGACAGTACTTTCATCTTGGACACTCAGCTACCAGGCAAGTACATTCTCTGATCATTTTATATCCTGTTTAGAATTCTTTTCCTGTTTTAAATTACTTTACTTGATACTGTCACGTTGGTCATGCGGATTAGTACTATATGGATCCCTTCTTGAGATATTATCCCCTCAGGGAGCATCGTATACTACATGTTCTGTGCGTTTCACCTACATGGCATATCACTATGCTTCACAGTTCATTGATCACTTGTGACATGTACTCTCATGATCACAGAGTCTTCTTTGAATCACCCATTTATGGGCATTCCCAGATCACCCATTTATGGGCTTACCATGTATCACCCCTTGTGGGCCATTACATGGAATCATAACATAACCTGGCTGGATCCTTGTGTATTGATTGGGGGTACGGGGGAGTAGAAGTAGACATGTGAATAATATCCAAGTAGTATCTCACCTGATCACCTCCTTAGTGTCTCATCAGAATCTCCTATGCCATTCACATGTTTATATTGTACTCTGACTCACTAGCCACTGATAGTTCTCTATTTACAGTATATATATATAGTTCCATTACAGCTTTCTCTGTTTACATCCTGTACTTTCTTTCAGTTCTTGTATCTTACTTTACTGTATGATTATATTTTCTAACCTGCTATGAACTGTTGAGATGTATTGTGCTCGCTCCGGTCCTGACTGGACCTGTTGAAAATATTACAGAGGACGAGGAGGAGACCTGTGTGGATACCTTTTACGGTGCTACCTTAGATGAGATGTTGGACCTGGACCAGCAGCAGGTCCCACTAGCAGTGGATGACACACCTCTAGACTAGGATGTTTTCATTTACATTACTCTCTGGATGATTGTATATATTTGATCTTGGGATATGTATTATCTTAGACACTTAGACTCTCTGTTTGTACTTGTGGAATTCCTTTCCTTTCAGCAGTATTTATCTATCTATCTTCTATCTTATCTTCTGCCTTAGTTGTGATTGAGTTTACTTTCTGCTATGTCACCCCCATTCGGGGAGTATAAACTGTTTAGTATTATATTGTTAGATGTTGTGACCTAGGACAGCGTTCTACCGCCGATACTGCGGCGTAGGCTGGACGTACCCACTTCTCGTGCCCTTACTCTATGGTGCGGGTCGTGACACGTTTTTAGTGGTGGCCCATGCAGGTCGAGTTTATGTAGTGGTATTCGAACTAGAGTATCACTACAGCCTGCAGTAGGATTAGGATTATTTTTGAGGTACTCAATCACATTAGGAAAAAACTCTTAACTGGATCCCTGCCATCTAAATTCCTGATACTTTCTTGAATAATTGTCCTCCCTTGAATTATCATTTCTATCTCAGTATTGATTCCTTGTTTGATCTGTCTTCAGGATGGTTATGGAGACACGATCTCATCGTCTCGATCAGGAAGATACCATTGAGGGGTCTACCACTCCTCGTCCTGATCAGCAGGGCCCCGAGACTGCGGTTCCTGTTATGCCGGCTCAGGCTGGGATATCTGCAGCTTATGGGAGTGCACCTCTTCCTACTCCGAGACTTTCTCCTGTCGTCCTGAACGTTCTTCAGCAGCAGTCGCCATCAGGATCACAGGACGTGGCACGGTTGTTCTCATTCTTCCAGCAGATAGTAGAAACTCAGCGACAACAGTTGTTCAAGAGGGGACGGGACGCTCACGGTACCAGCAGCAGCGGAGGCCAGGCCAAGAGGCCCCATGTGCAGATTTAGCAGACACAGACACCAGTGGGAGTTCAGCAGGCGCAGCATCAGTATTAGGGTCAGGACCCGAAGGCGATCAGTTGTCCCTACTGCAAGAAGCCGAGGCATGGATGGGGTGAGTATAGGAAGAGGCTGGGCAGGTGCCTACTATGTGGAGCAGCGGACCCCCAGCTGAGGGAGTGTTCCCAGAACATAGGCAGAGTAGTTCAGGGAGCAGCACCAGGAGCAGGAGCGAGGACTCCGGTAGGCCAGCAGAAGGGATTACCCTTACCGACTCAGCAGCAGAGGTACATGCAGCATCAGCAGCAGGCCAGGGGAGGCCAGCAGGAGCGAGCTTTCGCCAGGACAGTCGAGGATGCTCAGGCCGTTGGAGATCTAGTTGCAGGTTCCGTTCTATTCGATTCCCTTTCCGTAATTGCCTCTTATAACTGCCTTGAAATTTCGATTCCCTCTGTTCCTTGTTAGTTGATCAATTCTGTCATGTTGTTCTTGTGTTATATTTGATTTTCTTCTGAGATGAATCATATGGGCTAGGTCACCTCAGTTATGGGATCTAGAATCTTCGATAGTCGTGTTAGCTGGCATAGTGAGGACATATAGTCAGATTTAGAACGTATTTCTCGGGTGTGGGAATTTAAGGTTTTCGCTGCCAAGCATGTGGCAATACAAAAATTTTAAATACCATAATTTTAGAAGTATGTGCCTTGGTCAAGGACTCTGTGATTATCGTAGCCTTGCTCACTAATATGACGAAGACTCTGAGTAACATGATTTTGGACATACGTATATGATTATCAGATTTTATCTTGAGAAGGTTTCAACACATCATCTCTATCATACCCTTCTGTTGTTTTTAAAAAAAAAATTTGTTTTCCATCAAATAACTTAGGAGTAGGGGCATTTAGTTTGTAGAGCTTATTCATATGTAGTTCTTTCATAGTGTAATGAGGTAATGACTTGTAGAGTGTCTGTACTCTAGAGATGATAGTTAGTATTGGTATTAGAATAGTAACCCATTGTAGATGATTTCCTTATTTTTAATATCAGCCAGTTACGTATAGGATGTTAGTATGCCTTACAACCTTGATGATTGTTATTATTTTCCCTTACCTTTTTCCAGTGAGACACTCATGACCAGAGCCTGTCCTTGAGTATAGTGGTAGTTTCACCTAAGACAGAGAGGTCTATGTATATAGAAAGGTTACAGATGATATTGGCATATGGGATATGGGTTTGGTTGGTACCTTTAGGTCATTGATGTATAGAATTATTGACATGTTGTTAGCCTATGTTGGTTCACTTCCTATTTTAGTTAAGTTCTCCTTGTGTGGAGTTCAGTCATATTGATCAACCTTTATAGACAGTGTGCAGACCCTCCACTAGATACCCTGTCCCATTGGTTCAGACTTGTACAAGTTGTTCACTGCACTCGGCCTTCATTATCTACCATGTTGCATCATAGGTTTCACCGGACCATAGTTCAGACCCCAATTATTGACTCACCAATATAACCATCAACCCCTTACCATATTCTGCATATCTGGAGAGTTAGTATCATGCATACTAGAGGCCAGGTTGATCTAGAGGCATGTTCAGTCACCATGTAGGTTTTCTTTCACTTTGACTATACAAGTGGACCCAAATGTCCTGTCCCTTAGCTCATAATTTCAGTCTCCTTAGCATCATTCCCTTTTTGCCTATATTGATGAGTCAGGCCATTCATCCTTAGCCAATTTCTGAGCATTTGTTTCAGTCCCTTATAAGTATAGTCTACTTTAACCCTTGGTTGATCAGTTATATATACAGATGATATACTTAGGATATATGTGATGGGTTGTTGTTCTTGAGCTTATGTATATGTAGTATTTGGGATTGGTGTGCTTAGCTTATAGGTATTTAGTTATGGTGACTTGATAAGATTGGAAAGTTAAGAGCTAGCCTATTATAGAGTTCTCTTTTGCTAAATTCTAGTTGCCAACACTTAGGTAGCTAGTAGAGGTAAAGTCCTAAGAAGTTGACCAGCTGATGACCAAGCACTAGGATGTTGAAAAATTGACTAGTGATTGACCTTGACTATGTTGACCTAGAAGGGGGTACGATCATCTTAATTTCGAGGACAAAATTTTTATAAGATGGGTAGGATTGTAACACCCAGTTTTCCAGATGAGGGTAATTTTGAAATTTTGTAATTTTAATCTTTTATTAATGATATTAAATCATGATATGAATTTTTGGTGATTTTTGATTATTTTAAAAATTATTAAAACCATGACTTGTGATTTACCAAATTAAAGACTAGTGATATGGCATTAGGATAAGTATTTTTACTTTTGAGCATGGGGGTATTTTGGTCATTATGAACTTTTGGGAATTATTTGGATTTATTATGAATTATTTAGATTTATTTGAATTTATATGATTTTTGGTATAATTAATTTAAGGGTTAATCTAGACTTGACTAGTGTTGACTTTGGAGCCTAACCTAGAAGCTAACCCTCGTTGGTGACCCTAGTCTAACTCTAGTTAACCTACTTTAGTAATTAGAAATTAGTTTTAAAGTAGGGAGGATTAGTTTGGGTGGAATTAGTCCATGACTAGCGACTTAAGTCAATGACTTATGACTTACCAAATTAAGACTAGTGTTTAAGCCATAGGCCCACGAATTAAGCCCAAGACCAATCCTAACCCAACCATGGCAGCCACTATTAGGTTTCCCTTACCTATAAGTAGTCTCTTAAGAGTGTTCTTGCCTCTTTTTAGGTTTGCCCTAATTTTGGAGGAGAGGTATTTTCCCCTATGCTCAAAATTCCTAATTAATTTATTTTAGCTCCTTTTTAATCCTAGTCTTTTGCAATAGGATCTAATTTATGTTTATATACTATTTTTGGAGGATCACCTCAGTTTGTGCATTGATTGGAGATTTGGAGTTGCCATTTGGAATCTCCTCTTTGAAGCTTGTTCTTGAGTTTTGATACTCAATAGGTAAACCACCTAAAACCTTGTTTCTTCCTGATTTTCATGCATAATAGGTTAGGTTTAGGGGTTACCTAACTACCCACGAAATTTGGGCATAATTCGTGTCCATTTTATGTCCATATCGGACACATATCGTATTGATATACTAGGTGTTTATAGAAATACCACATAGGAATTAATTTTTATATTTTTGAAATGTAATTGCATGGATTTGTAGATCTTGATGTGTGTATTAACTTTTGTGAAGGTGTCCTGGTGTTTCGTGTCCATTTGTGTCCTGTTTTTGCGCATGGACACGCAGCACGAGCCCGTAGGCTGTGTCCTGCATCACGGGCTCCATTTCTCTGGACACAGGACACGTTGTGTCCTGATTTTTTGTGTGAACCTTGGGGCAACGTCTGCGACCATGCTCCCAAAATTTGGGAGTGTCTCGTGGTCTGTGCACGGAGAAATCGATGTCGCATTGGCCGCGCGCTGTCGCGCGCGGGCTGCTGTGTGAGTGCACAGGCACCACTGACACGCGTGTCGTGTCGTATCTGTGGGACTCGTGGACCCAGTACAGTGTGTGTCAGACCTAGATCTATGCTAGGTGAACCTCTGGACACGAGCACGTGCCGTATCGTGTCGTATGTCGCGTGTGGGATGCACGTGCACGCGTGCACGACGATTATTCGTGCACTGTCTCGTGTCTGTGTACACGTGTAGTTTGGACACGATTCGTGTCCAATTCCTGGACACGAGGACACTCTTATGCACCCTCACATGCTTGTCATCAATTACCAACCATTGGGTTATCGTTTTGATGTATTTTCGAATTCGAAAATTCGAATTTCCTTGTTAGCTGATACCACACTGATACGCATGGCTGAATGCATTTTCTTCTGTATTGATTTCAGTTTTATTCCTGTTTTGGTGATGTTTGACTGTTAAATTAGTCACCTACATACTTGTTAGCTGAGAAATGATTGTTAGGTTAACTTGGTTTGTGTTAATACCATGAGTTTCGAATATGGGAGTTGGGTTTGGGGTTTCCTATCAAGTTTCAGGAAATCCTGAAACTTAATTCCAGTTTCTCACCCTTTGCATACTCCAATTCACACACATTATGATTTCTAGCAATCCTCTCACATCCCTACATACAGCACACACAAACTGAAACCTATGTTTTCCTCACACTGTCTTCTCCTTTCACACACACACACAAATCATGACACACACACACATTATGATTTCTAGCATTCTCTCACACTTCTCATTAACACACACACCTATGCTGATTTCTCCACACATTTACACACTGTCACAACTGAATCCTCTAACACACACAATTACACACAGCCACACCTACACACACACACTCTATTTTTCTTGTCACACACCTTAGTCCTAACACACACATCTCTCACACACACATTCATTGATACACACACACACACACACACACACCTATAGCTAAGTCTCTCTCTCACTCACAGTTCACTCATGTATACACACACACACACATTTGATTCTAAGATTCCTCACATTCTCTCACACACATTGCACACTCATACACATATGTGGACACCCTATACACCATGTTACATACACACACACACACTCTTGACTGTTAACACATATTTACACACACACACATGTCACTATGGCACTCTCTCTATCTTCTATCCCTCTCTATACATATATATATGTATGTGTCTATAGGTAATATTGAATGCATATATGTAATGTAGATAAAGTATTATGCATATATGTGGATACACATATATAGGTATGTACCTATAATGTGATGTATAAGTATAGGTATATAGAGATAATAGGGTATTCCTAATGTGTGTGTATTAGCCTAGGACTATAGCTTATGAATGCAATGTGTGATATTAGTATAGTCTAGTATAGTAGTGTATTGATCAATATAGACTTGTTAGGACTTAGAATGACTGTTAAACCTAGTTTAACATAGCCTAGACTTGTTTAGACCTAGAATGACTTGTTTGACCTAATTTAGACTTGTTGGACCTAGTTTGACCATAGTTGACCTAGTTTGACTTCTTGGTTGACCAGAGTTGACCAAAAGTTGACTTTGGCCAAGTTTGACCTAGACTCATGTAAAGTGCATAGTAGAACTTCATTTTGCCATTCTGGACTTGTTGTGACTTGTGCTGTTCTAAATAGGAGCCAGATACCACTCCTCGAACAGTACTTTCATCTTGGACACTCAGATACCAGGCGAGTACATTTTCTGATCATTTCATATCCTGTTTAGAATTATTTTCCTACTTTAAATTACTTTACTTGATACTGTCACGTTGGTCACACGGATTAGTACTATATAGATCCCTTTTTGAGATGTTATCCCCTCAGGGAGCATCGTATACTACATGTTCTGTGCGTTTCACTTACATGGCGTATCACTATGCTTCACGGTTCATTGATCACTTGTGACATGTACTCTTATGATCATAGAGTCTTCTTTGAATCACCCATTTATGGGCATTCCCAGATCACCCATTTATGGGCTTACCATGTATCTGTAATGCCCATATCTCGTATTACGTATTTGGAATACGTGTACGTATTTTGACCCATATTGCATGTCCCCCTGCTCGATTTACTTGGAATTTCATTAATTGGTTTATCTTGGTTCGGTTCGGTTTGTTTGGCTTGGTTCGGTTTTGCTTGATTTTATGTGAATCAAACCACTCCCACCTACCACCACTCCCACCATAAATATCAATCCCACACTCTCTCTTCCATTATTACTCATTACTCATTTCTTCTTCTCCACCAACCTGAGAGAGTGGAGAGCTTAGGCAAGTGCATATTGCTTCATGGAGGAAGTCCATTTTTATTGTTCCATTGTCTTCCTCATGTGTTTCTAACCCACTTTAGTACTTGGCATTTTTCATTTCTGTGGTTAATTTCTTGCAGATCTAGCTTTGTGGTATTTTCGATTTTGCATGAATTTTGATCTATCAAACTTGCATATTTTTGCTAGTTGATGGTTCCATGTTGTAGAGAATTTTATTTTGTCCAAATTTGACCTACGGAGTTTGGATTTGGGTTCCTATTGTTGTTTGGTGGAGCATGGAGGCCATGGTATTTTCTATGAACATGTTCTCTGTGGGAGCCATTAATTTCACTTCTGGCCGCATGAGCATTAATTATTGCATGCCCCTTTATTTTAGTTGCTTGCATTATTAGTTGCTTGCAAGATTGCATGCATTAGCATACAACTTGTCTGAGCCGCATAGGCTATTCTTGACCGCATGACCATTTGTTATTTCTGGCCGCATATGGCCTTAGCCATTCTCAGCCGCATGGCCTTGCAAGCATTAATTGGTTGCATGCATGCATTAAATATTTGCTTGTATTAAATAATTGCCATTAGCATTAACTATTTAGCCTTGACCTTAGCATTAATTGCATTTTGCATGCTTTAAGCAAGCTGTAGCTTGCATACTTTAGGCAAGCACTAGCCGCATGGGAATTAATGTAAGTGAGCCGCATAAGAGACTTCTTGGCCGCATATGGCCAAGAGAATTCATGGCCTTTTTAATTAATTAATGCCTTAGCAATATTTGCTAGCTGCAGGCAATAAGTCCCTGGCCATATGGATAGTCTTAGCATTCAATAGTCTTTATTAGCTAATGCATTGGCATTTAAGGCTTAGCATTTAATGCCTTAAGCAAATGCATTTAGCATTAATGTATTATTTACTCACGTGCATGGCCTAGCATTTATTGCATGCTTATAGATTAATGCATGGCCTTTAGCTTGCATGATTTCTTTGCATGAATTTTCTTACGTAAGTTTGCTTGCATAGCCCTTTGCATGTTTATTTATTTAAGCTAGCATGCTAGCATGGAACCAATCCAAGGGTGGCCGCATGACTCATTAATAGCATTGCTTGCATGAATATTAATTGGAGCCGCATATGTGTCCATTAGCAGTAGCCGCATAGATTAGCAGGGGTAATTCAATGTTGGCCGCATGGACCAACCTATTTGGCCGCATGGCCTTACTTTAATTATTTGCATATAGCCATTTTAATTTTTGGCCACATGGCCCCAGTACTTGAGTGGCCATGTGTCCTTTTCTTTGCTTGAGTGGAAGCTTGCATTTATTGCGGGTTCCTCTCTCCTTGACTTTTCTGGTTGCATAAATATTTCTTGCTGGCCGCATGGCCCCTTCAGCTATTTCTTGGCCGCATAAGCTTTGGCTGGCCGCATGGATGGCCTCCCACTCTCTTTGTCCGCATGTATGTTCTTCCACTTTTGGGCCGCATGGGGTCCACTTTGATTGTTTAAATATTTTATTTGCCTGAATTATGGTCAGAATTTCTTCCCACTCCCAACATGAAAGTTGTAGAGTTTCTCCTTGGCTTTAAGAATATATATATTATATGTATTATTATTTAATTACGCAAGTTTCTCCCCTCTTTGATAAATGACATGACTTGATAGTGACCCACCGTGGTGCACTCCCGACAAGAAAACTTGACCTGATAATTTGACATGATATAATTGACATGATATACTTGACATGATAGTGGCCCGCCGTGGCGTACTCTTGACATGATAAACCTGACATGATATTTCTCGAAATACTGTTGCGACGGCTAACCTGACATGACAAGTATGAATGACCTGGACACCGTGGACGATTGTGCTTGTACAAATGAACCCGTCTTGTCTTGCATCATGTCTAGGACAGGGACCCCTGAGTACCACGGTCAGGGATACCTACTGTAAATGGCTAAGGCTAATAACTAGAATAATACAGTAGTTCATGAAGAGACTTTCCCAGTTACCTGTTGCCCCTTTGATCCCGGCCTTATATATATATACATGGGACTTGGAGCTATCTGTCATGATGAGCACATTTCCAGCCTGCCGTCGAGTGGGGCACCTCTTTAGGACACATGTATCTCACTGCAGTGTGTCTGCTATACTTATTTTTTTTGCTGGGGTCACTCAGGTAGCAGCAGGCGGATAACTGGACTTGGAAATCTTTTTGCATCTTGCTAGTAACTAGGCCTGTGATAACCCTAGTTAGTTAAAGTATCAAGCCGTACTTATTGCTTGGCCGTGATTATTGGATGGAGTTTACTCAGTCTAGTCTTGTCTTGATCCTGTACGAGATTGTTACATGACCCATTTTCTTATATTTATCTTGCCGATAAATGTTGGGAGAAACCAAGTTCTGTTCAGAACGAAGGGTTACAATCCCGGTCCTTGTTTGGTTTACGGGTTGTAACCTGGTTATCTGAATAGTCCCATGGTTATCTCATCGTATATCACGTCATGCTTTTCCTTAATTACTGTCTTTTATTATGTAATTATATTCTTGTACTAATTTGCTGGTTTTAGTTCCTAAGTGAAGCCTCCTTTGTGGCACTTGCTCTTTCTGTGGTCTGACCCAGCTGGTTTTGTATGGCCAGATATCGGAACAACTCCCGAGGATCTACCGACCTTCCAGCCAGATGGTGACCACTAGACGGAATCCTGACAGCGAGTGGGTTATTTTTGGCTCTCCCATTCTATTGTAAAATTATTCTTTTGAGGCGTTTAGCCGCCGAGCAAGTGTTAGCTCGTGTACATTTTTACTTACTGTCTGCCTACGGGCTGTAACATGATTGACAGATCCTAGGGTTGATCATGTATGACTGAACTCTTGCTAGTCATGATATTTTGTACGACTAGCTTCATGATCAGCTGAATATGTAATATTTGGGACGCCTTACTATTGTATATTTGGTGATCTTACATCTTGTAATGTTTACTTACTTGCTTGTGATTGAGACACTAGGCTTGTTATTGACCATAAGAGACTGATGGCTTGTAGTTAAACCCTCATATATCCTAGACAGCCGTGACCGTATGGTTAGATGGATTCCATTTCATTATACGTAGCTGGCTATGTCTGCCCCCGCTCTCCAGTATTCTGGTTCTGGGGCGTGACAGTATCACCCCTTGTGGGCCATTACATGGAATCATAACATAACCTGGCTGAATCCTTGTGTATTGATTGGGGGTACGGGGGAGTAGAAGTAGACATGTGAATAATATCCAAGTAGTATCTCACCTGATCACCTCCTTAGTGTCTCATCAGAATCTCCTATGCCATTCACATGTTTATATTGTACTCTGACTCACTAGCCACTGATAGTTCTCTATTTACAGTATATATATATTTCCATTACAGCTTTCTCTGTTTACATCCTGTACTTTCTTTCAGTTCTTGTATCTTACTTTACTGCATGATTATATTTTCTAACCTGCTATGAACTGTTGAGATGTATTATGCTCGCTCCTGTCCTGGCTGGACCTGTTGAAAATATTACAGAGGACGAGGAGGAGGCCTGTGTGGATACCTTTTACGGTGCTACCTTAGATGAGATGTTGGACCTGGACCAGAAGCAGGTCCCACTAGCAGTGGATGACACACCTCTAGACTAGGATGTTTTCATTTACATTACTCTCTGGATGATTGTATATATTTGACCTTGGGATATGTATTATCTTAGACACTTAGACTCTCTGTTTGTACTTGTGGAATTCCTTTCCTTTCAGCAGTATTTATCTATCTATCTTCTATCTTATCTTCTGCCTTAGTTGTGATTGAGTTTACTTTCTGCTATGTCACCCCCATTCGGGGAGTATAAACTGTTTAGTATTATATTGTTAGATGTTGTGACCTAGGACAACGTTCTACCGACACTGCGGCGTAGGCTGGACGTACCCACTTCTCGTGCCCTTACTCTAGGGTGCGGGTCGTGACACTTATGACTATGCCTTGTGCGATCGCAACTTAGGTTCGCACGGTATCACGTCCGTGGGACGACTATCGATTCTACGGAATCGAGACGTGACATCCCCCTTCCCCTATCCCGGCTCACCACACTCCTCCTCCCGTCCCCCCCGCCCCCGCTGCCTCCACCCCCACCCCCGTCCCCTCCAGCCACTATCGTCCCCACACCCCCCACGCTGCTCCACCATCGTCCCCCACCACGGCTGCATCACCGTCCCCCCTCTCTTTTCAGACGGGAGCACGCGGTGGCTAGAGGGGGGGACTGGAGGAGGCGCACGAGTGGCCGGAGGGGGGGGGGGGGGGGTTTGGGCGTTGAGTGGTGTAGTTTTAAGTTTAGATTAGGGATATTTTTGTCCAAATTTTTTTTTTTTTTTTTTTTTTTTTTTTATTCAGGGTATCAAGCTGTTGAGTAAAAAAATTTATGATATTAAGTTGAAAAATAGAATAGTCGAGGGTATCAAGTTGCAATTAAGCATATCCTACCAGTAATGCTAGGTAATTCTTTACAACCATCATTCTCATGTGTGGAAGGGAGGGGAGAGGGTTCCAATTAACAACCGCCAATTAGGCTGTTGTAAAGATTTAGAATCACAAGTGATTGTAAACTTAGGTCATGTTTGGTTCGCGGAATTGAAGTCTTAGGAAAGAAAAGTGATTTCTTTTCTTTGTTTGGATGCAAAACGAAATGAGGAAAGAAGTAATTTGATTTTCAAGAGGAGGAAAAATATATAAAAAAAAAAGTTTCCTCCTACCAACCCAATGAATTATTTTCTTCATCTAAGAATTTTACTTTCTCTCCCAATTTTTTTGTTTTCCAAACACCAGAAAGAAAGTTGATTGAAATTATAATTTTTCAAAAAAATATATATCAAAGAATCAATCTCCTTTCTTCGAACCTAAGGAGGCCTTGTATTATTGTTATCCTACGGGTGTATACACGGTTTTTTTGGGCAAGACAAAGACTACGTGTGTACACACAATATAGTTATATAATTAATCGTTTTATTATTACTGGGAAAAATAAAATAAAATTGAAAGTATCAAAATTAGTTATTTATTAATTCAAACATTTATAAAAATTTAAATTACATTTAATTGTGTCGGCAGCTACCCCAATTCCCAATTGCTGTGCAGCGTACGTTAGCATTCCACACGCGTTAAGCTGTATAATCACCGGCGACCTTCTTCTCATTACTGTAATAAAAAAATTAACACTAATTCTATAGAGAGAGAATAGGAAGGCGAGTTAAAAAATTCCCAATCTCGAAAATTTCAGATCCGGATCTCGTCTTCAGGAGGAGATCTGAAGCTAGGGTTTCGGTCTCTCCTCCCTCCCGCCATGGCTCGATCCAGCCTCGCTTTCCTCCTCCTCCTCGTCGTCGTCACCGCTTCGGCTCAGGTTCGATTCCCCAACCCCCGCACCCTCTCTTCCCATCCTCGATAAGCTCAATTTCGCTCCGATCTGCAGGAGCTGGAGATGGAGAGCGGCGGCGACAACGCGTCGGCCGACGTGACCAAGCTCGACCGCCGCACGAAAGTAAGCAAATTATTACAAGGATCCAGTGTCTATTCGGTCAAGTTATTGAAATTGAGGCGTTTGCTTGTTGTTTGTATTTCTAGATGTTTCTGCACACGATCAAGAAGGAGGCCGAGAGCGTCGAGGACGGCCTCGGGCTCTTCGACGCCTTCTTCGCCAGCTTTTCCATGATCCTCGTTAGCGAGGTCCTATTCTTCCCCATTTTTTCCGATTTGAGTGAGCGTTAATATGTGAAAATTTTGATTTTCCCAATTGTTTGCTTAGATTGGAGACGAGACGTTTATAATTGCAGCCCTTATGGCAATGCGGCACCCAAAAGCCATCGTCTTGTCGGGCGCGCTCTCTGCCCTTTTCGTAATGACTGTAAGTTTAGTTGTCCATTCTATTAGTTGGTTGGTTGGTTGTTGCGACATTTTCTCTAATGGGACTTTCTGTTGTTTACTTGCATGGTTATTAGATATTGTCAACTGGACTCGGTAGGATAGTGCCTAACTTGATATCTAGGAAGCACACAAACAGCGCGGCGACAGGTATCTATTTCTTTACTAAGCCTTGATAGCTATTTTGCACGGACTTGAATACGGCACATAACCAATTTTGGAATATCCTAGTGTATTTTGGAATGTCTGTGTTGTGTCTGGTATGTGTCTGGCAAGACGAGGCTCCGACATCGTTTTTTGAATTGCCCTTGCTTCCTAGCTTAATATTGGTCATGTTGATGGCATGATCATATCTATGATATGAGTTATATTTGTGATTGTTCTACAGTATCATTTCGTTGAGCTCTTACCATTATACTGTGTTCGGTGAAGCAATAGGTCATCAGTGAGTCTCGGTTCATTAGGGTATCTATGATGCATATAAAACATGAACTAGCCTACAGTTGCAAATTAAATGTTATTTAGTCTGTTGTAAATTCATCGAGTGTAGAAATATGCTTGCTCTGTTAGCGTCGTGGTTGCATGCACAGTTGTATTAATGGTAGTAGTACACCTGCTACAGTGATACATATGGGGTTGATGTCAATTCACTGCTATCAGTGGTGAGGTGGGATAAGTGATGATAGGCATATAAGATGGTCAGGAGAGTGTATTCCAAAAGTAGAAATGCAAAAAGGGGAATGAGAAGTAAGATGAAACAAACCAACGTGATTAACTGTTTGCTTCCTAACATAAAGAGAATGACCTGATTAACTGTTTGGTTTCTAGCATAACGAAGTTGACGAGGATCGATAATGAAAATGCACCAACCTACACAGCCTTGAAATTGATGTGTAGTTCTTCAAACAAGTTCTTTTAGGCCTATGCAAGATCTCACTAGACTTGTATGAGACCCATTGAAGCTTGAGCTACGACAACAAAGCTTTCATTGCAAGCTACATTGGTTGTTCAGCCAAAGTAACATGCCTAAACTGTGACTCATTGTATGTGGACTATAGCTAGGCAATCTCAACACCGATTGCACCCCAACTACTTCCAGATCCTCCAAGCAAACCAAACTGGCCAATTCGTGAAAGGGATGTTACTTTCAGTGGGTTGAGGAAAAAAGAAGGGGGGGGGGGGGATTTTCTTCTTAAGATTACTTTTCCGAAACTTATCTCATTTTCCACTTGCAATCAAACAATGGAAAAAACCATCCAGGTTTTCTTTGCCTTTTCCTTTCTTCCAAACCAAACATGACATTAATCTTATGGGGGACTATGTTGTTTGACTCAGTTATGTAATTAGAAGCTCTTCATCTTGGTTAAATATACAACCTTATCAGTATACGAGTAATAGTAATTAGTCTTTTACAAGGCTTCTTTCTGATTTTCTATTTAAAGTATCTTTTCTTGTGCGAAACCTGTATAACAGCATGAACCAGAAGAGCATCAACCAGCTACATGAAGCTTGTTTCTCCAATCATCTATTTAGATCATCCCCACTGCTGAGATGCCTGAAAATGAGTTTTCATTTGATGTGCGGTTTGGCCAAGCTTACACTTTCTTTCTCCACATAATACGTCCTTGTCTGGGCTTGGTGATAGATAGTGAAGACATATGAAGCAAGCTGTGGGTGCAATTAGGTACCTTGAAGATGTTTGTAGACCTAGGAAGCACATATATTCCAAAATTTGTGCCATCCTGGCAATACATTTTGATATCTATATTCTATAGTTGCTTTGGCAAGTTATCTAGGAAGGGTACAGACACGGCCTTATACTGAATAGGTTCAAGTTCTCTACTATATGGCTAGAAGATATCATATTCAAATACATCTCTTACTCAAATACATCTCTATTCTGTTTTCTCGTTTCTATAAGCTTGTGAGGATGTTCTCCATTTTAGATGGTAAAATGAAACTATAACTTGTTAAGGAACATTTCCTTCTCTTAGTATGCAAATCAAAATACTGATTGAATATTCAATATAATTTGTGTAACACTATCTTTGAAATTGTCTTCTGCAGTTCTTTATGCATTTTTTGGGCTGAGGTTGCTATACATTGCTTGGAGATCTGATCCAAAGGGCTCACAGAAGAAGGAAATGGAGGAGGTATTCTCTTCATTGCTTACCAAATTTGCAATTTGTTTTTCATGGTGTTAAGTTCCTTTGGTGTTGTCTTACTTGCCCACGAATCGCTAACCAATCAAAATGCATAACTGCCAGTGTGTAGCTTTTTTCTCATCTCACACTTTATTGATATAAATATGTTTTCTAGACAACTCTTCCCATATGAAATCTTCTTGTTATCAGCCCTGTTTGACAAAAAAGTATGTTCGGTGGTATATTGTTGGTTATTTATTGTAGATTATTTTCCTTTATTAAAAGTCCTTCCAGATTGATTACCAGTTTGCAAGTATTGTGCTCTTTTATTATTGGTAGACAATATTACTTCCTTAACAGTCCTTCTGGAATGATGACTTATCCGTTTAGCATTTATCATATGCTGAACTCCGGTGTTAGTGCTAAAGAGTGCAAGTAATGTCTACATGATGACACGAGCAAGGACTATGTTCACAATTGAGAGAGATCGAAAACTTTCAGTTTCAGATTTAAACCTCTATCTTGTGTCATGTTTGTCATAATTATATTTGAATCAGCCAAGACTAATTGGTTTAAACTGTACAACAAGCCTTGGCCTTGAATTATCGGGCCTTCTTTGTATCTTTCCTGTCCAAATTAGGTATCTCTTAGGTATTCAACTGTTTATTCTTATGTGTTCTATCTTCATATGACCTATTTGCCCATTTTTTGCTTCAGACTCGACACAATTTTCCTTTTCCCATAGCTGAGAAATGTATTAAATCACTATCAAGTCTTTGTCTTATCACTTATAAGAATTATGATCATTGTTGATCAGGTGTATCAGAATCATTTTTAAGATTAAAGGTGACTCCTTTCATAAGGTTGAATAGCTTCTTAAGTTAAGACTCTGCATGGTTTTGTGAGTTGGATAGACTGCATAAGGGAACTTGCTCAAGCAGACTTGGGATTCGATTCATGGTGCAAAAGTGGAGTTCTCGTACTATTGTTGAACCCAAGGAACATCTTTCTGCTAAGAAAGCTCCATTTTGTGGTTATATGGTTCCTAGTAAGGGACACAATGTAGGACCCTGCATGGTTTTGTGAGTTGGATAGACTGCATAACGGAACTTGCTCAACCAGCCTTGGATTCGGTTCGTGGTGCAAAAGTGGAGTTATCGTACTATTGTTGAACCCAAGGAACATCTTTCTTCTAAGAAAGCTCCATCATGTGGTTATATGGTTCCTAGTAAGGGACACAATGTAGGACATGCAAGCTGGACATTGTGCTAAACCATTGATTTATAGAAGTGTCAAGGAAGCATATAAACAAGCAAAGAAAGAGCTAGTCATGTCAAGCCGATGAACTGAGGATGGACGTAAAAGAGAGGTTGAAACTTAGTTATGATTAAGAAAGAGTAGCATAAGTGTGTTGGAAACATGAGATTAGATACAAAAATGGAAGTTCTCAAAAAGCAAATCGTCATCCATGGCTTCATCAAATAGCACCTTCCCAATTGTCCCTACGAGTCAATAATGGTCCCTACGAGACAATATGGCGTCATCAAAGAGAAGGTTCCCATTGAAGATTTCAACTACATCACAAAGAGAGTTGGAGGGCCACTGCCCAAATATAAATAAGGAAGAGCTTTGTAGGAGGAGGATCGAAGTTCAAAGTATTCTACCCCTTTCCACTTGTATTCTATTATCCTTTTTTTTGGTAATCTTCCACTTATAACCCCTTTCGAATCTCCTCATTTAGAGCTCGCCTTTTTATTTATTTGTGGGTAGTGACCCTCCATCTCTCTCATGATGGGAGGCAGTCTGGAACCTTAATTCTTTTTCTTTATTATTGGTGTACGATCTCCATTATTGATGCGTAGGGACAATGAGAATATGCCTAGTAGGAACAAGAAGATGCTCTTTGATAGCATCATGAATGATGATTTGCTTTATTTTATATGTGGTCCATAAAACAAATCGTCATCTATCACTTCATCAAATAACGTCTTCCAACTGCCCTTATGATTTAATAATAGTCCATCTTTCAACTGTTCCTATACCAACAACTGGAAGATGCTCTCTATTATTGATTCGTGGGGATAGCTGAAAGATGCTCTTTGATGACGTCATGAATGACATGACGATTTGTTTTATGGACCCACCACGCGTTGCTATTCTTTTGCCATCGTATGTGAAATCAGACGAATTTGGTGGATTTATTCAAGAAACAAGAAAAAAAATTGTTCTAAGGCCAACAATTTATCTATCCCAGATTAAGTGAAAAGTTAAATATTTCGCTCGTTGTTCTTGATCTTTGTGTGACTGCTTGGTAAAGAACCAATTATCAGGATAACACATTCTTCAATTACAATGGATGGAGCATTGGGACATTGGTATCTGAAGTGTACATGTGCTAGAAACATCAGATGGGATACGAAAAGGAAACCCTGGGGGTTTGCAGATCCAATTATTTTATAGTTGATCCAATTATTTTATAGTTGATTTTTATCGCATGTAGAAGAGGTGCATACACTGAAAGTTTACGGTAAGGCTTGCTCCTTGCATCATGGAGGATGCATGTTCGAGTCACGGAAACCATCTCTCATATATATGGGGGTAGGGTAGTGTGCATCTTGAAGCTCCCCAGACCTTGTTTAAGTCGGAGACTCGTCGCAGTGTGACTCCCTTTTTTTGGAAAGGCCTGTAGGTAATAGTCTTGTGTAGGGATGTTCATGATTATGTTAGCTTTTAATGTACTTTCTAAAGTAGTTTTGTATCTAAATTCTTTGAGGAGTTAATTAATCTTACTCGAGAAATTTATAATTTTGGCCCCTCCGTGTATGTAAATGGCACGAGTTCTCTATTCATGAGCATAATTAATAAATAATAAATTGTTTTCGTCATTCCTTTTTATCAGGAGTAATCTAGGGAAAAATGTTCATAGTGTTGACCTTTCCAAGTTTCTTCTAAGTAATTGTGTACTTCTTGGTCTTCTGCTCTCCCCTTCTTTTAGTCCATCCTCAAATTTAGCCTCATTGTGGGTCTGAGGGATTCTGATGGTCCCGTCTCTAATTTGTCTTGCTTCAAATTGGAGACTTCCTGAATTAAGATCAGCATTTGTGTCATTGTATAAGTGATCGTCTCCTCTAATCTAGGCACTTTCACCCCCAAATTTTCGTCGCCAATGTCAACAATCTTTTTTGTTGATTCCTTCCGGTGCTTCTCGACTTCCAATGTGAGCATTAGTCCATCTCTCTTTTTGATGGGAGAAAAAGAGAAGATACGGTTCATGAAAAAGAGAAGATAAGGTTTATATTTAGGAAGTGGCCCTCCAATCCTTTGTGATGACAGGTAGTTATAATCTTCAATGGGAACCTTATCTTCTTCTTTTTGTTCATTATATGTGTACGATCTTCAAGGTTGTGAAAAGCGCTAGTCGGGCGGGCACCCACCGCCTAACGTCTAGCCCACATAGGCGGTTCAAAAATAAATAAATAAAATCAAAAAAATCTACTGAAAATTGCAGGAAAAAAATCTATAAAATCCCAAAACATGCATAGTCGGGCGTCGGGGGGTCTAGGCGGGCATCGGGCGGACACCAGGCGCCGTCTAGGCAGCCGCCTAGACCGCCTTTTAGAACAGTGACGATCTTCATTATTGATGCTATGTTTAGGGACAAGTGGAAGGTGCTCTTCCTTTCTTGATTCGTAGGGACAACCGGAATATGCTCTTTCTTTGAGGACGTCATGAATGATGATTTGCTTTATGGACCAGGCTTTAATGTTATTCTGCCATCATATCTGAGCTCGGGGAATTTGGTTGATTTATTCCAAAAACAAGGAAAAACTGTTCTAAGGCCTCCAGTTTGTCTATTTCCCAGATTAAGTGAAAGATAGTCTTTCGCTTTTTGTTCTTGATCTTTGTCTGATTTCTTGGTAAAGACCCAATTAAACAATAATACCGTCTTCAATTACAATGGATGGAACATTAGGACATTATATCAAAAGTGCTGTGCTGGAAACATCAGATGAAATATGAAAAGGAAGCGCTGGAATTTTGCAGGATCAATGTTTCTGGAATTGAATTTTATCACATATATGAGAGGTTGTATACACAAAGTTTGCGACGGTAAAGCTTGTTGCCATCCTGGAGAAAGCAAGTTCCAGTCATGGAAACCTCTCCATATATATAGTGGTAAGGTTGCATACATCTTGACTCTCCTCGACCGTGTTTAAGCGGGAGAATCGTGGTACTGTGACACCTTTTTTTTTTATTTAGGCAAGGTCATATACACTATAGGAAATTATTCCTGTGTATGGATGCTCTCTTAGTCCTGTAATGGTTGTTTTAACTTTTGATGTACTTTCTAAAATAGTTTTGTATCTAGATTCTTTTAGGAGCTATTTAATATGACCCTGAAAATTTATAATCTTGACCCCTCCTCTTGTATGTAAATGGCACAAGTTCTCAGTTCATGAGCAGAATTAATAAATAATAAATATTTTTAGTCATTCCTTTTACCGGAAGTCATCAGGGGGAAATGTCTCATAGTGTTGACTTTGCAAAGTTTCTTCTAGGTGATTTACTTATTGGTTCTCTGCGCTCTCCTTTTCGCCCATCCTCAAATTTAGCCTCACCCTGGGTGGACATGATTCTGAAGGTCCGGTTTCTGATTTGGCTTGCTTAAAATTGGAGACCCCTTGAATTAAGATTTGCGTCTGTGTTGTCGTATTGGTGATCATCTCCTCTAATCTAGGCCCTTCACCCCAAATCATCGTCGCCAATGTCAACAATATTTTTTTTGTTGATTCCTTGTGGTGCTTCTCGACTTCCCAGTTGAGTGTTAGTCCATTGTTTTTGTAGACAAGGGCCCAAAATCCTAAGTAAAGATGTTGGTGCTCTTCTACCAATTTAATCTGAATCCATCAAATTATGGTTTATTGTGTTCCTAATTTGAAGAACTCGAAATTGTAAGGGTTTAATTTGTGGAGGGACAAAAGAAATAAACAATGATGATGAGAATCATCACAAAGTTTTTTAACTATCAAACTCTATCTTGAGTTAAAGAGCAAGATCCAAAGAGCCCAATGGAAAAAGGGGACAAATGAATTCTCATAATTAACTATAGTGGAGGCTCTTGATCCCCTTTTTACACGTAGCCAACTTCCTACCTCCTGTGCAACTACAATCAGAAAACCTAATCCTAATCCACTTTTAAATAAACATGGTGTCCTATCTAACTAAGATTAGGAACAATTAGTCATAATAATTAAATAAACTCCTAATCCCTAAGGAGTCATTCTATTCCTTATTAGCAAAATTAATCCTAATCCTAAAATTAAAAATAGTACTAATAATCCTAAACCTTAGGAATATGAGATCCTCTTGGATCAACCCCAATCCCTCCTGCAGTTCCCTCCTCGATAACACCCCAGCCAAACCAAGCCACCTCTCTATCCAGAATGGAGCTGCCTCTCATCCCCAGGCAACCGACACCCCAGGCCATTGCGAATTCTTTCCTTCATATCTTGATGCCCCAGCCTCGAGATGACCAGCACCAGATTCTTCTCAATCCTCTCCGACCCTTTCCATGGCTCTACATTTTCCAGACTCATGACCCAACTCCAAGCACTCTCCATCTCCCCTCTCAACATCCCACTGAGACCCTGACATAGGAACAACCAAGTGCCATATTCCTTTATTTTTTGCTGTTTTAGGGTAAAATACGGTTATTTTTGCTATTTCTAGGGTAAAATGCGGTTATTATATTGTTTTTAGTAATATCAAGAAGGCATAATCCTTTGTTTCATTATTTTAGATCTCACTAATAGAAGATGGTAATGATTTACCGCAGAGGAGTCACTATAAAGGGTTTCCATCGAAGATAATTGGGTTGTTTCTAGTGTTTCTTGGTCTTTGCATTTTGTTGTCAGTTGTTAGCATGTGTATGACCCAGTACTTCGATATAATATTGCAACCAATGTCCAGTCTCCAGTTTTACAGCAAAGTGATGAATGATTTGAGCCACTGGATTGGGCCATCTAAGAGATTGATGCATAAAATGAGTGATGAGTTCTTTTGGGGAGCTTCTATGGTTCCTCAGGTGAAGAAGTATCGGTTTAAGAGGCTGCCTTTGTTTCTGCCCCTATCCTCCATGAGTTGATATGCTTCAGTGCGTAGAATTTATATTGTTAATTGTACTGCTAGTTTGTAACTTGGATGGACTTCCATAAACATTTTTGTATCCAAGTTGAACATGCTTGACATGTCCAACTTGAGGGAAGTGTTGGCTAGATTTTCTTGTACCAATCCCCACACATCTTGGCTATTTTTGGTTGCACATCTATACGTCACTCTATTTATCAACTATTTCTGGTCGTGCTTGTCCTCATGCACCTATCTCTCGTTTTCCAGCTATTTCTGGTTGTCCTTGTTTGTAAATCTTTATATTTCTTGGCTACTTTTTGTCATATTTCCTTGTGCACCTATCTATGCTATTTGTTGTCGTGCTTGTTTGCATGTCGACCTATGCTACAGTCTATTGTGCCTACTACTTTTGCTACTTTCTTGGATTGTATGTTGACTGTTGAGCATTGCTACTGTCATCTGGCTGTTGTTTCTACTCATGAGGGTGATTCTATTAATTCTGACGGTCTTTTTAGCTCTACTACTAGTGTTCTCCTTTTCCATGTATGTAATAAGTTTTCATGTTTCACATGTTCCAGGTTGAGGAGAGTGTTTGAGTTAGTGAGTCTTATGTCCTGTATTGGGTGTAGTTGTATGAGTAGGTTCTCTTTACTGTTCCATGCCGATATGAACTTGCACAACTCAATTAAAGAATTTTAATGATCCCACTGTAATTCTCTTTCTCTACATTATAAAACCCTGACTTTCCAGTTACATCTTTCTACTTCAGTGTGAAAATGCATTAAATTATTTCATGATTGCAGGAGAAAGGTTTCTTGCTGCCTTATAAACCTTCTTAATTCACACCTTTTTATAACCATGAGATTGCAGGTGGAAGAAAAGCTTGAAACAGGCCAAGGGAAATCACAGTATCGTCGCTTCTTTTCAAGATTCTGCACACCAATTTTCCTTGAGGTAATGTAATTTTGTATTTTATTTAGCCGTATTCATCTTTCTGTTGAGAATGCCAGAGAATGTGATTCGTGTCACAGAAACAGCCTCTCCATAAAATAGGGTTAAGGTTACCTCTGGACTCTCTCCTGACTCCACATTATCATGAGCCCCGTGGCACCAGAACGCCTTCTTTTGTTTATCTTCCTGGTAGATAACTGTGCCCGAGGAGCAACGTGGATAAATTTAATACAGTTGGGGATCTGATTCTGAGCTCACATTACCAAACGACTATTGCTAGGCAAGAGATGTATAGGCTTTTAAAAAAAATTAAAAACAATTGTGACTGAAGAGATGTATAGACTTGTTTGTACTGGAAATATCTATCGATCACTATTGTTGCCAATTATTCTGAAAAAAAAAATCCTATTGTTCATATGTTTGAAATTGGAAATGTATATTATTGATCACCATATAATTTGATTAAATTCTGTGGAACTTGCACAAATGATTCATCTGTTTGGACAAACTATTTATATGCTTCTATTGTTCTTCTGTGCAGTCATTTATCTTGACCTTCTTGGCTGAATGGGGGGACCGTAGTCAGATTGCAACAATTGCGGTAACCTCTCATTGCTCACTAACATTTACTTTATAGCAACTAACGTCCGATAAATGTTTTAGCATTGATCCATATCATGATAGTTTCTTCCTTTTGAAGACCTTGGTCATCTGTATATTGTTGTGCTGATCCAACTTAGATCCTTCTTTCGTTCGTTGTTCCCAATCCATGTTTATGAACTGTAGTTAATATTTCTTACAATTTCCTACTTCCGCAGCTCGCAACCCACAAAAATGCGGTTGGAGTTGCAGTGGGAGCCTCGATAGGACACACAATCTGCACATCAATTGCTGTGGTGGGAGGAAGCATGTTGGCTTCCAAGATATCTCAAGGCACGGTTGCTACTGTCGGTGGCCTACTGTTCCTATGCTTCTCCTTGTCATCATATTTCTATCCTCCAATGTGATTGCTAAATATAAAATTAACACCTGGGGGGTTGGTAGTTCTCAACCAAATCCCAATTTTGTTCTGTTTTATGGTGATCTTTCGTTGTGTTCGTACAAGACGATCAGTTTAATCAGTCATCTCAATCTGATTCTTTTGATGTATCGATTCAGTATATGCTTAGTGAATATAGTTTGATAAATACCGCTTCTCAGTTTCCAAAAATGTAAACTGCCACTACATTTCCTCAGCGTATAACATTCTGATGTCTTTCAATTGGTTATGATCAGAAGTTACTGATGATTGATTTATTTCATGTGCTTAGCGTTGAAATTGTCTGGATGTTGTTTGATTGATTTATTTTCACGTGCTTAGTGTTGAAATTGCCTGGATATTGTTCCTTTTCTGTTGGAAAATACTTTCGTCCTTTATGTAATCCGATTATTAAGCGGTTTTTTTCATATAGAGTAACAAAGTTTTACCAAATTGCGCGTAGGGGGATGAACTTTTTGAATTGCAAATTGGGGGGACCGTCCTCCAACTGAGTTGTTGGCGGCTCCTGGCAGCCGTTGGCGGGTTGGGGGGCGACCTTCCAACTCAGTTGGCGGACTGGGTGCTGCGGTTTCCCCTAACCGACAGCCCCACCCAGCCCCCTGTTTTGGTCGTTCCCCCCCCCCCCCCCCCCCCCCCCCCCCCCCCCCCTCTCCCAACTCTTCTCATCACATCCTCTCCCCCTCTTCCACATAATACACCCCACCCTTCTTCACACTCCTATTTCCTCTTCCTCCGTACTCTTTCAAGTTGTAGCAAAGATGACAAGTTGCCATCGGTAAGAAAAATGTCTGAATTTCTTTTACACTAGTTAAATATTTTTATGTTTCCATATTCATAATAATGAAACTATTGTAGATTTTCATATATTAATCATATTTAATATTATTATTTCGGCATATGGATGACGAAATATTATTATTTCGGCAGATGGATGACAAAAATGACGGTCTTATTTCCGGTGGACCTACTACTGAAATGATTAAGAATCAACGAAAAAATCACATCTCTTCTAAGATATTTACTGTAGAGGTATATTTGAAATAAATTTGTATTTAAATGTCCAATTTATTTTGTTAAAAATAGTAGATTTAGTTAAATATCCTATGAATTTTATTTAGTTAAAAATAGTATATTTAGTTAAATGTCTAATTTATTTATTGCTAATTTAGAAATTTTTGATATCTAATTTAGTTAAACTATTTATAGTTATTCGATCGTGACCTTGAATTACGTACCCGAAATTTTCGGTATCTACTTTAGCATATCTCTACGCAATGTTGACCGAATTTGTGACTGGAACTAACCGCAAGAGTATTTGCGGATGTATTTCACTAATTCAGGTAAATCTCTAAGCGACTTTAGCATATCTTTATTTTAGTGTATCTCTAATACGATATTTATCTATTGTAGGTTTGGTCATACGGACATTTTCCTAATGGTAGACCGATCACTAGTATGACTAGTGATTACAGAGTATTTTCGGTTGCTATGCGATGGTCCACAGATGTAGCGATCAACAGCACTGTACGTACAAGGTTGTGTCACTATATCGTGAACAATTTGTTACATTGGAGTGTAGCGAGGTAATGAAATAATTATTTGATAATAAGTATTTAATTTATTATAGTTATCATTGATACATGGTCGTTAAATAGGTGATTTGGGTACCTTATACAATTAAAGAGGACGATCCAGAAATAAAAAGATCCTTATATTTTTTGAGCATGCATAGATCGTATGTTATATACGATCGATTCACAATGTATCACCCGGCAGACCGTGTTCTTCGTCAGTTCGGGATGAGACAAATAATTTTCGCTGATCCACCAGTAATCATTTATGGTACATCCAACGCAAGGACTAGAATCAATGCTATGATCGATTCTTGAAACCTTCAAATGACCAATTTCAGTGTGATCGACATGTCTTCGATGATCCAATCTCCAAATGAGTGTACGTCCTAACCTTTGTTACTATTTTTTTTTCACTTGATTAAGTAAAAATATCTTCCAACATATTAAGTAACATGTGTTAAATATCTTTTACGCAGATATTGGTGATTACAATTATAGGAAATGGTGGGGTGCCCTCGTATGATCAACAGAGCATACCAATTTGAGGAGTCAAGGTTCAAGTGTAGATCCGTAGACGATCCTAGTTTGCGGGCTTTTGTGGATGACATATCTGATTTGGTATGACTAAACTATAACCTGAAAACTACATATACGTAGATATTGTACAAGTTAACATTTGCTGCTTTTATATCATATTTCAGAGTGTTTAGTACGAACAATCTTTCCAAGAGCCATTCAGCCTGGAATCGTTCGAGCACAGTCGCGAGCTTATGCGGGAACTAGTGGACCGTGTTGATCGTCTCGGGCTTGGACGGGACCCCGAGATGCCTCCAGTACAGTCTCGTCTTTCGTCAGACTATCCAACGACTGTTGTAAGGCGGAGACACGTCGTCGTAGGAGGGATGGTGGAGTAGAGATTCCTGGAGAAGAGATTCCCGGAGAAGAGATGCCTAGAGGAGATTCCTGAAGAGGACTATGGGGAGGGATCGACTCAGCAGTACTATAGAGGGGGGGCATAGTCAGCAGTACTATGGGGAGGGATCGACTCAGCAGTACTATGGAGGGGGGCCTAGTCAGCAGTATTATGGGGAGGGATCGACACAACAGTACTATGGAGGGAAGCCTAGTCATCAGTACACTGGTGAGGGATCGACTCAGCAGTACTACGTGACTCCATCGACAGCTTCTGCCTATCAAGATATGGAATACTACACACAGTTAATTTCTACCCCATCAGCCCCGAGGCCGACCCAACCGACCCAGACTCAGGAGGAGGAGGATACAACAGGTCGAAGATATCACTGTTTTCACGTTCAACAACAGCATATGCAATAGGATATAATTGATAGTTAGGATCATGAGCACAAGCAATAATAAGATGCCTTGATATTTAGATGAAAGAAATGTAGCATCAGTACTAATAACCGGTAAACAACCACTTAAAAAACCATCAATGCACGTCTTGAAACAAATATAAATTCTTTGAAAGCTATTATCTTCGGCAGTTTTAAGAAAACATCTACTACCTCGATTCGTCTACATAATTCTAAAAGAATACTCCTCAAGACTAGCATAGGCCTCAACATAACTTTCATTTATTTCAGCTAATGACATCTCTCGGGCTTTCCAAGCTTTGGAATAAGTAATATGTATACGATGTTCTCCCTATATATCTTTAACTATTTGTGATGCACAATACGATTGATTATCCCTAATTATACCAATTATCCTGCTCTAAACCCATACAACGGTAGCTACTCGATGGCATCCAGTTGTTAGTGCACTAAAACAAGAATGATGACTTTCTAATGTAATTATTTTAACTATTTCGCCAGTTCCAATGGATCTGGCATATACTCTCCAATTACAGTTTGGTTGATCACAAGAATAAATAATTCTACGAGCATTGTTTATAGCATTAGCTGAACAACTAAAATTATGTTCAATTGCAACATTACTTATAAAACTTCTAAATTCAGAACGAGAAGAAAATGTTTGACCAATAAATAATTCACGGGTTGTAGCATTATCCATATTATCATCTAACTCATATTCTATATTTTCAATTAAATCATCACTATTTCCGTCATTATCATCATCGTCGTCAGATTCGTCTGATGAATGATTTTCTTCAAAAGATAGAACAATTTATTGGAAAGAACTAGCACCAACAAAATAATTCATGGGTTGACTATTTCTATTATCAAATGTCGTGGATATTTGAATAACAAAAATATTTATATATCGTGATTGTGAATTAATCTCAAGAACAAAATTTCATGCATCATCACCATCTACTAAAAAATATCTAGAATTAAAAACAGATTTTATAATAAATTCGTACCGAATAGAACAACGTTCAATAATTAGATTACGTAAATTTTCAAAACTACTATTAATATAAGTCGAAAAAAATTGGATTTCCCCTCCTTCATAATCTAACCCATTTATGTTACCTCCGTGTGTATAGCCCCGCTCCGCGAAGGCACTAGATAAACAGAGAGATCGGATTGCTGGCTCTGCAACAGAAGACGATTGATCTAGGTGAGTGGACAAAGACTCATTTTATGATTCGCTTGCGCCTAAGAACAAGAAAAGAAATAATCTGCATGCTAAGAAGAAGACTTGTTGCCTGCTAATAAGAAATGATATGATGCTTGTCATGCTTGATAAGATAAGAGAAGACAAATGAATCGAATTGAATGCTTGATCATATGCTTGTTGCTAAGTATGGTTGAGATTTGTAGACATGTATAGACGAACTTGTACATGTTGACATGAATAAAAGAAAGGCACAAAATGAACGTGTCGCACATCTGCAAAGGCATGAAAAGAACATGTCGTATATCTGTTAAGGCATGAAAAGAACATGTTGTATATCTGTCAATGCATGAAAAGAACATATCGTACATCTGATCACAAATCTATTTTATCTGATAGAACTGCTAGAGCATGCATTGGTTTCGGACAACTCGTGCACGAGTAAAATTTGTCTCTCGGGTGGAATCTGGGGGTACCTGGAACCACTCGGCCTAGGAGAGATTAGGGCCCCCATGTGAAAATGGGCGTCGATATCTGAGTCCTTAGCGACGAGCTAAAACCAAAGAGCCACATCGGCTAATCATGGGTTTCCCATGGACCATCATATAGATAAGTGTCGACAGGTGAAGAGTTGAACCCTGCGCACGGCTGCTAGTATGTGTGTTATCAGTACAAGCTGACCCGGAGAGTCACAACTGCTGGTCTACGCATATATTAGTGCAGAGCTAAACCTTGCGTCACAGCTGCCAATCGGGTTGCATGAGTCGATAAAGAATGTTTTGCTAACAGCTAACAATGCAGAGACGAACAGAAAATAATGTTGGTATTATCATGTTTATGCTAATCCTTGTCTTGTGCAGGGATGAACCGTCGGCTATGGTAAGAATCACTTAAAAGTGATACATATGTATTGCTTGAGTTTGCTATATGAATTGCTTGCAGAGATTAATCCGTTGTAAAGAAATGCTATGTCCCACTAAATAAAAGATGTGATATCATGCTTGTAATTGTTCCTAAGAGTGGCTTGAACAAGAAAAATGATGCAACTCATGAAATACGCCGCGCACTACACACGAGATAAATAGTCATCGTGCTTGAAATGAATAGTCTCTTTGTATGCTTGAAATGTAAAGAAATAACTGTGGCTTTTAAAAAATATTTCCAAAAGATATGTAAACTGACTCTGTATGCATGGAATAAACATAGGTAAAAGTAGCAAGATCATATCACAAGACATGTTTTCTCACTAAATGAACAGTGATCGTTTTTGACAAATGTAGCCCTTTGTTCACAATTCACCAGTATACTGATATATTGACCCACCATCAGTTTGCATGCAGGTGAAATATGCATCGAGAAGGATAGTCCGAAGCGATAGCCCGTGCCTCGTCCTCAGGAGCCAGAAATCAGAAGAGATGCCAAGAGAAGGACATCCGTTGCCAAGAGTTGGTTTTGTATATAAAGGGATGTAATGTATGGGAACGAAATCATTGTAATATGTAAAGTTTCTGAGAGAATATAAATATTGTATCAGAGAGAAACGAGAGCTTGTAATCTGTTCAAATGAAATCAATAAAGAGAATTGTTTCTAGTTACCATTGTGTTCAATTCATATATCTGTAAAATGTCCGCTGCTGCTTCAAATATCTGCAATATGTTCCGCTGCGTATTGTCAACCTTGTCTATCTTGTCTTGTTATAGGTCATGGCCTTGTGCAAGCGAAACTTAGGCTTGCACGGCATCATGCCCAAGCGAGGACGAACGGTCTCACAGAGTCCGAAGCGAGGACGAAAGAACTCTACTGGATCGGGGCGTGATAGAATGGTATCAGAGCAACACGATCCTTCGGCCAAATGTTGATTCCAAGATGTTCTCCTGATCGAAATGTTCCTTGCCTGCTTGTCATCATCGATGAGATGAATGTTCCATACAATAAGTTCGTATATATTTTAAGATGCCGGCATATGTTTTATTGATTGAGATCGAGATGCTTTATTGAACATGAGTTTTGACATGATCTGAATTGAGAGTTTTATCGATTGATGATGGCGAAGGATGAGGACTATCGCTGCTATGGATATCGTAAGTTTATCATTAAGTTTCGAGGACGAAACTTTTTCTCGGTGGGTAATTATGTAGTGCCCCGCTCCGCGAATGTACTAGATAAATAGAGAGATCGGATTGCTGGCTCTGCAACAGAAGACGATTGATCTGGGTGAGTGGACGAAGACTCATTTTATGATTCGCTTGCGCCCAATAAGAATCTGAATTTTTGATTGAATGCTTTTGCTAATAACAAGATGATAATCATTGAGTATGCTTGTAAGAGAATTCACATGCTGCCATGCTAAGAACAAGAATCTGAGTTTTTGATTGAATGCTTTTGCTAATAACAAGATGATAATCATTGAGTATGCTTGTAAGAGAATTCACATGCTGCCATGCTAAGAACAAGAAAAGAAATAATCTGCATGCTAAGAAGAAGACTTGTTGTCTGCTAATAAGAAATGATATGATGCTTGTCATGCTTGATAAGATAAGAGAAGACAAATGAATCGAATTGAATGCTTGATCATATGCTTGTTGCTAAGTATGCTTGAAATTTGTAGACATGTATAGACGAACTTGTACATGTTGACATAAATAAAAGAAATACACAAAATGAACGTGTCGCACATCTGCAAAGGGATGAAAAGAACATGTCGTATATCTATTAAGGCATGAAAAGAACATATCGTATATCTGTCAAGGCATGAAAAGAACATGTCGTACATCTGATCACAAATCTGTTTTATCTGATAGAACTGCTAGAGCATGCATTGATCTAAGACAACTCGCGCATGAGTAAAATTTGTCTCTCGGGTGGAGTCTGGGGGCACCTGGAACCACTCGGCCTAGGAGAGATTAGGGCTCCCATGTGAAAATGGGCGTCGATATCTGAGTCCTTAGCGACGAGCTGAACCAAAGAGTCACAGCGGCTAATCATGGGTTTCCCATGGACCATCATATAGATAAGTGTCGACAGGTGAAGAGCTGAACCCTGCACACAACTGCTAGTATGTGTGTTATCAGTACAAGCTGACCCGGAGAGTCACAACTGCTGGTCTACACATATATTAGTGCAGAGCTGAGCCTTTCGTCACAGTTGCCAATTGGGTTGCATTAGTCGATAAAGAATATTTTGCTAACAGCTAACAATACAGATACGAACATGGAACAATGTTGGTATTATCATATTTATGCTAATCCTTGTCTTGTGCAGGGATGGACTATCGGCTATGGTAAGAATCACTTAAAAGTGATACATATGTATTGCTTGAGTTTGCTATATGAATTGCTTGCAAAGATTAATCCGTTGCAAAAAAAATGCTATGTTCCACTAAAGAAAAGATGTGATATCATGCTTGTTATTGTTCCTAAGAGTGGTTTGAACAAGGGAAATAATGTAACTCATGAAAGACGCTGCGCACTGCACACAAGATGAATAGTCATCGTGCTTGAAATGAATAGTCTCCTTGTATGCTTGAAATGTAAAGAAATGAACTGTGGCTTTTCAAAGATGTTTTCAAAAAAGATGTAAACTGACTCTGTATGCATGGAATAAACATAGGTAGAAGTAGCAAGATCACATCACAAGAGATGTTTTCTCACTAAATAAATAGTGATCGTTTCAGACAAATGTAGCCCTTTATTCACAATTCACCAGTATACTGATATACTGACCCACCATCAGTCTGCATACAGGTGAAATATGCATCGAGAAGGATAGTCCGAAGTGATAGCCCGTGCCTCGTCCTCAGGAGCCAAAAATCAGAAGAGATGCCAAGAGAAGGACATCCGTTGCCAAGAGTTGGTTTTGTATATAAAGGGATGTAATGTATGGAAACGGGATCATTATAATATGTAAAGTTTCTGAGAGAATGTAAACATTGTATCAGAGAGAAACGAGAGCTTGTAATTTGTTCAAATGAAATCAATAAAGAGAATTGTTTCTTGTTACCATTGTGTTCAATTCATATATCTGCAAAATGTTCGCTGCTGCTTCAAATATCTGCAATATGTTCCGTTGCGTATTGTCAACCTTGTCTATCTTGTTTTGTTATAGGTCATGGCCTTGTGCAAGCGCAACTTAGGCTTGCACGGCATCACGTCCAAGCGAGGACGAACGGTCTCACAGAGCCCGAAGCAGGACGAACGAACTCTACGGGATCAGGGCGTGACACTGTGCGAGCACACTATTCTTATGCTACGATCCATGAAAACTTGTAGAAAAATTATAGGAGAGAAGTTTGTAGAAGTCTTGTAGAGATAAGCTTGTAGAAGCTTTGCAGGAGACAAGAAAAAATTGGCAGGAGCCTTTGAGAAAATATAGCAGGAATGATGAGAGAAGTGTGAGAAGAATTGATTTGCTTATGTAGGGGACGAAAGAGGAATGTGAGTGCTGGCCGGCTACAACTCTCCAACTGAGTTGGAAAGCTACTGGACGTTGGGAGGGGGCACTCCAAGCCGCCAACTCAGTTGAAGAGCTGCTGGACGTTGGGGGGGGGCACTCCAAGCCGCCAACTCTGTTGGAGAGTTGGAGGAGCCCTCCAACTGACTTGGCGGGCTGTCCCCTTGCACGCAATTTCAAAAACTTCTTCCCCCACACGAAATTTACTATAAATCTATCACTCTGAATGAAAAAATTCCGATTATTAAGTGCCAATTGCCAAATGTTATGATCATCTTATACTTGGATTCCTGAAGAGGGGAGCAAAATGGGATACGACGACCAAAAGTAGTGCCTTACAAGTTGTAATTTACTAACGTTGCTAAATTACGAAACTTATTCTGACACCCCCCTAATTTTTTAAAAAGTAGTTATGAAACATTTGTTTTTACTGATTGTGTAGATTGGAGAGAGATGAATGTTTTGCTGAAGACTTTTCGGGTTTTACACGAACAAATTTATACAATTGCGAGGCCATTGTGTAGTCAGTCGAAAGGGCTATATACTTAGAGTTAATTTCCTACACATTTTAGAGATTTGAACCATCTGGTTCAACAAATCAATGTTGGGCTAACTGACCGAGTATCTAACTTGATGACTACCGAAATTCGTTACGAGGGAGTTATATACAACCTGTATATGAGATTTGTCAATCAATTAAATTTGTATTGCCGACTGCAAAAAAAGAAAAGAAAAGAAAAGAAAAGCATAATGTATCATATCCCAACACTAAAATTAATGTTCCACATTCCCAAGTACCTGACCGTAATCATGCTCCCAAGGTCATAACTGGAGGTGCTTGTTGGAGTCCAGTCTGAATTTGATAACAACATATTTGTGGAGTCTAAATCTGGTTAAAAATTTGATTTGATTATTTCTAGACGTCCATAATTGGTGCTGAGCTACAGGTGTAACATAATTCTTTTTTTAGGGTTTCTTATTTGGAAAATCCTATTATGACCTAAAATTAGGATTCTCATTCTATTTATACAAGGTGAAGGTGGAGGCACAAACATACCACAAAGTTGAGATTCGGGATGCTCGTCCACAAGAGATCTAAGAGAAAGTCCGTACTTTGTTTTCAGGGTTTCGCCGTACAAGACGGAAGGAAGGAGGAGATCTGATCGATGAGTCGTCAACTTTGGTTAGGGAGGTTGCTACGGGTTGGTGAGTGATTTCATTGTAATCTCTGTCGTTTCTTCTTGAGCGTGGGATGGCGGTTGAACCTATTAGGATAAAGTGTTCAACATTAATTTTTCAATCTTGCAATTTTATTTGAGTTATATAGATTGAGATTTGTTCAGGTGACATAGTCACTGCAATATACTTGTCTTTACTTGGTCTTCGTTAGACGGTGGTTGGTTATTTCAGGTGGTTGGCCTAAGTTTCTGCTACGACAACGTCTTAGACACGATATTGTAGCTCTTGTAGGGCGTGTCCTATTTCCAGCATTGGTATCATAACGATGTTCGTTTGTCACCCCCAGTTTTCAAATTAGGGGTATTTTTGTCATTTTTTAAGTTTTATAATTTTTAGGAATTTTATTTGATTTTATATGATTTTTAGGGATTTATTTGGTTTGGTTTGGATTTTATCCAATTCGGACTCAAGTTGGAGACCCGGGTAGCCTGGACCCTAGTGGGACCCACATACTAGCTGGGCTTGGCCCACATACCATCATAATTAGGTTAGAAATCATAAACCCAACTGCCATGGCTTAATTAGTCCTTTTAGAGACTTAATTAGTTCATTAGAAACAAACCGAACCAAACCAAAACAAACCGAACCCAACCTAAGTCTAATGGGTTTGTAGGGCTATTGGATCCTACCCAAACCCAATAACCCTCCCACTTGGCCGGCCACATGTAGGAGAGCCCCCCCTCTTTCTTCTCCATTAAGAAAACTCTCTCTCTCTTCCAAAATCCATTTTCTTTCAAGCTTTCTCCTTCCTCCAAGAAACCTAATCTAGGTATGCCCTTAATTCATCATTTATTACTCCTTTGAATTTAATTCCTTCACCATAAATGGAGAGGAGAAGATTCTCCACCATTTGCCCATAAATTTCATAGGGTTCCTAGAAATATAGGTTAAGAAAATTATTAGGGATTTATATATATATATATATATATATATATATATATATATATATATATATATATATATATATATATATATATATATATATGTGTGTATGTATGTATATGATTATAAGTATTTGTGTGTGTGTGTAGGGGAAATGGTAGTGGTGGTGGTGTTTGTGTGAGAGGTAGTGATTTGTGAGAGTGTCATGAGATAGTGGTGAGAGTGTGTTTGTGAGTGTGTGAGTGTTTGTGTGAGTGTGTAGATATATAAATAAATATATCTATATGTGTGTGTCTATGTATATATATATATATATATATATATATATATATATATATATATATATATATATATATATAAATGTGTGTGTGTATGTATAATTACATATAGATGTGAGTGTTGTGTGTGTGTATATATATATATATATATATATATATATATATATATATATATATATATATATATATATATATATAAAATATATATATATATATATATATATCTGGAAATTGCTGAGAAACCCAATTTTGGGGTGGGCTTTTATGAAATGCCCACCCGCTGGATAAGTTTTATGAAATACCCAGAATTAAGTATTTTCACGTTAAATATTCCAAGATTCCCTTTTAGATGCCACCCGCTAGAAACTGCTATTTTTATAATACCGAAACTACCCCTCCTCGCGAATTGGTCATCTATATGTATTTGAATTCAAAAAACTCAGATCTGGATTGCGATTTTCGTCTTCTTCTTCTTCACGGGAAATCTGAATTCCATTGCTCTCATATTCAGCAGAGATCGCAAAGATCGTTTGTAGTTCGGTGTATTTTTCTTCAGTCGAACTCAGATCATCGCTCGTCATCATCATCACCATCATCATCATCTTCATCGTGGAGACATTTGAACTCAGATCTTCAATTGTGGAGAGAAGATCTTTCTTCTTCTTTTCCATAAGAATTATCATCGCTTTGAAAGAAGAACGAAACTCTTTATTCCTGAAAAAAATTATCATCGCTTTGAAAGAAGAACGAAACTCTTTATTCCTGAAAAAACTAAATTACACGTTTTAACACTGGAAATGACCATTCTCCGTCTTAATTAGGACGGAGAATGCCATTCTCCGTCTTAATTAGGACGGAGAATGCCATTCTCCGTTTTATTTAAGACGGAGAATGCCATTCTCCGTCCTAATTAACACGGAGAATGACATTCTCCGTTTTCGTCTTAATTAGGACCGAGAATGTCATTCTCCGTCTTAATTAGGACGGAGAATGGCATTCTCCGTTTTATTTAAGACGGAGAATGGCATTCTCCGTCCTAATTAACACGGAGAATGGCATTCTCCGTGTTTCTAACACGGAGAATGGTCATTCTCCTGC
Source organism: Iris pallida (assembly GCA_029216955.1). NCBI lineage: Eukaryota > Viridiplantae > Streptophyta > Magnoliopsida > Asparagales > Iridaceae > Iris > Iris pallida. The sequence goes on from JANAVB010011399.1 coordinate 14,350,038, forward strand.
GTTTTAACACTAGAATGACCATTCTCCGTGATAAATTACACGGAGAATGGCATTCTCCGTCCTAATTAAGACGGAGAATGGTCATTCTCCGTTTAATTTAGCACGGAGAATGGCCATTCTCCGTCTTAATTAGGACGGAGAATGCCATTCTCCGTTTTATTTAACACGGAGAATGACATTCTCCGTTTCATTTAACACGGAGAATGGCATTCTCCGTGTTTCTAACACGGAGAATGGTCATTCTCCTGCGTTTTAACACTGGAATGACCATTCTCCGTGTAAATTAAGACGGAGAATGTCATTCTCCGTCCTAATTAAGACGGAGAATGGTCATTCTCCGTGTAAATTAAGATGGAGAATGCCATTCTCCTGCATTTTATGGTTAGCTGAAACTTTGGAGGGCCATAACTTTTGACTAGGAGGTCGAAACGAGGTCCCGTTTGTCGCAAAATGAGCGTATCGTCGAGGAGACTGAAAGTAACAGCTTCATCATTAGACGGCCTTCTGAAATTTTAGATTCGCAAAAAAATGATGTTTGGACCTCCGTTTTAGCACTTTTGTCGTTCGTCCCGGTCTTTCCGAAATTTTTCGACGAGTTTTTGAAGATTTTTTAGGAGAAAACCTAGATTCGAAAGTGAGCAGCGTATGGAAGAAGATGGAGTATTGAAACATTTTTTTAAGAGCAGTTTTGTGGGTGTTTCCAATAAATTAAAAGGAAGGGCAAAAGGGTCATTTGGAACCCGCTTTGGATAAGTTTCTCTAATTCTGGGCACGCGATGAAAGTTTTTTTAGCGGTGGGTTTTACATAAATTTTTTTTAGTTTTTGGGCATTTCATAAATCTTCCCTATATATATATATATATATATATATATATATATATATATATATATATATATATATATATAGAAGAGGAGAAGTAGGAGGAAGAACTAGAGAAGAAGAAGAAGAGAATACAGCAGCAGTAGCAGTCCCAGTAGCAGCAGCTACAGCTGCTGTAGCAGCAGCAACTGGCAGCTGTGCTGCCAGTTTTCTTTCCCCCCTTAGCCCCTTTAAACCCCTATTTAACCCCCCTTTCTTAATATATATATATATATATATATATATATATATATATATATATATATATATATATATATATATATATATATGGATAGAAGATAGTTAGATAAGAATAAGAAGAAATTAGAAGAAGAAGGATTAGAAAAAGATAGGAAGAAATGGAAGAAGTTGAGAAGAATTAGAAAAGAAGAAGAATTAGAAGAATAGGGAGAATAGGAAGAAGTGGGAAGAAGAGTAGAATAGGAAAGAATGAGAGAAAAGAAGATTAGGAATGAGAGGAAGAGTTAGAAGAAGATGAATTAGGAGAATAGAAATTAGAGAAGGGGAATTTGAAGAGAAGGGAATAGAAGAAGAAGAATAGGGAGGAAAGTGGGAAAAATAGAAATAGAGGAGAGCGAGTTAGAGGGTGAAACGGAGCTCGGAGTATCGGAATGAGTTGAAACTTGGCGTGGAGTTAGAATACGTGAATTAGATTTTGCAGGTAGGCTCCCGAGTGGAAATCGGAGTTGTAGGGCGCCGGTATCGTGCCGTACCATTGCGTATCTTGAAATATTCAAGATATCGGCAATGGGCCGTAAGATGGACTAGACGTCCACTTTACCTAGGTATCTTGGTAGGTAATTTATGTATAGGCTAGTATCTTACTACCCTAGGGAGCACGGATCAAAATAACAAGCGTAGGTAGGCTAACTAGGTTTCCACCTAGGCTAGAAATTTACCTTAGAAAAGGTAAAATAGGATATTGGCCTACGGCCAAGATTTGAGTTTCGAAGTCTAAGATGGACTTGGATATGGGTTGTAGAGGTTGGTAATAGTTAAAAATAGTCGTCTAGACCTAGTCTTGACCTTGGTTGACCACGGTTGACTTTTTAGACCAAAAGTCAACTATGGGTCAACACTTTACCTAATTTAGTCCCAAATTCCATTAAACCTGGGCAGTTGACCAAAAGTCAACTATTAGTCACCATTTACCTAGGATTGACCTACGGTTGACCTAGAGTTGACCAGAGTTGACCAATTGACCAAAAGTCAACTGTAAGTCAACCGTTGACTTAAATCGACCTAGATTAATTCCGTTTGACTTGCATTGACCCAGTTTGACCTAGCTAGACCTAAAATAACTTAGATTGACCTCGTACAGTCTAGTTTGACGTGTCTTGACCTGGAATGACTTAATAGGATTTAAATTGTCTTGACTTTACTTCTTAAACAGAGTATTGATACGTCTTGTTCTCTATAGGTCCTCGAGACGCTGCATTTGCTCCAGTTGACATACCATATCATATTACAGGCGAGTACATTCTCTGACACTCTTCCAATTTATGCTGATTGTTATAATTCATGTAATTAGTGTAGATATGCTTGTTCTCGACACATTGGTCACACGGGTTGGTATTCATGGATCCGGACATGAGGTGTTATTCCTTGTTGTCTTGGTATGTCTTGTGCAAGCCCCCTTGTAGTTCTTGTGCAGTACATGGACGCTGATTCTCGAGGAGACTTGCTCCCTTCTCGTAGAATCCCGCGTCGTGACATGTCTTGTTTGGATCCACTCTACCAGTCGGGGAAGGGGAGCACTAGTGTAGATATGTGGCCATTATCTACCGTGTTTATTCTTGTAGATCTTGAATGCTAGCCAATCCTACACTCCACGTATGATTGGCCTGATCAGTAGACCTTGTGCAGATCCAAGCCGGCCACATGTTGAAACTAGTACTCACACACCTAGATATATGATTCTTGATTCTTTTACATGCCATGATCAGTTTACTTGCCTTGTTCTAGCTCTAGATTTACAGCTTACCATGCCATGATACTTACATGTACATTCCATAATTTCTTGCGTATACTCTTTTTTTACAGATTATAGCTTTTGTCATATCTTGTGAACTGTTGTTAGTAGATTGTACTCGTTCCATCCTGACAGAATTTGTTGACAAATATTACAGATGCTGACGAGGGGGATTACAGTACCTACTATGGTCCGGATGACGTAGTGGACATAGACTTGGAGACTTTGGTCCAGCAGGGGTTAGCTCCGCCTGACGAGACCTTATCACTTGCCTAGTTAGAGTAGGTCTTTTGTACTGGACCTTGTCTCCAGCTACTTTTGAGACTGTTATTACTATAGATTGTATTAGAGACTTGGACTTGTATATATTCTTGTGTTGGACTTGACAGGTTATTATTTTATTATCATCTTGTTGTCTTTATCTTTCAGTCTTTACTTTGTTATCTTAGAGTTGTGATTGAGTACTCATATATATTTATTGCTTATCCTCCGTTCGGAGTTGACCATATTCTCGACAGGTTTTTGATATATATATATAAACTGTTTAGAGTAGAAAACCTACAACGTTCCACGCTGTTTTACGGTGAGGGCTGGGCGTTGTCACGTGCACGTGTCCTTATAGCGGGTGCGGGTCGTGACACGTTTTAGTGGTGGTCCACGTAGGTCCTGTAGTCGTAATTAGTACGATGTCGTGGTGGCACTCGTCTTAGAGTGTTGACTACGAGCCTGTGTTACACATAGGAGGTAGTAGGTTAAGAGTGCTCAATCACAGTAGGATCTTTTCTTGCTTATCTTGCTTACCGTCTTTGATATTAATTTACTGCATTCTAGCTGTCCTCCTTTGATATTGCCTTCATGTGCCATATTGATATCTTCTTTTCAATTTGTCTCCAGGATAGTTATGTCTCATTCTCATGGTGAGGAGCACGGGAAGACGGAGACGTCTGCCACCTTTGGCGGACAGGCTCCGGTCACTTCCCCTGCAGATGGGACTTCTGTTGGGGCTCTCGGGGGTACTCCTCCAGCGCTCTCGATGACCGTCCCTGGGGTTGTGGGTGCTCTTCCCGCAATGCCGGGGGCTACGACGGGAGTTGTCGGGGGCGTTCTTCCTCTTGCCGCGCAGCGGATTCCTCCGCTAGTTGCAGATGTACTTCCACCTCCGCCTCCTTTACCTACAGATATGGGGCAGATGTTTACCTTCCTCCAGCAGATGCTAGAGACTCAGAGAGCCCAGGCAGAGGCTCAGCAGAGGCAGACAGATACGATGCGTCAGGGCATGGAGGATGTCCATCAGTTGGCCCTTGCAGCCGTGGAGCAGAGGGCTCCGCATCCGGGGACGCGACCGAGGTACGGAGATATCCAGGACTTCAAGAAGCTCGGGCCCCATGACTTTAGCGGGACCGAGGGTGTGGTCTATGCAGATGATTGGCTCGAGGATATCGAGTGGCAGATGAGGGCCTCCCGCCTGGCAGACGACCTGAAGGTCGAGGCGGTAGGTTTGCAGTTGCTAGACATTGTGCGTATCTGGTTCAGAAACGAGCCAGCCCTAGCTGGAGAGGGCCATACTTGGGCAGATTTCAAGCTCCTCTTCAAGGAGAAGTTCTTTTCTCCCACGAAAAAGATTGACCTGGTGCGACAGTTCCAGGATCTGCAGCAGGGCAGTCTATCTGTGGAGGAGTATGCAGCGGAGTTCGGTCGTCTGAACCGATACGCAGATTATATGGTTCGAGACCCGGAGATCAGGGCGAGCCGTTTCAGGGAGGGGCTCACTTGGGATATCAAGATCCTCATTCCCTCCTTCTATGAGACTTAAACCCAGATCTACGCGAAGGCCCGCAAGGTAGAGCGGGAGTGGGGCTTGAAGCCCAAGAGGGAGCGTGATCTTTTCTCGGGGGCTACTAGCAGCGCGGGGGCTGCTAAGCGCCCTCAGCTTCAGCATCGTTCTTTCTAGCATCACCAGCCGCAGGTTCAGGCCAGAGCACCAGTTCAGCAGCAGGTGCAGCACACTCAGCAGAGGCAGGCACAGCATGGGGTTCCTTACGGCTACTGCAGGAAGCCTGGTCACATCTGGAAGGTCTGCCAGAAGAGGCTGGGCATGTGCCTCTACTACGGAGAGGCTGGACATCAGTTGAGGGATTGTCCTGTGAGCCGTCGCAGGGAGGGCCGTGGAGCTGTAGCAACTTAGGGGGCACCGGCGAGAGTTCCTGCGGTGCAGCCGAGGGGTCCACTTCCGACCCAGCAGCAGCAGTTTGTTCAGCACCACCAGCAGCGAGGTGGTCAGGGTAGAACCTTTGCTCTTGTGGCCGAGGAGATCGAGCCAGTCGCAGATGTAGTTGCAGGTTCGGTTCTTCTTGATTCTTTTCCTGCCTTAGCATTGTTTGATTCAGGTGCTACGCACAGTTTTGTGTCTGTATCTTTTGCTCTTAGGTACAATATTATTGCTGAGTATCTTGGTAGGACTTGCAAGATTATGACTGGGAATGGCATCATCTTAGTTAATAATATTTGCAAGGGGCGGAGAGTTTCTTTGAGAGGCTGGGAGCTGAGTGCGTGTTTGCTCGTAATGCCACTTCTGAGTTACAATGTGGTACTCGGTATGGATTGGTTGAGCATGCACCACGCTAGCATCGACTGCAGCGGGGGCAAGATTCTGTTTAGGCCGCCGGGAGAGCCGGAGTATGAGTTCACCAGGGGTACAGTGGAGCAGGGAGATGGATTCTGCGGAGCATTATTGGCGGGGCCGGTGTTGCCACACCCACTTATTGCTGAGTTCTTGGATGTCTTTCCCAAGGAGCTGCCCGGGATGCCGCCAGATCGTGATGTTGAGTTCTCTATAGATCTAGTACCGGGCGCTGAGCCTATCTCCCAGCACGTCTATAGAGTCAACAACAGTGAGTTAGCAGAGCTGAAGAAGCAGGTCGACGAGCTGGAGGACAAGGGCTTTATTCGATCTAGCTCTTCACCTTGGGGCGTGCCAGTTCTTTTCGTCCCCAAGAAGGATGGTACGGTACGTCTGTGTATTGATTTCAGGACGCTCAACAACCTTACCATCAAGAACAAGTATCCTTTGCCAAGGATTGATGACTTGTTCGACCAGTTGAGCGGGGCGAGAGTGTTCTCGAAGATCGACTTGCGCACCGGGTACCATCAGCTGAAGGTGAAGCGGGATGACATTCCGACGACTGCCTTTCGGACTCGCTATGGCCAGTATGAGTATACCGTCATGCCGTTTGGGTTGACCAACGCCCCGACGGTATTCATGAACTTGATGAACAAGGTATTTCACCAGTACCTTGATAAGTTTGTGGTGGTCTTCATTGAAGACATCCTCATCTTTTCGAAGATGCCAGAGGAGCACGAGGAGCACCTGAGGATTGTGTTGGACACTCTCAGGAGGGAGCATCTGTATGGAAAGCTGTCCAAGTACGAGTTCTTCTTGGATCGCGTGGAGTTCCTAGGCCATGTTGTCTCTGGCGAGGGGATTTCAGTGGATCCGAAGAAGATTTCTGCGGTGGAGTCCTAGTCTACGCCGAGCTCAGTAGCAGAGGTTCGAAGTTTTCTGGGTCTGGCAGGTTACTACCGGAGGTTCGTGCAGGACTTTTCCAGGATTGCCCAGCCGATGACCCGCCTTACCAGGAAGGACGAGGAGTTTGTTTGGTCTGATGAGTGCCAGGCCGTCTTCGAGGAGCTGAAGGCGAGGTTGACTACAGCTCCTATCTTGACGCTGCCATCTGGATCTGGTGGTTACACGATCTACAGTGATGCTTCAGGACGGGGTTTGGGTTGTGTGCTTCAGCAGCACGGGAAGGTAATTGCCTATGCATCTAGGCAATTACGTCCTCATGAGAAGAATTACCCTACCCACGATCTGGAGCTGGCAGCGGTCATCTTTGCTTTGAAGCTGTGGAAACACTATCTGTACGGAGAGCGAGTTGAGATCTATACTGATCACAAGAGCTTGAAGTACGTGTTTACCCAGAAGGAGCTGAATATGAGGCAGAGGCGATGGTTAGAGCTGATGAAGGATTTTGATATATCCTTACATTACCATCCGGGGAAGGCCAACGTGGTCGCGGATGCTTTGAGCAGGTATCCCGTGGCCATGTGTTTGACGATGGATCGTCACCTTATGGCAGATCTGGAGAGCTTGGGCATAGAGGTGATAGTTCCTGGGTTCGAGGTACAGATGTGGGGTCTGCAGGTGCAGTCGGAGCTGATGGAGAGGGTCAGGGCAGCTCAGTTTGAGGATGAGGCTCTAAGGGTCATCAGGGAGCAGGTCCAGATAGGGCTGTTGGATAAGTTCTCTATAGCAAGGGATGGGTCGTTGAGACATGGTACCAGATTGTGCGTGCCGAGCGGAGGACTTCGGAAGGAGGTTCTTCAGGAGGCGCACCGTTCTTAGTACTCTATGCATCCCGGAGCCAACAAGATGTATAGAGACTTGAGACAGCATGTTTGGTGGTATGGCATGAAACGTGAGGTGGCTCAGTTCGTTTCGAGATGCTTGGTGTGCCAGCAGGTGAAGGCCGGGAGGCAGAGACCCGGTGGATTGCTCCAGCCACTACCCATTCCTGAGTGGAAGTGGGAGCATATCACTATGGACTTTGTATCTGGGCTTCCGTGCTCTCCAGGAGGAAAGGATGCGATTTGGGTCATTGTTGATCGATTGACCAAATCGGCCCACTTTTTGCCTTTCAAAGTGGGTTTATCGACGGAGAGGTTGGCCGAGATGTACGTACGGCAGATAGTCCGATTGCACGGGGTTCCAGTGAGTATAGTCTCGGATCGGGACAGCCGATTCACTTCCCACTTCTGGCGGAGTTTGTAGCTTAGCTTGGACACATCGCTCAAGTTCAGTACCGCATACCACCTCCAGACAGACGGGCAGTCAGAGAGGACGATTCAGACCCTCGAGGATATGCTGCGTACCTGTGTCTTGGACTTCGGGGGATCTTGGAAGGACCACCTTCACTTGGTAGAGTTTGCTTACAACAACAGCTACCAAGCCAGTATAGAGATGTCACCTTTCGAGGCTCTATACGGACGGAGGTGCCGTACTCCCTTGTCTTGGGATGATGTCGGCGAAAGGGTTTTGCTTGGCCCTGAGATGGTAGTGGATGTTGCGGAGAAGGTCAGGGTTATCAGAGATCGACTTCGGGTGGCGCAGGATAGGCAACGGCATTGGGCGGATAGCCACCGGAGGCCGTTGGAGTTTGAGGTATAGTTTAGATTTTTCTAGTATTTGAGTCTGATTGTGATTGTTTTAGATCAAGCTCTAAGTCTTGTGTTTTGTTCTAGGTTGGTGATCTTGTGTTTCTGCGTATTTCTTTGACGCGTGGCACGATTCGTTTTGGTGGCGGCGGGAAGCTTAGTCCACGATACATCGGACCATTCCGTATCTTGGGCAGGATCGGTGCAGTGGCTTACCGACTGGAGTACCGTCCGCACTAGAGGGAGTGCACTGCGTGTTCCATGTGTCGCAGCTGAGACGGTACGTGGCAGATCCCAATCACGTCTTGGACCACTTCGAGATCGAGGTGTGACCGACACTCAGCTATCCAGAGAAGCCGGTTGAGATCTTGGACCGAAGAGATAAGGTGCTCCGGAACCAGGTCATTTCCTTGGATCGCATTGCATGAAGACACCACTCTCAAGGTGAGTCCACCTGGGAGAGGAAGGACGACATGCAGGAGCGATTCCCATATCTCTTCGAGCCTTGAGGTATATCTTTTTCTTTCTTTATTCTATTCATGATTGCTGTGTTAGTTCTCATTCAATTTTGAGGACGAATTTTTTTTAGGAGGGTAGATTTGTCACCCCCAGCTTTCAAATTAGGGGTATTTTCGTCATTTTTAAGTTTTATAATTTTTAGAAATTTTATTTGATTTTATATGATTTTTAGGGATTTATTTGGTTTGGTTTAGATTTTATCCAATTCGGACTCAAGTTGGAGACCCGGGTAGCCTGGACCCTAGTGGGACCCACATACTAGCTGGGCTTGGCCCACATACCATCATAATTAGGTTAGAAATCATAAACCCAACTTCCATGGCTTAATTAGTCATTTTAGAGACTTAATTAGTTCATTAGAAACAAACCGAACCAAACCGAAACAAACCGAACCCAACCTAAGTCTAATGGGTTTGGAGGGCTATTGGATCCTACCCAAATCCAATAACCCCCCCCCCACATGTAGGAGAGCCCCCCCTTTCTTCTCCATTAAGAAAACTCTCTCTCTCTCTTCCAAAATCCATTTTCTTTCAAGCTTTCTCCTTCCTCCAAGAAACCTAATCTAGGTATGCCCTTAATTCATCATTTATTACTCCTTTGAATTTAATTCCTTCACCATAAATGGAGAGGAGAAGATTCTTCACCATTTGCCCATAAATTTCATAGGGTTCCCTAGAAATCTAGGTTAAGGAAATTATTAGGGGTTTATATATTGAATGGTATATATATATATATATATATATATATATATATATATATATATATATTTATATATATATATATATATATATATATATATATATATATATATATAATATATATATATATATATATATATATATATATATATATATTTTTATATATATATATATATATATATATATATATATATATATATATATATATTTTTATATATATATATATATATATATATATATATATATATATATATATATATATATATATATATATATATATATATAATGTGTGTGTATGTATAATTACATATAGGTGTGAGTGTTGTGTGTGTATATATATATAGTTATATATATAAATAGATGGTTAGATATATGTATATATATCTATAGATAGATGTAGATATATATATATATATAGTAGAGAAGAGGAGAAGTAGGAGGAAGAACTAGAGAAGAAGAAGAAGAGAATACAGCAGCAGTAGCAGTCCCAGTAGCAGCAGCTACAGCTGCTGTAGCAGCATCAACTAACAGCTGTGCTGCCAGTTTTCTTCCCCCCTTAGCCCCTTTAAACCCCTATTTAACCCCCCTTTCTTAATAGGTATATGTATATATATATATATATATATATATATATATATATATATATATATATATATATATATATATATATATATATATATATATATATATGTTTATATGTATATATGGATAGAAGATAGTTAGATAAGAATAAGAAGAAATTAGAAGAAGAAGGATTAGAAAAAGATAGGAAGAAATGGAAGAAGTTGAGAAGAATTAGAAAAGAAGAAGAATAGGGAGAATAGGAAGAAGTGGGAAGAAGAGTAGAATAGGAAAGAATGAGAGAAAAGAAGATTAGGAATGAGAGGAAGAGTTAGAAGAAGATGAATTAGGAGAATAGAAATTAGAGAAGGGGAATTTGAAGAGAAGGAAATAGAAGAAGAATAATAGGGAGGAAAGTGGAAAAAATAGAAATAGAGGAGGGCGAGTTAGAGGGTGAAACGGAGCTCGGAGTATCGGAATGAGTTATGGCGTGGAGTTAGAATACGTGAATTAGATTTTGCGGGTAGGCTCCCGAGTGGAAATCGGGGTTGTAGGGCGCCGGTATCGTGCCGTACCATTGCGTATCTTGAAATATTCAAGATATCGGCAATGGACCGTAAGATGGACTAGACGTCCACTTTACCTAGGTATCTTGGTAGGTAATATATGTATAGGCTAGTATCTTACTACCCTAGGGAGCACGGGTCAAAATAACAAGCGTAGGTAGGCTAACTAGGTTTCCACCTAGACTAGAAATTTACCTTAGAAATGGTAAAATAGGATATTGGCCTACGGCCAAGATTTGAGTTTCGAAGTCCAAGATGGACTTGGATATGGGTTGTAGAGGTTGGTAATAGTTAGAAATAGTCGCCTAGACCTAGTCTTGACCTTGGTTGACCACGGTTGACTTTTTAGACCAAAAGTCAACTATGGGTCAACACTTTATCCAATTTAGTCCCAAATTCCATTAAACCTGGGCAGTTGACCAAAAGTCAACTATTAGTCACCATTTACCTAGGATTGACCTAGGGTTGACCTAGAGTTGACCAGAGTTGACCAATTGACCAAAAGTCAACTGTAAGTCAACCGTTGACTTAAATCGACCTAGATTAATTCCGTTTGACTTGCATTGACCTAATTTGACCTAGCTAGACCTAAAATGACTTAGATTGACCTCGTACAGTCTAGTTTGATGTGTCTTGACCTAGAATGACTTAATAGGATTTAAATTGTCTTGACTTTACTTCCTAAACAGAGTATTGATACATCTTGTTCTCTATAGGTCCTCGAGACGCTGCATTTGCTCCAGTTGACATACCATATCATATTACATGCGAGTACATTCTCTGACACTCTTCCAATTTATGTTGATTGTTATAATTCATGTAATTAGTGTAGATATGCTTGTTCTCGACATATTGGTCACCCGGGTTGGTATTCATGGATCCCAACATGAGGTGTTATTCCTTGTTGTCTTGGTATGTCTTATGCAAGCCCCCTTGTAGTTCTTGTGCAGTACATGGACGCTGATTCTCGAGGAGACTTGCTCCCTTCTCGTAGAATCTTACGTCATGACGTGTCTTGTTTGGATCCACTCTACCAGTCGGGGAAGGGGAGCATTAGTGTAGATATGTGGCAATTATCCACCGTGTTTATTCTTGTAGATCTTGAATGCTAGCCAATCCTACACTCCACGTATGATTGGCCTGATCAGTAGACCTTGTGCAGACCCAAGCCGGCCACATGTTGAAACTAGTACTCACACACCTAGATATATGACTCTTGATTCTTGTACATGCCATGATCAGTTTACTTGCCTTGTTCTAGCTCTAGATTTACAGCTTACCATGCCATGATACTCACATGTACATTCCATAATTTCTTGCGTATACTCTCTATTTACAGATTATAGCTTTTGTCATATCTTGTGAACTGTTGTTAGTAGATTGTACTCGTTCCATCTTGACAGGATATGTTGACAAATATTACAGATGCTGACGAGGGAGATTACAGTACCTACTACGGTCCGGATGACGTAGTGGGCATAGACTTGGAGACTTTGGTCCAGCAGGGGTTAGCTCCGCCTGACGAGACCTTACCACTTGCCTAGTTAGAGTAGGTCTTTTGTACTGGACCTTGTCTCCAGCTACTTTTGAGACTGTTATTACTATGGATTGTATTAGAGACTTGGACTTGTATATATTCTTGTGTTGGACTTGACAGGTTATTATTTTATTATCGTCTTGTTGTCTTTATCTTTCAGTCTTTACTTTGTTATCTTAGAGTTGTGATTGAGTACTCATATATATTCATTGCTTGTCCTCCGTTCGGAGTTGACCATATTCTCGACAGGTTTTTGATATATATATAAACTGTTTAGAATAGAAAACCTACAGCGTTCTACGCCATTTTTACGGTGAGGGCTGGGCGTTGTCACGTGCACGTGCCCTTATAGCGGGTGCGGGTCATGACATCGTTCGTTTTGGTATGATACCAACATCTGGTAGAAAAGCTTTTAGGGTTCTGGCAACCATGTCTACATAGAAGATGAACTCTTGTATGATCACCCTCACAGGGGGAACTGGACGATTTGGAAGCCAATGATGGAGGATATACTCTGGTGCAATGACTTGCATGATCCGTTGTAGGGCGACAATGCAAAGCCATCGAACAAAGCTGCTGAAGACTATAAACGACTGGATCGAAAGACGTTGGATTCATCCGCTAATGGTTGGACGATTCGGTGTTTTACCACATGTACATGGAGAGTTCTGCAAAAACATTATGGGAGAAGCTACATTCGCCGTACGAAAGGAAGACGACTGACAACAAGATGTTTTTTATTCGCCAACTCGTCAACTCGAAGTACACGGGGGTGCCTCATGTAGAAACGTTGAGCACCTCTAGAGGGAGGAGGGGGTGAATAGAGTACGTGTGTGCAGCGAAAATAATAATCACCAATTAAAAATTATGGCAGTAAGTATAGCTGATACAAACAAGACAATATCCAACTATATAGTAAATTGCGTAAAGTAAACAAGTTCAAAAAAGCAAACGCAAACACCGAGGTTTATAATGGTTTCCCTCTGAAAGGACTAGTCCAGTCTCAAGAACTCTAGCTCGATGTTGAATCCACTATAAAGTGAAACACAAGCTTTGATTCGAAGCACTTGCAACTTCTTACAGACACCTCGTACTTTGATCCGAATGGCATGACGACTTCACAACCACAAGATTTTGATACGAAGAGCTTATCGACTTCAAACAACAAGTGTAGAGACAACACTTGGAAACCCAAGCTTTACAATTCTAAAATTAGAACCGCGTTGGCACTAGAAGGCTGAGAGTTAATCTTGGAAATGTAGAAGGTTTATAGCTCAATTAGATAGGCAAGTGAAGATTTAAAAGAATTGATGAAAAATAATAGGGAATCAAATGCCTATTTATAGGTTGATTGGGGATCGAGTTTGGACAGAGTTCGGTCCCCTAACGTTCATAAATTCGAACATTAGAAGTCCGGTCAAACCACTGTAGCTAAAGACAATGAAATTAAAGATCGATTTAGAGTATACTAAAGACAAAGTTGAGATTCGGGGTGCTCGTCCACTGGAGATCTAATCCTTTTGCCACTATTTAAGATTAATCCAAGATAATGAAATTAAAGATCGATTTAGAGTATACAAAATATCATGGCAATACTGAAAATAAGTGTATTATCTAGAATTGAGAAATCTCAAAACCACTCAAACTATTGTAGCTAAAGACATAAGATGTATCAAATACATGTATATTATGTACTACGAAGTCATTGGGTAACAATAAATATAAGAGAAGCAAATATACCAAAAGAATAAGCAAAGAAAATCATCAAAAATCAATAAAGCTAGATGCTAGCTATTGGCTAAACATTTTTCAAAAAGATTTCATAGTGAACTATAGAAGTATATATAGAAAAGATATACGCTAGTAAAAAAAGTGTGCACTAATAAATAAGATAAATTAAAGTCAAGTTAAGGCACAAGAACATGCGATTCCTAAATATTTTTTTTCTTCTATATTTAGTCATATGCGAAACCTCTTCTCTCAAATCCTAATTAAAGAGATAAATTAACTAAAGCTTGGAATCAAGGAATTACAAATACATATCATATGAAGGCATACATGAAATAATTCAAACACAATTTAAAAACATGTATCCAAAATGTCAACCAAAAGCCAAAAAGCTATTATTAAGAATGACTTTAAGGAAGAAGCTAATTGACTCTAATTTTTTTTTACACAAATTGGTCAGAAGAATCAATAGCTAAAATATGAGGTTAGCACAAGATTGTAGATACAAGTATAACTAAATAATATTCAAATTAATGTAAAACTTGAGCTTGACTCATATGCCCACATAAAGATATCTATACAAAACAATATATTAATATGAATAACATATCCATTAAAATTTGATAGTATAGCCATGTATTCTTTAAAAATTGAAAAGCTATCACAAGTATAAATATGCTTTATTGGACAAAGCTATAATAGATTCCCAAGAACTTTATCATGAGAATTAAAAATATATTATGCAAGCACAAAGTTGTAAATAACAAAGTATAAGTATATAATTTTCAAGTAAAAAAAACTGTATTAAACACATATATTCACGAAAACCGATTTCATTAAATATGACATCTAAAAGACAAATCAGTGAAAAGAAACTATCTTAAAAATATAAAGACGAAGACCCAAAAACATCAAATAAAAACTCTCGAACCTATAGACTAGAGTGATATGCATGCTTTATAAATAAAAACTAGAAAAAGTTATAACATGCATATATAACTGTGTCACACCAATATTATATGAGTGAAAGACTACTTAGTGTGATCTAATTATTTAAGCTTAGTAAACTAGCCATGCAAATGTATTACAAGAACATTAAACTAAGCATGCTAGTAACATGTATCATATTGATTTATATGAGAAGCATAAATAAGCAATATCAAAATGATCTGTTAGCAAAAAATCAAAACATGCTAGATTATATAAATAAAATAATTTAGGAAGAATTGTTTAGCATGTTAACAAAGTGGCTCTAGTGGCCACGCTTATGTTGGTGCAATTGTTTGGAAGATGACATTTATAGATTTGCAACCACCAACACGTTCCTTGGTGCTATGTCTAGACACAAGAAACTCCACCTATAATATTAGACGAAGACTTTGGTATCTGGCCAAATTAACTTGGATCCATATTGGTTAGCTTTGGGTTACTCTAGCATTGTGGTAATACTCCTATGAATAGGACAAGCAAGTTCATATGACCAACACGGGAGCAAAAGAAGCACCTAATGCTAGTGTGTGCACACGTATTAGAATGAGCATTGTAGTAGTGATCATACGACATACTAGAATGATGAGTATCTCTAGAGTGAACATGAGAATATTTGGTTTTAAGAATATCATATTTTAACAACAAAACATCATGCATACTAGTAAGAGAATCAAATTTACCATTCAATAAATCATTCTTTTTTTTTCTTTCAAATAAAGCAATTCTAGAAATAAATGTATTTTTTTGTTTCTTTAAATCATTAGTAGAAGAACCATGCAAAGATGTTAACACATGCATTTGACTCTTGAGGTCTTCGGATGATAAATAGAGAGTTTTGATTTTAAAAATTAAAGCATCATTCAAATTCTTTAAAGAAACACAAGATGTGTTTTGAGAATCAAGTTTACACAATAAATTATTGTTTTCATTTCTCAACAACTCATTAGCTTCTTCTAAATGAACAAACTTTTTTGAAAGTTCTCACTAGTAGATTGAAGGTTATCAATAATCTCCAAGAATTGTTTAGCCATAGCTTTCTACTTAGAGCATTTCTTGCTTTTAGAAGAAACATGATTGTCTATGCTACTAGAGATATAACACTCTTTATCTGAGAAGAAATATGATGCCATAGAAAAATAAGGATCTACTCTAATTATGTTAAGCCTAAAAAATAGAGTCCTTACTCTGATACCAATTAAAGGTAACTCTAGAGGTGTTGAATAGAGTGCAACAAAATAATCCTAATAAAAGCTATGGCAAATTAAATTAAATTACCAACTAATTTTTTAATTCAAACAAGTATAGGAAAGTAAATAGAGTAAAGATGTCCTAAATACAAATGCCATGATGTATATTGGTATCATTCGTGGAAGACAATCCAGTCTTGGATATTCTTGTCCGGTATTAATCTACTATTTAAGAAGTCGTAGTTCATTACGAGCTTTGATCCGAAGTGCTCGTCGACTTCCTATAACCATGGACTTTGATCCAAAGTGCTCAACCATGAGTTTTGATCCGAAGGGCTCACCGACTTCCTACAACCATGGGCTTTGATCCGAAGTGCTCGCCGACTTCAAATGACCACGAGTTTTGATCCGAAGGATCATCGATTTCTTATAACCATGAATTTTGATCCGAAGTGCTCATCGACTTCAAATGACCACGTGCTTTGATACGAAGGGCTCGTCGACGTCAAACAACAAATAAAATAAAAAACACTTGAAAAACCAAGTTTTACAAGTCTTGTAGACTTCTAATCGAGATAATACTTGTCTCTTAGAAGGCTTCGAGTTGCTCTTGGGAATATGAAGGTGTAAAGCTCTGTATTTTTCAAGATTTGAAAGTGAATGGGATGAATGATAATGAGTGAAATACATGGGTATTTATAGGGCTATATGGGGACCGATCTCTGGCAGAGTTCAGTCGCCTAATGTTCATAATATTGAACGTTGGAGACCAGTTCTTCAGGAGGAAACGGTAAAATACAAAATGGATCAGAGGGACCGAGTATGGCCAGAGGCGGAACTCAGCCAATTTTGGTCTGTTTAGGCCAGTTTGGTTCTGGATAGAATCTGTGTGGGTTTGGCATTTGTGTTTTGGTCTAGTATAAGTGGACTATGTTTGGATTTTGTGTTAGGTTTTTACTTCCTAGTACCAGTGCGACCCGATGTACAATTGATCCTAAATAATAAAAAAATTAACACATAAGAAAATATAAACCAAGCAGATGACGACTGTATCCTTTCAGATGATAGTATGTCTTGACTTGTCTTCTTGCTTTGTACGACGATGTCTTTTTTTCCTTGATGACGGTTGTCCAAAGATAAATATTTTGTGAAATCTGTATACCTTTCAGAGGCTTCGTCCTCGAACCCCCACAGGGTTGCTGCCCCCTTGAGTGCATAGCCCCAGAGATATCATTGGTGGTTCAGAGAAAGCTTGTTGTATAATGCCGTCTTTGGCCCATCATGATTTATCTATTACATATGTTCATGTTTGATCTGGCTTTTTTACTTTTCTACAAAATACTTGTTAGGCGAACGAAACAATATACATAATAGTAAGTATGATAAAATATAGTACACATTAGGACAACGCTAAATTTAAGTATCAACATTATAGTGATTGCATGATTATTAGTGATATTATAATGTTAAACTTAATCGATTAGCATATTCAATAACTCAACTTAATCATTGGACTAACAACATGTTACTAAAAAGTCAAGGGCGTAAATAAATTTTTTTTGTCCACGTGTCATAACTATATTGAAGTTCTTATTTTGAGTTCCTATTTGAGTTTCTGTAGTTGAATTGTTAGTCAATAGCTTAAGTAACTAATTAATAATTACATAGAATTAACAAGCAAAAATTCTTGAGGAATTCATGAGTTCCTATCTTTTCAAATTCATGAATGATAAGCCGTTGGATTACATGCATCTAATCCCTTGATTGCAAGTTCTTTTTTTTAATTACAACTCACACACACCTACACATCCTTACGATTGGGAGGCTCAAACCCTGCCGGCCTCGTCTGTTTTAAAAAATTATTATTTAAATAGGCTCATTTTGCTAAAAATTTGAAGACCCGACACATTGGTCCATGAAATCGAACTGACCAAAATCGAACCGAATTAATTCAGTTTGGTTTGTTATATTTTTATAAAAATGGTTCAGTTTTGAGAAATACGATTCTTGGAGATAGAAAAACTTGTCACGATCCGCTACCCAAATTGTTGGGCCGGGCCGAGTCATGTCCAGCCTACGCTTGAGATAAAGCGTAGTAAGCTGTTCTAAGATAAATAAGATAACCAAAGTGTGCTAACAGTTCTATATGTAATAAAGAATAGTCAGAAATGATCCAAACACAAAAGTCATCTCATATATATAAGTATGTCTAAGTACAAGTCCAAAATGTAAAACTGGATTGTCACGACCCGCACCCGCTTTTCGGATGCGAGCTCGTGAGCAAGCCAGCTACGTAATCGAACGGACTCCAGCCCGACTCGAATACGTATAAGCTGTCAAGGTCAGGGTATCATGTCTAATCTAAACTATATCTCAATCCACATGAATCATATAAACAAGAATGAACAAATATGGGTCATGGTCTGCAGCCCACTAGCATATTGTTCGATTAGACTCCAAGAATAATATGAGTCTATAAAGTAAGCAGAATATATCATGGTGTGGAATATAAGCACGAGAAGATAATAAAGAAGTAACACAAGCAAATACCTGTATCATGTATCGCGATCCTCTACCATCCTGCTATGCTAACTAACTCCATGCAGCCGCTAAACTTGAAAAGATCATCAGGTCCTCAGAGGACTAGCAAGATAATAATATACGAGCCAACATATGACAGTAAAAAGAAGCAAGAAATAATCAAGGATATCCAACGAGACAAAATGAACCAAGACACAAGATCTAAACACGCGGATCCTAAGACACTGGCATGCCATACTAGAAATGGCTGGCTATAAACTGCAGTCAAGGCAAGTACTCACAATCTATAGGGTCTCAATCGCAGTCAAGGCCTCGCAACCAAGATAGTAGCCAATCCTAGTATAAAATCCTATAGACCGTAGTCAAGGTAAGTACTCACAATCTATAGAACGTCAAAGTCAAATCTCACTCAAGTCATGTCAAGTCAAGTCAAGTCGAGTCAAGTCAAGTCATAATCAAGTCGAGAAAATCGTAGTGTGGGACTAGACGACTCTATCAAGCAATACATATAAAACTAACACAGTGTAACAGATAGAACTATCATAACAAGAAGGAACAAGAATGTGCAGGTGACTAGAAACATGTTAAGTAAAACTATAACATGATGAGTGTACTAGACATGGAATAAAGCAATCACGCATGTAAGGAAAAGAACTACAACGAGATGATGAACAAGCATATAAATTATACTGTACAAGTTAGCAAGGTATACTTGCCTGGAGGTTGCACGGAGAACCAACAACGTATCGCCAATCACAAGTCAGAAAGTCCAAGTCATCACAACTGTCTCCGAAAGCTGAAATAAACGTTACCAACATTCTCAGAATAGTCAAATTAGCTAGGATTGCCTCTTCTTAAGTCCAATTCTGGACACATGGGTAAAACGGTAATTTTGGGCAAAAACGATGTCCGCTGTTGAACCCGCTTTGCACCAAAAAGCGTGCCAGAGTCTGTTTGCCAATAAAATTCTTTGATTGTAAATTTCAATACAAACAGAATAGTGTTACAATATGGGACTTAGATGTAGCCCTAGAAGTACACTTTTGTTTAATCTGGATCCCTTGTGCCGATGGAGCGAGTGGTAATGCGTTGACTCCGTTGACGAGCTGACGACGGTTATCGGTTCTCTGAAGGTTTGGATTGCTCTGGGTGCTGGAGCTCGCTGAGAGGAGGAAGACGTTGAGTGTCTGTATCTGCCTCTCTGGTGGTATGTTCGTTCGTATCTGTGTGTGTGCCTGGAAGAAGGAAATGATTCCTCTATTTATAGCTGGGCAGGTTGGCTGCTCATGCGCGTATATGTAGGATGCGCCGGTGCGTGGGGATGCCACGTGTTGATTGCTGATGGAGGCGCATGGGTGATGCGCCCTGATCGAGGGGTTGACTTCTTCATACTGCTGTTGTGAGCCGGCACGTAGCAGAGGAGAAGATCTTCCTGTTGCTAAGATCTGGGATGAGTTGAGTCAAAGGACATATGTCATCGACCCATGGCTCAGGGATCTCGGATTTGGTAGGGAATGATCTGGTAGAATGTGCCTAGGATTGGGCGCATGAGGGGACTTTGGCTCGTAACCTTTAGGAGTCACAAACCATTCTGGGCGCATGGCTTTTGAGGCGCATGCAGGCGACTTTCCTTCTGTCTTTTGGGATCAGAGAGCAGTCTGGGGCGCATAGCTTTTGAGGCACATGCGGAGCTTCAGATGGAGACTTTCCTTCTGTCTTTTGGGTTCAGAGAGCAGTCTGGGGCGCATGGCTTTTGAGGCGCATGCAGGTTTGGGCGCATGGCCGCGGAGGCGCATGCGGGTGGTTGAGTGACCACGTGGCAGTAGCCGTCAGAGTAAAGTCATGATGATGCTGACGTTGCCGACGCTTCGTCTTCTGAAAAAGCTGCCGATCGTTCAGACTTTGGGAGATGTGCTGCCAACTCTGTCAGTTCAGCATTTAATGTTTGTGACATTCGATGGACAGCTGAGGGGGCACGTCGATTGGCATTCCACTGGGTATGGAGACACATGGGGGCGCATCCTCTGTGATGCGCTTGGTTCTGAAGGGCACATCTGTGTGATGCACCTGAAGTCGAAGGGCGCGTGCGGCTGTTTCGTTCCTCGAATGCTTTAAATAGCCGTTTGGCTGAATTCGAGGCGTCCGGTTCATCCATTAAATGCAAGTTCATTGCTCAGAATTCGGAGAGCCATCCACTTGGCGCGTGGGTTTGATCTGCCCGGCCTATAAATAGTGGCATGGAGAGAGGGTTTGCTTCTCGTTCTCTTACGTACTTCCAACCATGAATTTGGGTACTCGAGTGCATTCTGTTGACGAAGTGCTCCCGAGGGTGAAGATGAGACGCCATGTCGTCGTTGCTGCATTTAAAGGTGACTGTTACATCCAAAAGACGGAGTCGAGGGCTTCCGAGGCAGGCGGAAGGTGCCTATTGCATCCAAAGATAGGGATGCTCGGGCCTCGTCTCCGTTTTGCAGGAAGAGCCGTAGATCGGAATGGCGGTGCTAGGCTCTTTCTTCCTTCAAAGTGGGTGTCGCCCACTCTGGTTGTGTTGAAAGCTGCTCCTTTAGCCGTATTTTGATTACGGTCTTCCTTGGTCTTTGGAGGCTCTTTCGAAGCCTCCCCTGGCCACAGATTTACGGTGCTCTTCTCTTCCTCGGTTCCAGCCAGAGGGTTAAATGCTTCATTAGTTGAAATACTTATCAGGTGAGCATGGCTGGAAGAGCGGCACATAACTGGGCTGCTGAAGGGATGCACATAATTGGGGATGCACATAACTGAGCTGCTGAAGGAATGCGCCTTGCTGAGGGCGCATTGTAGGATTTGCCCGGTTGAAGGCGCATGGTGATTGCTGTGCCTGACTGGAGGCGCATGATGGCTGCTGCGCCTGACGGAAGAAGCATGGTGACTGCTGCGCCTGACTGGAGGCGCATGGCGACTGCTGCACCTGACTGGAGGCGCATGGCGACTGCTGGCCGTAGACTTAGGATCTTTCCTTTGTAGAAGTTTTCCTTTGTACAACCTTCTCTAGACATGTAATAAACTTTTATGTGTGAAATAAAAAGTTCTCTTTCCATGTCTATATTTGCTGCTTTTGTTGTTTTGTCCGAGCTCTGACGTATAGATTGTCTGTCGCATGGGTCTTCTAGTTGTGAATTTCCATGCTTCTACAAGATCCCCTTCAAAGTTTTTAAAACTTTTGGATAAGTTTTGGAATACTTTGAATAAGAAGCATGGAGGTCAGGGCACATGACTGTTTGGGGCGCATGCCTGTTCGGGCGCATGCTCCTCTCAGTTAATGATGATGATGCCTCGGTAACTGAAAAGATTAATGATGATCTTTTGGTTTTGTTTGCTGTTATCTCTTCACAGAACCCGAGGCGACGGCTGAGATCACACATCATCGGGTCACGCGTGCGACCAAGCCCTATAAATAGGCAAGAGATGGAGTAAGAGAGTTCTTCTTCTCCTTGCTTTTGCTTTCTTTAGAGTTCTTCTTCAAAAACCCTAATTTCTTCTTGAGAGAATGGCTCCCAAGACACCTCGCGGCGGTGCCGGCAAAGGAAATGAGACGGTAGAGTATGCTGAGGGGGATGCCCCTATCACCATTGTGACTCCGGCCGACGTTCGTCCTGCTGTGACGGGTGGGTGTCATCTTTTCCACTACTTTCTTTGTTCTTGCGGTCCTTGGATCTGCCGACGCGCATGGAGTACTGTCCTCGCCGAGGTTTCATCCCGCCAACGTGCATAAGTTTAGGCCTTTATCATGGACCGAGGTTTAACTGCGGACGCGCATGGGTTCATACCCTAAA
The DNA here is from genome assembly GCA_029216955.1 of Iris pallida. Classification (NCBI taxonomy): domain Eukaryota; kingdom Viridiplantae; phylum Streptophyta; class Magnoliopsida; order Asparagales; family Iridaceae; genus Iris; species Iris pallida. Next base: position 14,372,237 of record JANAVB010011399.1, read on the forward strand.
TGCTCCGAAGCCTTTGCTGATGCGCATGGGTTTATGTCCTGATAATGTGCCGAAGCCTTTGCTGATGCGCATGGGTTTATGCCCTAATGATGTACCGAAGCCTTTCACTGAGGTGCATGGGTTTACACCAAAATGATGCGCCGAAGCTGAGGCGCATGGGTTTACACCCTGGTGATGCGCCGAAGCTTTTGACACACCTTGTCTTTTTGCCTGACCTTTGATTTTTGTTGTGCCAGTATCGATGACGATCCCGCTGCTGAATGAGGTCCTTCTGGATGCCTCCCTTTGTCAAATGGGAGTTGATTTTGACGAGGCTATTGTCAACCCTGCCAAGGGTGTTATCTTACAGGATCAACCTCCTGAAAGGGTGCTGCAGATCCAGAACCAGCTGTCGACTTTTCTCCAGAGTATGATGGAGAGCGGAAAATTGAAATCTGCTGAATCCGGAGATGTGACCTTCTTGAGACCTGCCTTTTTGTTTGGTGACCGCCTGATCTCCACGGAAGCGAAGATACTGAAGGTCAAAGAAGACTGGTTCTTTTCAGCAAAAGGCATGGTGCTGTATATGCGACAACTCAATCGCCAATTGCCGCTGACAACCTTCTATCATCTAGCTTCGAAGAGAAGGATGTCCTGGGATCTTACTCCTTCTCAGGGAGGGGCTCTAGGAGGTGCTCTTTCGATTGATGCTACCTCGAATCAAAGGGATACCCTATCTGCTTCACGAACCAGTCCCTCGTTCAGTTGCCGAACTTTGCGTCCCGGGAGCCTCTACAGTGAGGTCCCAACTGACACTTTTGCCTTCAATGCTCCAACCTTCGTGAGCCGGATGTTGACATCGAAGGTTGTGTACCCGAAAGGTAGCTTTAAGGTCGAAGGTTGGTGTCATCACATCTCGAGGTGGGACGAGTTGACCACTTGGGTGCTTTCGAAGTTCAAGGCTGAGCTTAAGGAGATTGGGCTGACAACCGCCATCCGTGCCACGCAGGCTGGTGTGGATCTCAATAAGCCTATGTTCCTTGCACTCTTGGAGTTGTTCAATACCTAGACTGGTACCTTTTACACTCCCGTGGGGGAGTTGGGTTGGCTCTCCATGAGATGTACGAAGTGTCCAAGCTTCCCTGGGGCTTAGAGACGTACGAGGAATGTTTCCCATCAAATAAAGAGATCCAGGTTCTGGAAAATAAGAACTCGGAGATGATGGCCGTCTTCAAGGAAGTGGCGAGCCATCATTATTTGATGCATCGGAAGGACAAAGTCAAGACTCAGCCTCATGTGACTGCTTGGAGGGATTATATTTTCAAGCAGGATTTGATGGATCCTTCGAGGATCCGGTTTACGACTCCGCATGGGCTGAAACCTGCGGAAGTGACTTCTGAAATAAGCCGGCTGGACGAGAGGACTCCTCGTTCCAATGAGGATGGTGAGAACGCGTATAGCTGCTTCTGGCATTACGCGCACCGGATGTCGTCTAAAGCGGTGCTGACATCATACTTGATGATATGGCTCCGAGATTGTGTGTTCGCGGGCGGATCTGGTGCCGTAGAGAGGGTACATCGGAACCTCATTTTACCTGCCGTGAAATTGGCCTTTGGACGACCTTTGGCTCTCCTCCCCGCGATGGTGTGTAACCTGTTGCGGGGTTTGAGGTCTTTCGTTGACGATGTGATCCTCGGGAAAGGAAACAACGACAACTTTCCCCGGGCCGAGCTGCCCTTCCATTATCTTATGGGATGGCTAATTTTGCATCATCCGAACCTGATGAGTCCCAGTCCGGAGGAGGATCATGTTGAAGGAGATGCCTTCATCCGCCGCTTCTACAAGAGGAAGTGGTTATACACTGGCGTTCCCGTTTGCAGGAGGGTTTTGTCCTTCCTTCAGGGGTGGGAGATTGTCAAGGTTGGCCCCATCTTCAAAGATTTCGAGTCCGATCAAGACTTAGTTGACTCGGGCGAAGATGCGATTACTTTGCCGAAATGGGGTTTCCGTTGGTTGTAAAGCATTCGGCTTTCTCACCTGGTCTACCGCAACCAAAATAGATGTTATCTGGAGCCATATCTGCCCAGCCGGTTCGTTCGCCAGTTTGGCTATACTCAGCTGATGCTACGGAATCCCAGTAGCAGTCTGGGGTTCATCGGTAGTTTGCTGGACGGAGCCCGAGGCTGGCAATATTATAATGCCGGGTGTACTGGTGTTCAGTTTACGGCACCCGTTTACAACCCTCGGCCACAGATCCTGTATTCGGCTGCCAAGCTGTATTGTACTATGAATACTACGTCTCCTGGTTATGACAGGGAGACTAGCTTCATCATCGGAACTCAGCTGGAGGCCACGACGAATATGTTGACGGCAGCCCGATCATATCGTCCTCCAGAATTAGCGGGATATCGGGCTGCTGCTGCAGCACCAGTGAGAGATCCGTCTGTTGGGAAGAGGCAGGCTGACACAGAAGCTGGTTCTTCTGTACCAAAAAGGCCGAGAGGGACGTCGACTACAAAGGCTACAGGAGTGCCACTTGAAAAGCCAGCGGGATCTGCTGAGGTAAGGCATCCTCTGTAATTCTGGTCCATCTTGTCACTTTGGTGGCTTATGCTTTTCTTCTTATAGGGATCGAAGAAGAAGACCCGTGTTCCAAAACCGGGTGTTAGTAAACCGAATGAGGTGGCAAGCTCTTCTGATGAGCGTATTCCACCGATGATAATGGCTCCCGTGGAGGGGAGTCCCGAAGATGTTCCTGCGGAGATTTCAGTATCTTCTGACTTTGTTGAAAGAATTATGGTGGTTGCAACAACTTTCGGAAAGGTACAATCTGCCGTGGAGGCCTTAGACGTTGAGGGTCCTACGGACTCGAGGCATCCTGATGATGAAGTGGATTGGAGTTCGTCGCCTTCCAATGACGTCCCTCCAGTATTGCAAGAGTCTGTTGCGGGGGCAGCAGATATGGTTGGAACAGAGGAGAGGGTTGATTCCCCTCCTTGTCATGATGAGGGGAGATCGGCTGTATCATTGCCAAGTCCTACCCCGGCCTCTCCCGTGGAAGTTGAGGTGGCTACCGATCAGGCGGTAGCGACAGATCCTGTCCCTGCAGAGGGACTTGAGAAGGATGAGACTCATCTGCCAGTCCTGTCTCCCGGAGCGGGCCAGGAGATGAGTGTTGATCTCCCCGTTCTCCCAGGGGAGGTACTGACCGCTGATAGGATGTTAGGGGCAGAAGAGGTGGCCTTTGACGTCGGTTGTTCCTCCGAACTTGAGAAGGGTAAGGGTGTGGAACCCTCTGTTGCCTCTTCTACTTGGGGTACTATCTCGACGCCTGTGCCGGCTTCCTCTGTTCCTTCGGCTCCTCGGGCTAGCAGTCCGGCTCGTGTTGATGAAGAGCCTATTGATGCCGAGATCCCAGTCTCGCAGGTTGAGGTTGGCGGATCTTCTTTTGGTCCGCTAACTACAGCAGCCCCTCCAACTACTGCTATGATGCCGCAGGTGCTGGCGGACGCAGATGAATATGTGAAATTTATCGTTAAGGGGGTGTATAAAATGCTGCAGAGGGGTGTATCTACGGTGATGGATGCCAACGGGAGTTTTACGACGGCAAGAACTCTGGCAATGCCTTATATCGAGCTGATCCGCGTTCACCAAGGCCACGACCATATGGTCGAGATCCTGGAGGCTTCGGTGATCGAGCTGGACCAGCGGCTCACGGAACTTCAGCGCATCCAGCGAAATGACCTTTCCGTCTTGATAGATGCGGAGAAGGAGAAGTTGATCGCTGAGATTGAGTCTTCCTACCAGGCCACTGTGAGCATCTGAGAGCACGAGGTGGCTGAGACTGAGGCTGCGGTGGGGCAGTTATCTCAGTCCATGAAGGAGACAATGGAAACGCGAGCTGCGTTGGACGCAAATATTGCGGAGATCAACGCCCAGATGCGCCGTCTTGAGGACCAACGGGCCCGACTCCAGTTAGATGCCGAACGTGTCCAGGCTGAACACGTAGCTTTCAAGAAGGAGGAAGCAACCTTCACTCACCGGGCTCTTGCCCTGGCTCGGCAGCGACAACAGCTTGATGAGAAGCATGAGTATGATACTTCCGTTGAGGCCGTTGAATTGATGCGTCAAGAAGCTGAGCGTCGAGTCCTGGCGACTGTGGAGACTCATGCGGCCGACTTGAGACGTCGAGTTAGAGAGCTTTCAACCAACCCTGGAGATGTTTAGGGACTGTAGCGTCTCCTTTTTATGTTTTTTGTAACTCTTGCTGGGGGAAAGTGTAGTTCTGTACTCTCTTTTTTTTTAGAAAATAAAGAAGTACGCAACTTTTTTGTGATGTGTTCATTTTTGTTATCATGAACTTGATGATTTGTGTGGACCTATTATCTTTTGCGCACCTTAGCTTTTAGGTACAGATAATAAGTTTGAAGGAACCAACATGTTTGCTCAGAGGTAATGTGGACATGGCAATCATTGGGGTTCAAATGATAGAATCTTCCTACTCAGAGGTATTGTGGACGCGGTAGGAATGATCCTGTGGGGTACGCTGAACAACTCAGAGGTGATGTGGACGTGGAAGTTCTGCGATCAATGTACGACAACGCAAGGGTCGTTTGTACGAGATGTTTTCTCAGAGGTAATGTGGACGTGGTAAATATGAAGGGTAGCGTAGGCTTACGAAGTGTAAGATTCCGCTTTGCTGGGTGTAGAGGGACAACTCAGAGGTGATGTGGGCGTGGTTGTCTTTCTACTGGAGTATGCTACGAAGCAGCTGGGTTCCGGAAGCGTACGGTTTTGTTGGAAGGGAATTGTCTGTGAATCATGATGATTGGGTCCATAGATCCCCTTGTGGAAGCACATATCTGAAAGATGTCAAGAGTAGTACTTCTTCAGAAACTTACCGTTGATGGGCATCATGAACAAGTCCCCATTGGGTTTGGCGAGACGGTAAGCACCGTTTGAGTATACCGTCTCAATGATGAAAGGTCCTTCCCACTTGGGCTCGAACTTTCCTGGTGTCTTGTGAGTTAACACCATCGGCCTCCTGACTGCCAGGACCAGGTCGCCAACCTGAAAAGTTCTCTGTTTGACCTTCTTGTTGAAAGCCTGTGATATATGGGCTTGGTAGAGTTCGATACGTTGTTGAGCTAGGAGACGCTTTTCGTCAAGTGTCTCCAGCTCCTGCAGACAACGACGTTGATTGTCCTCTTCTGTGAGTTTGTTTGTGATTGCTACACGGAGTGAGGGAATCTGGATCTCGAGAGGCAGTACCGCTTCACTCCCGTAGACCAGGGAAAATGGTGTGTTGCCTGTTGGGGTTCGTACCGTTGTGCGGTAGGCCCAAAGACATTCGCCCAGCTTTTCATCCCAGTCGCGTTTGTTGGATGATACGACTTTTTTGAGCAGCCTAACGATAGTTTTGTTGAACGCCTCGGCCAATCCGTTTGCTGGCGGATTGTAGGCGGTTGATGCCACGTTTTGAATGCGATTCTTGTCACAGAATCTGTTGAAAACATGGCTGATGAACTGAGGACCATTATCGTGGATGATCCTCTGGAGTACTCCGAAGCGGTAGATGACATGGTGTTTGATGAAGCTGACCACCCTGGAGCTCTTTACTTCCGCCAATGGGACTGCCTCTGTCCATTTGGAGAAGTAGTCGGTAATGGCCAGGATGAAGCGATGCCCCCTTGATGAAGGAGGGGTGATCGGTCCTACGATGTCCATGCCCCAGGCTTCGAAGGGCCAGGAGGCGACTGTAGGATGTAGTGGTTCTGACGGCGTATGAATGAAGTCTGCGTGAAGTTGGCACGCATGGCACTTCTTAGCATAGTCGACAGCATCAACGGCCATGGTTGGCCAATAGTATCCCATACGTCGCAGTCGATCCTGCAACTTAGGACCAGGTTGATGAGCTCCGCAAGTTCCGTCATGAGCTTCTCGAAGAGCTTCGGTCGCCTCTTCGTTGGACAGGCATCGAAGGAGGAGCCCATCATAGGAGCGTCGGTACAACATTTTAGTGGTTGTATCATAGTAGAATCGAAGAGAACGTCTCCTGACTGAGACGGCTTCCTTCGGGTCTTCTGGGAGAATTCAGTAGACGGCGTAGTCGATGAATAGGAACCTCCAGTCTCGGACATTAACACCAGTACCTGTCGGCATGGCATGGTCCACTCGTAAGCATAGGTTGTTTTTAGGACAAACCAAGTCTCGGCCAACCACCGTGACGTAGTGTTGAGTCCCAAGGGGTGGTGCTAATGAGGCTGCGAGGCTAGCCAGAGCATCAGCCTCCAGGTTTTGTAGACGAGGTACGTGTTCGATGAAGAACCCGATGAAGGTTGAAATAATGTTCAATACAACTTCATGGTAAGGGATCAGATCTTCATGGCGAACTTTGTATTGTCCTCGGATCTGGTTTACGATGAGTTTCAAGTCGCTGTAGGCTTCCAGATGATCCACCCCCAGCTGTTGTGCTAGCTGGAGTTCCATAATGAGCGCGTTGTACTCGGCCATGTTGTTGGAGCACGACTTCGAAAGAGAGTAAGCACGCTGGATGACTAGCTGATCGGGGGAGACTAAGACTACCCCCACTCCTGCGACGATCTGGCCTTTGGGGCCTGTTCTTGAAGCGCCATCGAAAAATATCCGCCAGACGGAGCCTTCTTCAGTGACGTTTGATTCTTGGACCTCATCCGGGATGTCTTCATAGAGTCTTGAGGACTCCGAAATGGGGTGTGCAGCTAAGAAGTCGGCTAGAGCTTGACCCATAACAGTCTTCTGTGGAACGAACACCATGTTGTATGGCGTTAGCAAGATCGCCCATGTGGCTAGCCGGGAGTTCAGTGATCCTGGCTTCGTCATGAGGACTCTGAGTGGATTGACTCGGGAGATAACATGAATTGTCTGGCCCGAGACATAGTGGCGAGTCTTCTGGATGGCAAACACCAAGGCCAAGCACTCCTTTTCAACGGGGTTGTACCGGTGTTCAGCCCCGATGAGCGTTCGACTAAGGTAGTAGATCGCTTGCTCGTAGCCTGTATCACTGTTTTGAGCCAGCAGAGCACCCAGGAAATGATCTATGGCACGGACGTAGAGGAGAAATGGTTTGCCGGCGACAGGTGCTACCAGGACTGGCGGACTTGTCAAGTAAGCCTTGATGTCGTCGAAAGCCTTTTGGCACTCCTCTGTCCAGACGTAAGAGACTCCCTTCTTCATGAGCTGAGTAAAGGGTTGACATTTATCGGAAAGATTTGCTATGAACCTTCGGATGTACGCCAGACGTCCCTGTAGGCCTCGAAGTTCTCGAAGATTCTTCGGAGGGTCCATGTTGAGGATAGCTTTGGTTTTCTCGAGATCGACATGAATGCCTTTTGCCATGATGATAAAGCCCAAGAATTTTCCGCTAGAAACCCCTAGGAAGGATTTAGCGGGGTTCATCTTGAGTTGATGTACTCGCATGAGATCAAAGACTGTCTTCAGGTCCTGTAGGCGATCTCTTTTAAAGCGGCTCTTGACTGCGATGTCGTCAACATAGCATTCGACTGTCTTGCGAAGATGTTGACGGAAGATGGTGCTCATAGTTCGTTGGTATGTCGTACCAGCGTTCTTCAAGCCAAAGGGCATTACTGTGTAGCAGAAAACGCCCTTTGGAGTCCTGAATGACGTATGTTTTGCGTCATCGGGGAACATCTTGATTTGATTGTAGCTTGAATACCCGTCCATAAAAGACATGCGTTCGAAGCCACACGTGTTGTCGATCATCACATCAGTGATTGGAAGTAGGAATTCTTCCTTCGGGCAAGCAGAGTTGAGGTCTCTGAAGTCGATACAGACTCGTATCTTCCCATTCTTTTTGGTAATAGGTACGACGTTGGCTACCCAATCTGGGTGTTGCTCTTCACGGATGAAGCCGCTAGTCAAGAGTTTATCTACCTCCTGATCGATGGCGTTCATGATGTCCGGACGGAAGCGTCGCTGTTGTTGCTTGATAGGCTTGGCATCAGGCAAGATATTCAACCTATGCATCGCAATCTGGGGATCAAGTCCCGGCATATCTTCGTAGCTCCAGGCGAAGACGTCGATATACTCCTTAGCCAGTTGGATTAAAGATTCTCGGTCTTCTCCTTCTAGGCTTTTGCTAACGAAGATGGGTTTGGAAGAAGGCCCGTCTCCAAGGTCGATCTGCTCGACTTCATCCTCGGTGGGAGGTTCACGTAATTCGAAACGGGACTCCCATTGTTGTCCCAGGCGTTGAGCCCAGGGTTCTTCTTCGAAGGGTTCCGGCGCTTGGTCTTCACCTTTATCTTTTTGAGGCTGTGCTGATGTCATGTTAGCTGACAGCACTTTCCTGAAGACTGATCCGATACTGGTATCGAAATCCCAAGTCGATGCTTCGGACGAGTGGGAATGTTCTATGTCTTCTGCGTCTGAACTCTCTGGAGTTGATGGCGGCGTGACATAGCCTACCCCCCGTCGAGTTTTGTTGTAGTAGTCCTGCGGCTTTCCTTTGGGTGTTGGAAGCCGGAGAGGGAGACGTCGACCTTTGCCGTAGTTCAGGCCTTTGTCACTTTTTAGGTCGTAGCCCATCTTTTGGATGAGGTACTTTGCCTTATCCGTGTACCGATAGAGTTGCATTCTGCCGGCATCTGGTTCTGGCTCGAGTGGCGGGAGGTCTTGATGACGCTCGACTTTACCAAGGATGATGGATCCTTCGTCTCGACTTCGTGGAGGGACTATGTAGCAGACTCCTTGAGACGGGACTACTCGATTTACATTATGGACGGTCGTTATTTGTGTTTGCAACGACCGTAGAGCGTTATCTAATGTATACATGGCATTCCAATGTGGAAGACAAGAATAATTAAAAGACACTCTATTATTGATGAAATATGAGATTTTATCCCGTGGGATTACATTATCTAAGGAGGGTGCATCTACATCAGCAGAGATATATTCGCCAAGCTCCTCATCTGTAAGCACTGGGGTTGGATCAGGAGAGTCCACCACAGCTTTGATTTTGGGGTCCGAGAGGGTTATGTGAGCCCTCCCTGGCGTCTTGGATGACTGCGGGGGCTTGCCCTTGAGACGCACCTTCAGTGGTGCTTCAGCTGCGCCTCCAGTGATTGGTGCCTTCCCCTGTAATTTTACCAGCAAGGAAGCCGATGTTTGAGGTGGCTTCCCTTTGAGGCATATCTTCAGGGGAGCTTCAGGAGTTGGTGCTTTTCCTGGTAGCTTGATGCTCATTGGAGGTACCTTCTGGGGCGGTTTGCCCTTGAGTTGGATCTTCAAAGGGGCATCGGGAGTCATCTCAGGCTCCATGTCCGGCCCGGCTGCCGTCTCTGCCTCATCATCAGCATCATTGGCTTTCTCCTCGTCAAGTGATTTGTACAAGTCGAAATCGGTGAAGTAGGCTTCAATCCCTTTGAAAGGATCGATGTCTGTGAACTCCGTCCTGATAACGCCGTTGGTGGATACATATTTCATGCATTGGTGGAGCGTGGACGGCACCACCATGTACTCATGTAGCCATGGTCGACAAAGCAGGATGTTGTAGTTGACCTCGGCATCCACCACATAGCAGGTCACCTCAGTTTTGAGGTTACCGATGTGACACTTCAGTCGAATTTTGCCCAGTGGCTCACTTTTGCTAGCGTTGAAGCCGCTGATGGTTGTGTTGGAGGGTGCCAGCCGGTACATTGGGATCCTCAGTGTTGATAACAGCGCCTTCGGAATGATGCTGAGAGAAGACCCCGGATCGATCTGAATCCGGTTCACCTTGACTGAACCGACATACCCTGTATAATACAGCGGCCGGTTATGTCGGTGGTGCTTGAGCAGCATGTCTTGTTGGGTGAAAGTTATGTTTGGGATAACTTCATCCGCACAATGACAGTGCGCACAAGTAGTTGGGAGGTCTTCAGGCTGCTTGACCTGACTGAGAAAGGATTCGGCATCCTTCAGAGCTTCACAGAGAGCTTCTCGGGAGTCTTTGGAAAGACGCAGGAGCTCGAACAAAGATAGGCGGGCAGGAGTACTGGCCAGTTGTGCCAGTATGTCGAAGTTGTGGGGTTTGGCTAGCCCCGAAGCATTCTCCTTTCGTAGAGGCCTGTCGAAACGAACCTCTACCTGCTTCTGCTTATTGGTTGCTGAGGGCTTAGGCGGGCCCTCTTCCTGGACAGCGGAGACGGTACAAGGAGGCACCACTTCGGCGGCAGCTTCGCCGGGTTGGACGTTCTGTTGTGAACGCGTCTGCACAGGAAGTGCCTCTTCTGTTGAAGAAGAGACCATACGGCAAGACTTGATCTTCCTGCCTTTGGATTTGGAGATAGGACGTACCTCTGGTTGAGTCATCTCGGAGACGAGGTCGGGGTGGACCCATAGGACCTCTCCTCGAGATGTGGTGAGTGGGATGAGTCCACTCACATTGTCACGGGTAGGTGGTAAGTTAACCACCTCTATTGTCGCCTTAGGGATGGGGACGACGCCATCTTATGTGGTAGTCGGCGGCAAGGTATCGAATTGGAGTGACACCATATTGGCTGACACCGTCTTTTTTTCGTAGTCGACGGAGATTACATCCGTATTGATCATGCGCTGGATGTAATTTTTGAGGACATAACAGTCCTTGGTTGGGTGTCCGACAAACCGATGGCAGTGACATTACCTCGGGTTGTCCACTTTTCCAACTTCATCGGGCCGCTTTGGCTCCGGTAGCTTGATCTTGTCACCCTGCTTCAGTATTTCAAAAAGTTGCAAGGTGTCTTTGTCGTTGAACGAATAAACCTCCTTGGGCCTTGGTGCAAGTGGAGGCTTCTGAGTAGGCGCAGATGCGCCTTTTGAGGCATTAACAGTCAATGCCTGCTTCCCCTTTGTCTCACGTCCGGGGTTGTTGGCCGCAGACCTCTTCTCCTTGTCATCAAAGGCAGGAAAGCTGACCCCCAGGAGACGTGCATTGGCCGCCTTCTTTTCTGCGGCTTCTGCTTCGATGATCAGGGAGCTCCAGTCGGGGGAAGGAGTAGAGTTGAGCCAGAGTTTGACTGCAGGCAGCATGTTCATGCTGCAAGAGGAGAGGAGCGCATGTTTCGGCATACCTGGAGGTAATCTGAAGTAGGCCTGTCGGAAGCGTTCGATGAACACCCGAACCGTTTCCTTTTCCTTCTGGCGTATCTCTATGAGGGATGCCATCGTCATATCCTTCCCGCCGTCGTAGAAGCGGTCGAGGAAGCGGCGCGTCAAATTGTCGAAGGATGATATGGAATTGTCGGGGAGGCTGCAGTACCAGTCATACGCCACTCCCTTCAATGCTCCGACAAATATGCTAGGGAGGAGCGCATCCTCCTTCGGGAGATGTCCCGTTTAGGACTGGAAGTATGTCAGGTAGCGACTCGGAGAGTCCTTCCCGTCGTATGGCGTCAGTGTTTGTGGTTTATACTTTGGAGGATAAACCACCTTGTTCCACTCGAGGGGATAGGGTTGGGGGATGCCCATCTTCTAGCGCTCCTCTTGCCTGTTCTTGGATTCAAAGCGCTCCCATAAATCCTTGATCATTTCGACCACATCCTCCGTGGAGCTGGGAGTTGGGGAAGGTGGTACCACCTGGAGTTGGGCGTTTGAGGGCTCAGACGTCCGGGGTACTTCTCGGCGGTCTGTGTCTGAGGGTACCCGTTGAAGGGGTACACTCGACTCCCCATTGGCCCCTGGGTCGGGACCGGTCGAAGGTGTTCGGGTCAAGGCCGACCGTATTTCAAATACCGCCTGAGTCAGTATTTGCATGGAAGCAGAGAGGGTTTTGAGTCCTCCTTCTAATGTGTCTATGCGCTGGACGGTGTCCTGCGGCGGCGCATCAGACTCGGAATCATCCCCAGCCATGTATAATGTCATGACACGGCCGGGAGTGGATGGATTGGTGGAGGCTTCGCTCTCGGCCTCACTCTAATGTAGGGGAGTCGCCTCTCCTGGAGCTTCATCTTGGCCACCCCCAGCCACGTTCTGGAGGTCATTCTCGACGGGCGCATCTGCAAGGGTCTGATTGCCCTCAGCTCCGTCTTGAAGGACCTCTTCGTCTTCGGACCTACCCCCAGCTGTGTTCTGGGGGACATCCTCGTTTTGAGGGGCTTCTGGGAGGCTGGCTTCGCCTCGAGGATGAAGATCCGCCGCAGCTGTGCTTTGGACATCTTCGTCTCCGAAAACAAGGGTCTGACTACCCCCAGCTTCCTCCAAGAACTTCTTCCTCGACCGAGTGCTTTCGAACACTCCGGAGGACGAGACAGCCGCCTTGGTTTTCCTCGGCTGGCTTTCGGATGAGGACGAGGAATTGCCGGTCGTTTTTCGGACTGTCGAGGAGTTGGAGATCACATTGCATGAAGCAACCCTTGGCTCCTCTTCTGTCGACACCTTCCTCCCAAGGCGATGTCGGAGGGGTGTCGATGACTGCAGCCGCTGAAAGACTGACTGCCTTGGTGGTACTGCCGCCTTGCAACAGCAGTAGATGGTGACCACCGCACAAGTATGCCCCGTGAGAGGCGTATCATGCTTGTTGGTCGACTCTCCTGACCGGTGTTTGTGAGTGATCACGTTACACAGGTCATTGAAGGAGAGTGCTACCTTCGCACCCCCCTCAAGCGCATGGCAAGGCCAAGCGTTGGGGTGGTCAAGTGAGTGCTGCGCCTCCTGATCTGATACCAAACAGGCATCCCGATCAGTAGTGGGGGAACCACAACATTTGTTTGTCTTGTTCGACTTGGTTATGCACGCAGTAGATGCGCCCAAGTGCGACAAGGGTTTTAAAGGTCGGCTCGTTCTCGGCGCCGCAGCACTCGAGCCGACCTTGTACAACTTACCATCAGCAGCGCGCATGATTGTGAGTGCATGCTTCTGGCTTGTTGTTGGCATAGCACGTTTGGGACGCATGGCCCGTGCTGCCTTGGACTTCTTCGTACCAGGCCGCTAGGATGCGTAGTACTCAGAATCTAAATTCTCCTCGCCACTACAGCGAGTGAGTCTGTCAAAGACAGAGATCTTCTGTGGCGCATCAGAGATGATGCGCGGGGCATTGGCTACGCCCCTGCTCCGTCGACGCATCTTCCTCCCCTGAGAGGGAGATGGTTGGGGAATGTGGTTAGCCACACGTTTCCTCGAGAGATGCGCTGCATCAGCGGACGCATCTTGGTTGTTGAGGACGTCAGCAGAAAGGAAGGGCTGGATTGGCGCATCCCCTTCGGTGGTTTTGCCCGAGGCCTCGACCTTGCGCACCCAGACTCGGCGGGTCTTCTTCGGCTTCGGCAGCCGCTTCGAAGGACTCGTACTACCTTCAGACATGAACTCCTCATACGCCTGTTGATTGAGGCGTATGAACAGCATCTTGTAGGAGGAGCCCACCTTCACGTCGTCGGCTTGCGACACTACTTTCTCGGTGGAGGAGAAAGAATTCCCCAGCAGAGTCGCCAGCTTGTTTGCCATTAAAATTCTTTGATTATAAATTTCAATACAAACAGAACAGTGTTACAATATAGGACTTAGATGTAGCCCTAGAAGTACACTTTTGTTTAATCTGGGTCCCTTGTGCCGATGGAGCGAGTGGTAATACGTTGACTCCGTTGACGAGCTGACGACGGTTATCGGTTCTCTGAAGGTTTGGATTGCTCTGGGTGCTGGAGCTTGCTGAGAGGAGGAAGACGTTGAGTGTCTGTATCTGCCTCTCTGGTGGTATGTTCGTTCGTATCTGTGTGTGTGCCTGGAAGAAGGAAATGACTCATCTATTTATAGCTGGACAGGTTGGCTGCTCATGCGCACATATGTAGGATGCGCCGGTGCATGGGGACGCCACGTGTTGATTGCTGATGGAGGCGCATGGGTGATGCACCCTGATCGAGGGGTTGACTTCTTCATACTGCTGTTGTGAGCCGGCACGTAGCGGAGGAGAAGATCTTTCTGTTGCTGAGATCTTGGATGAGTTGAGTCAAAGGACATATGTCATCGACCCATGGCTCAGGGATCTCAGATTTGGTGGGGAATGATCTGGTAGAATGCGCCTAGGATTGGGCATATGAGGGGACTTTGGCTCGTAACCTTTAGGAGTCACGAACCATTCTGGGCGCATGGCTTTTGAGGCGCATGCATGCGACTTTCCTTCTGTCTTTTGGGATCAGAGAGCAGTCTGGGGCGCATGGCTTTTGAGGCGCATGCGGAGCTTCAGATGGAGACTTTTTTTCTGTCTTTTGGGATCAGAGAGCAGTCTGGGGCGCATGGCTTTTGAGGCACATGCAGGTTTGGGCGCATGGCCGCGGAGGCGCATGCGGGTGGTTGAGTGGCCACGTGGCAGTAGCCGTCGGAGTAAAGTCATGATGATGCTGACGTTGCCGACGCTTCGTCTTCTGAAAAAGCTGCCGACCATTCAGACTTTGGAAGATGTGCTGCCAACTCTTTCAGTTCAGCATTTAATGTTTGTGACATTCGACAGACAGCTGAGGGGGCGCATCGATTGGCGTTCCACTGGGTATGGGGACGCATGGGGGCGCATCCTCTATGATACGCTTGGTTCTGAAGGGCGCATCTGTGTGATGCACCTGAAGTCGAAGGGCGCGTGCGGCTGTTTCGTTCCTCGAGTGCTTTAAATAGCCGTTTGGCTGAATTTGAGGCGTCCGGTTCATCCATTAAATACAAGTTCATTGCTCAGAATTCGGAGAGCCATCCACTTGGCGCGTGGGTTTGATCTGCCCGGCCTATAAATAGTGGCATGGAGAGAGGGTTTGCTTCTCGTTCTCTTACGTACTTCCAACCATGAATTTGGGTACTCGAGTGTATTCTGTTGACGAAGTGCTCCCGAGGGTAAAGATGAGACGCCATGTCGTCGTTGCTGCACTTGAAGGTGACTGTTACATCCAAAAGACGGAGTCAAGGGCTTCCGAGGCAGGCGGAAGGTGCCTGTTGCATCCAAAGATAGGGATGCTCGGGCCTCGTCTCCGTTTTGCAGGAAGAGCCGTAGATCGGAATGGCGGTGCTAGGCTCTTTCTTCCTTCAAAGTGGGTGTCACCCACTCTGGTTGTGTTGAAAGCTGCTCCTTTAGCCGTATTTCGATTACGGTCTTCCTTGGTCTTTGGAGGCTCTTTCGAAGCCTCCCCTGGCCACAGATTTACGGTGCTCTTCTCTTCCTCGGTTCCAGCCAGAGGGTTAAATGCTTCATTAGTCGAAGCACTTATCAGGTGAGCCTGGCTGGAAGAGCGGCACATAACTGGGCTGCTGAAGGGATGCACATAACTGGGGATGCACATAACTGAGCTGCTGAAGGAATGCGCCTTGCTGAGGGCGCATTGTGGGATGTGTCCGGTTGAAGGCGCATGGTGATTGCTGCGCCTGACTGGAGGCGCATGATGGCTGCTGCGCCTGACGGGAGACGCATGGTGACTGCTGCGCCTGACTGGAGGCGCATGGCGACTGCTGGCCGTAGACTTATGATCTTTCCTTTGTAGAAGTTTTCCTTTGTACAGCCTTCTCTAGACATGTAATAGACTTTTATGTGTGAAATAAAAAGTTCTCCTTCCATGTCTATGTTTGCTGCTTTTGTTGTTTTGTCCGAGCTCTGACGTATAGATTGTCTGTCGCATGGGTCTTCTGGTTGTGAATTTCCATGCTTCTACAGAGTCAATGGTCTCTAAAGTCGTAAAACTATATGTCTACGGATCCAGTTTTTCGATACGAACCCAACCATATGTCCAAAGTTGGATTTCGGCGGGCCGTGCACAAAATTGCCCATTGAGTATGACCGTGGGACCCGTAAAACGGTAATTTTATCAACGGTCTCAGAATCGGACCAAACTTGGCATACAAGACTAGAAAAATGATACGTTTCTGTTGGCGCAAGTTTTGTCTAGATCTGACGAGCGTGCATAAAGTAATTGAAAATTTTGTAAAGTGCACGATACGATAAATTTCGACGGATACGCACCAAATTCGTCGCGCACACGCGACCAATTTGAATTCCGTCAAAGCCCACACGACCACGAAGCCGTTACGCAGCTTTCGATGCTTTTGGTTCGCGACCACGTCGTCCGGAATGGCGGGACGCACGTCGTGTGGATGGTTTTCTATGTTTTGAAAACAGTTTTTTTTTTGGTATTGGAAATCTGATTTCTCGACGCTCAGTCGATGAAATCCAAATCTACGAAAAGGGTTATGAAGTCCTATAGGTTGTCTAAAAGTGTCTTCAAATAGTTTTCCTAATATGGTATTGGATCGATCGAAAACGATCTTCCAACGTGGATGCTTGGACTGTTTTTGTGTTCTATTTTTGACAGACTTTTCGTGAACTTTCACGAATTACCATAATTTTTCCAGGGAAAACCAGCCAAATCTAATTAAAGGGATTGATAGGTGGTCATATAGGCTACTCGTAGAAATTTACGGCTCGGATAAACATTAATCGACGAGGGAGAAAATTACCCGCAAAGTTGGGTGTTTGGGTCGAAGCTGCTGTCGCTGGGGCTGTGTTCTCGCGCGCGCACGCTGGTTTCACGCGCCTGGCCGTTGGCGGTGCGCGACCGTCGGGGGTGCGCCGCCCAAGTGGCTGGGGTCTCCCGTCGGGGTGTTGGGAGATCGGGTTTAGGGTTTCGTATATTTGATCTCTCGATCGCAATCTCCCTCTTTCTCTAAACCGATTATATATATAACTGAGCGAAACTGTCGGGTTGGCCTGGAAATTTAAGCAGGGTGGGGGTTTTCTTGCTGTGCATAGGTCGGGGCTGGTTAGGCCTGGTTGTGGGATCCTGGGCCGGGCTAGGGTGGCCTGGGTTCTTCGTTGACGTGGGGGCTGGGCTCGGGATTCTTCCTTATTGTTAGCTTAAAACACATATACGTATATATATATTCATATACATATATACACATATAGGTATACATGTACTACATATATTTATATATACACTCATATATATATTTATATATATATCTTGTACACACACACAAATATATATATATACTCTAAAACACATTTAATGTATAATTTATACATATATATATGCACACATTTACGTATAAATATATATTTAGACACTTATACACATATACTTATTTATTTTATATATATATATATATATATATATATATATATATATATATATATATATATATATATATATATATATATATATATATATATATATATATATATATATATATATTATTTTTTTATTTTATATATATATATATATATATATATATATATATATATTATATATATATTATATATATATATATATATATATATATATATATATATATATATATATATATATATATATATATATATATATATATATATATATATATATATATACACATACACACATACTTTTATATATTATCTATTTATATACGCAAATACATATACACATTTATATAAATGTCATGTATATTTGTATATACATTAATAAATTCTGAATATATATTTATATGTCTATAATATAAATATATACACATCATTTGTCTTAACAATAATAATACTAAATGTAGGAGAACAAAATACAGTAATTCGATGCTAGACGTACTTGAAATTGCATGTATAGCCTAGATATCGCCAACTGCACCAGGGTAACTAAGAATGGTGTTCAACTTATTTCTAAAATAGAATATAAATTCAATAACAGTAAAATATATTATATATATATATATATATATATATATATATATATATATATATATATATATATATATATATATATATATATATATATATATATATATATATATATATAAATCATTATATATGGAATGCCTATTTGGACGATCAAAATTAATAATTGCAATATGTACGTCTACATGGACGTCTTAGGACTCACTATAAGCCTACACGGGCTTGGGCTCGGTTCGGGCCCAGTCCGGACTAGTTTGGTATAACCAAATTTCCTAAACGTCCAAATATTAATAAATAGCTAATTAAACCATTTATAGGGATTAATATGCAACTTGGCCTGATTTTCTTAGTTAGGACGTTACTATGGTTCGGCCTCCCCTACCAAGGCTAATACACTAGTCAAAGCACGCCATTGCACTATCCGTGCCACTATTTCTAGTCACCATGTACTCCAAATCTCAACTATGGCTAAAATTATCTACCGTAATAATTAACTATTTAATTATTTGTAAAAATTCTAAAATTACTATTTTAAATCAAATAAATAATAAAAAAATATTTTGAAAAATTTCCGGGAAGGGAGGCTACAAATCTACTCACCTTAAAAATAATTTCGTCCTCGAAATTCAAATTCATAACTATTCCTTAAAATTCAAAGTCTACCATCACTTAATTTTCTCAAATTTAATTTCTCAAAAATACTTTATAACCTCGAATACTTGAGGACTTCTACCCACCTTTTGTCACACTCCTCCTCAAAATACGGTCACTAAAATCTCATAATCTTCTATCTAGTTGCTAAGAATTCTACCAACATATATCTAGGGCATATAGCATCTATAATCCCTCATATCTATGAACAACCAAGCATTCAATAGTCAAGCAATATTATAATATATTTTAAGGATTTCTGATGAATTCTAGACAGCACGATTATTCGTCACTTCGAAATAAAAGGGACGAGAATCAATGGTACGAAAAGCAGGAAAGTATAATCGAGAGCAATTATGGAGTTTTCAAGGACGTAGAGAATTTTTAGGAGAATTTTCAAAGCAGTGTGGATTGAGATTTCTAAGGGTTTAGTCAGTTGCGCAGGCTCATACCAGTACAGTTACGTAACCGGTACGATATGCTCTGACCTGCATGGGCCACCACAAAAACTTGTCACGACCCGCACCCGCTTTTCGGACACGAGCTCGTGAGCAAGCTAGCTACGTAATCGAACGGACTCCAGCCCGACTCGAATACGTATAAGCTGTCAAGGTCAGGGTATCATGTCTAATTTAAACTATATCTCAATCCACATGAATTATATAATCAAGAATGAACAAGTATGGGTCATGGTCTGCAGCCCATTAGTATATTGTTCAATTAGACTCCAAGAATAATATGAGTCTATAAAGTAAGCATAATATATCATGGTGTGGAATATAAGCACGAGAAGATAATAAAGAAGTAACACAAGCAAATACCTGTATCATGTATCGCGATCCTCTACCATCCTGCTCTGCTAACTAACTCCATGCAGTCGCTAAACCTGAAGAGATCATCAGGTCCTCAGAGGACTAGCAAGATACATAATATATGAGCCAACATGTAACAGTAAAAAGAAGCAAAAAATAATCAAGGATGTCCAACGAGACAAAATGAACCAAGACACAAGATCTAATTACGCAAATCCTAAGACACTGGCATGCCATACTAGAAATGGCTGGCTATAAACTGCAGTCAAGGCAAGTACTCACAATCTATAGGGTCTCAATCGCAGTCAAGGCAAGTACTCGCAACCAAGACGGTAGCCAATCCTAGTATAAAATCCTATAGACCGTAGTCAAGGTAAGTACTCACAATCTATAGAATGTCAAAGTCAAATCCCACTCAAGTCATGTCAAGTCAAGTCAAGTCAAGTTATAATCAAGTCAAGGAAATCGTGGTGTGGGACTAGACGACTCTATCAAGCAATACATATGAAACTAACACAGTGTAACAGATAGAACTATCATAACAAGAAGGAATAAGAATGTGCAGGCGACTAGAAACATGTCAAGTAAAACTATATCATGATGAGTGTACTAGACATGGAATAAAGCAATCACGCATGTAAGAAAAAGAACTGCAACGAGATGATGAACATGCATATAAATTATACTGTACAAGTTGGCAAGGTATACTTGCCTGGAGGTTGCACGGAGAACCAACAACGTATCGCCAATCACAAGTCAGAAAGTCCAAGTCATCACAACTGTCTCCGAAAGCTGAAATAAACGTTACCAACATTCTCAGAATAGTCAAATTAGCTAGGATTGCCTGTCCTTAAGTCTAATCCTGGATACAGGGGCAAAACGGTAATTTCGGGCAAAAACGATGTCCGCCGTTGGATCCGCTTTGCACCGAAAAGCGTGCCAGAGTCAACGGTCTCTAAAGTCATCAAACTATATGTCTACGAGTCCAGTTTTCTGATACGAACCCAACCGTATGTCCAAAATTGGATTTCGGCAGGCCGTGCACAAAATCGCCCGTTGAGTGGGACCATGGGGCTCGCAAAACGATGATTTTATCAATGGTCTCAGAATCGGACCAAACTTGGCATACAGGACCAGAAGAACGATACGGTTCTGTTGGCGCAAGTTTCGTCTCGATCTGACGAGCGTGCACAAAGTAATTGAGAAATTTGCAAAGTGCACGATACGGTAAATTTCGACGGATACGTACCAAATTCGTCGCGCACACGCGACCAATTTGAATTTCGTCAAAGCCCACACGACCACGAAGCCGTTACGCAGCTTTTGATGCTTTCGGTTTGCGACCACATCGTCCGAAATGGCGGGACGCACGTCGTGTGGATGGTTTTCTATGTTTTGAAAACAGTTTTTTTCTTGGTATCGGGAATCTGATTTCTTGACGCTCAGTCGATGAAATCCAAATCTACGAAAAGGGTTATGAAGCCCTATAGGTTGTCTAAAAGTGTCTTCAAATAGTTTTCCTAATATGGTACTGGATCGATCGAAAACGATCTTCCAACGTGGATGCTTGGACTGTTTTTGTGTTCTGTTTTTGACAGACTTTTCGTGAACTTTCACGAATTACCATAATTTTTCCAGGTAAAACCAGCCGAATCTAATTAAAGGGATTGATAGGTGGTCATATAGGCTACTCGTAGAAATTTATGGCTCGGATAAACATTAATCGACGAGGGAGAAAATTACCCACGAAGTTGGGTGTTTGGGTCGAAGCTGCTGTCAATGGGGCTGTGTTCTCGCGCGCGCACGCTGGTTTCGCGCGCCTGGCCGTCGGCGGTGCACGACCGTCGGGGATGCGCCACCCAGGTGGCTGATGTCGCCCGTCGTGGTGTTGGAGATCGGGTTTAGGGTTTCGTATATTTGATCTCTCGATCGCAATCTCCCTCTTTCTCTAAACTGATTATATATATAACTGAGCGAAACTGTCGGGTAGGCCTGGAAATATAAGCAGGGTGGGGGTTTTCTTGCTGTGCATAGGTCGGGGCTGGTTAGGCCTGGTTGTGGGATCCTGGGCCGGGCTAGGGTGGCCTGGGTTCTGCGTTAACGTGGGGGCTGGGCTCGGGATTCTTCCATATTATTAGCTTAAAACACATATACGTATATATATATATATTCATATTCATATATACACATATAGGTATACATGTACTACATATATTTATATATACACTCATATATATATTTATATGTATATCTTGTACACACACACAAATATATATATACTCTTAAACACATTTAATGTATATTTATACATATATACATGCACACATTTACGTATAAATATATATTTAGACGCTTATACACATATACATATTTATTTTATATATATATATATATATATTTTTTTTTTCTATATATATATATATATATATATATATATATATATATATATATATATATATATATATATAAATTTATATATCACATATCAATATTAATATACATATTTACCTATCCCAATATATCAATATTACTATATGTAACATATCAATATTTACCTGATCTAATTTCACATATATATATATATATATATATATATATATATATATATATATATATATATATATATATATATACACATACTTTTATATATTATCTATTTATATACGCAAACACATATACACATTTATATAAATGTCATGTATATTTGTATATACATTAATAAATTCTGAATATATATTTATATGTCTATATAATTATATATATATATATATATATATATATATATATATATATATATATATATATATATATATATATATATATATATATGTCCGGCGGGCCTAGCTCTTGTGGTTAGGAGGGTTGGCTCCCCTAGGGATGGGCTGGGTTCGAGCCTTCCCTTCCACCCGGGGTGGCTGGGCGACTTTGGCCGCGGCCCTGGGTGGCACCCGATGCCGGACACCCCCCCTGGCCCCCCCCGGGCTCCACCCCACCCCCGGACCCCCCCGGGCCCCCCCCCCCCCAAAAAATAATAATAATAATAATAATATATATATATATATATATATATATATATATATATATATATATATATATATATATATATATATATATATATATTTATATATATATATATACACACACATCATTTGTCTTAACAATAATAATACTAAATGTAGGAGAACAAAATACAGTAATTCGATGCTAGACGTACTTGAAATTGCAGGTATAGCCTAGATATCGCCAACTGCACCAGGATAACTAAGAATAGTGTTCAACTTATTTCTAAAATAGAATATAAATTCAATAACAGTAAAATATATTATATATATATAAATCATTATATATGGAATGCCTATTTGGACGATCAAAATTAATAAATACTAAATGTACGTCTACATGGACGTCTTAGGACTCACTATAAGCCTACACGGGCTTGGGCTCGGTTCGGGCCCAGCCCGGACTAGTTTGGTATAACCAAATTTCCTAAACGTCCAAATATTAATAAATAGCTAATTAAACCATTTATAGGGATTAATATGCAACTTGGCCTGGTTTTCTTAGTAAGGACTTTACTATGGTTCGGCCTCCCCTACCAAGGCTAATACACTAGTCAAAGTACGCCATTGCACTATCCGTGCCACTATTTCTAGTCACCATGTACTCCAAATCTCAACTATGGCTAAAATCATCTACCGTAATAATTAACTATTTAATTATTTATAAAAATTCTAAAATTACTATTTTAAATCAAATAAATAATAAAAAATATTTTAAAAAATTTTCGGGAAGGGAGGCTACATGGATACAGGTCCAGTTACAAAATACGTAGTCTAATACATGACTACTCTCAATATCCCGAGCAACTACACAGAATAGACGAGTTTTCCCGCAGGTACATCCTCGTAAGATAAATCCTGGTCCTCGACAGTAACTCCATAATAGGAATCACAAAGCAACTCCTCCTCAGAAAGTATACCTACAACGTTATCCTGTCAGGACGGGAGCAAGTACTGATTCTAGCAAACTGAATATACGAAACATGAAATGAACATGAATCATGTTATAACATAATCTATCATGGCAAGGATACATATGTCTTGAAGATAGATGTATATGTAATGTTTAAAACTGTAGCAGGTACGTGATCGTCAATAGGTATACAATGTGCATGGGCACATAATAAAATGTACTTCCGTACAAGTGTAAAGGCGATAGATGTACATACGCACAAATACAGCTTTGAGATAAGGCCTACGGTGCAGTAACATGTAGAATGAAACTTTGCTCGGTACGATGAAGGGGCATGATCACGTACTCAACTATCAGTTTCCCCATAACCCAGATTCTAAATCATGTGAGAGATATAAAACTGTTCTAAACATGGTAGGGACTGAAAATAATACAACATGTGAAGATTTGACTTGCTACCCCAAGGATCAGCATTTAACATGGTTGAAATCACAGTTCATTGTTGTAACAGTATGTAAAGTTTGTAGAAGTACTTGCCTTTAGCAAAATAAAGCAGTGATAGAAATGCTATAGATGCCTGGTGACTCGTCACTGTAGAAATAACACATAAACTTAATTTTTTTTATACTAAGTTAAACACTAAGACACTAGTTGTGCAATACGACTTTCTGACTGGACACCTAGCCAAATGATAACTTTAGTATATGAGACCAATGTGGGGTGACACAATACCCAAACTAACTTTCTAGGATCTTTACACTAGTGCGGGGTGAGGTCCAATACTATAATAACTCAAAAGAACACAAATTATTGTTAGTCGTAACTATTCAATAAATAAATCAAACTGCACACTGTGTTCCAACAATTTTTGACATAGACAAAAAGTTTGATTTTACATAAAATAAAGTACCAAAATGATCCTTGTTAATTATAGAAATTTATACTAATTTTTCTGGAATTTATAAACCTTCATAAATATTTATTAAAAATCACCAAACATATGTATCATGAAAATGAGTTATATTTTCCTATTTCTATAAAATGCCAAAAATACTTATTAAATGCTGGAAAAATTATAATAAATTAGCTAAATTAACATAGTATTTAAATACAATTTTTTCCAAATTTTTACAGCACTTAAAATATATATAAAAATTCAAAAACAGCCTAACCGGATCATCCGGTGGATTACTGCGGATTACCGACGGATTTTCCGAAGTGTCACAACAAGTTTAGTGGTGCAAGTTTGGATTTTTCGACGGATTTCTGCGGATTTTCGACGGATTTTCCGAACCATCACAGAAAGTTGATTTTTTAAAAACTCAAAACTTGTTTCGGCCATAAAATTTTTGTTTTAAATCGAAATCTGGATTTTCAAAAGTCGAAATCGCATGAAATTTAATTCCCTACAACATGGGACTATTAGTTTTCATAAATCAAAACATTTGATAGATCAATATATCAAAATACTCCAAAAATAGGTTCTCGGGATACCGAAACGGGTTGCGATATCTACCAAACTCAAAATCCATGGTATAAAAACTAGGTGAGGGCCTCATATATGCATATGTGACCAAGATCCATGATGGTAATGCCAATATCACTCTTGATACTGAGTTTTCTACTAAGTCAATATTGGGTTGTATCAGAAAATCAAAACCTAATTAAAACCAATTTTAGAAACATGCATATAGATGAGAATCACAAGGAAAACATTCTTAACAAAATGAGTTTAGGAAAATTCTAAGCATTTAATACCAAGGAAAACAAAAATGGCAATAGATTACTATTGTTCAAGAATTTGGCAAGATGTACTTGCCTAGGTTAAGCTCCAAGCCTAATCTTCTACTCCACCACCAAGAGGGGTACGAAACCTCACTCTAGACCTCAAGGCCAAGCTCTTGGCAAGCTCCAAGGTAAGAGAAGGGAAGAAAAAATGAAGAGAGAGTGAAGAGAATGAAAAGAGAGAGGAGAGAGAAAGTGAAAGTGAAATGGTATATATATTAGGGGGAAATTAATCTTAGCCGTTGGATCATGATCCATGTGAAAGTCTAGGTCAATCATGGCCATTCAAACAAAACCAATTATCCATTGGACCCTAATTAATCTTAGCCGTTGGATCATGATCCATGTAAAAGTCTAGGTCAATCATGGCCATTCAAACAAAACCAATTATCCATTGGATAATAGAGTGCATCTACACTATTCACGAAAATATCTTAAACACTATTCATGAAAATATCTTAAACACTATTTACGAAAATATCCGAAACCAAAAATATCTAAAGTGTAGAAAACATGTCCGGATGGTATGCCGTCGGTATACACCGGTATACCGGCGGTATGCCGATCAAAAAAAAAACCTATAGTTTTGGGAAAATTTTAAAGCATTCCGAAAACCAAGAAAATACGAAATACGCTGCAAAATACGTATTTAAATTAATATAAATGCTATTAAAAATTATAAAAAAACTATTTTTTTTTGAAATCTAGGGCCTTACAAATCTTTCCTCCTTGAAAAATTTTGTCCTCAAAATTTACAAGGATAGAAGACTCTACAAACATTCTAACATAGCAAGCAATGCAAATAAATGACTAAGGCTACTATTAAGACTAACCTCTAGGGTATCAAGCGGGAATGGGTGGTTCCCTCGCAGCTGTTGGGTCGAACAAGTAAGGATATCTCTTCCTCATGTCCGACTCCCTCTCCCAAGAAGATTCACCCGGAGATGAAGGCTCCAAGCTACTCGTACTAATGGTATGACTTTGTTCCCCAGCCTCTTCTCCCTCCTGTCCAATATCTCCACTGGCTGCTCAGTGACTGCAAGGCTCGGTCCGATCTCCAACGCTGAATGATCTAGCACATGGCTGGGATCTGGAACATATCTCCTCAGCTGAGACACATGAAAGACATCGTGAACTCCTGTTAGATTGGGTGGAAGTACAACTGTCACGCCCCGCTCCCGTAGGAGCGATCGTCCTCGCTAAGGCGTGATGCCGCACGGGCCTAGGTTGCGCCCGTGCAAGGCCATGTTCCAGAAACGGCCGATTTGAGCTAGGCCACAGAGTCGCACAGAGTGTCCCCATTTGCAGCGGAAAGTAAATGGAACGTGTTGGATAATGATAGCATTATGGGCGAGCTAGCCTCCCTACCAGTGTATAACAATGTACTGATAACCCCACAGTCTGCTTGCAGGATGCAGGAGATGTCATCGGGTACGGAGCTTCCCTCGAACGTGCTAAGGCGTGGAGCCATCTCTGGAGCCTTGGAGCGTTGCAAGGAGCTGAAGCACCATATACAGGACATAATGTATCGGAACATCGCCATGAATCATTCCATGTTGTAAGCCACTTGGCACGCCTTTATGTTTCAGAGAGAGGGAGAGAGAGAGAGAGAGAGAGCTTGAGCGACTTGTAAACTCGGCCTAACGCCGCTTGTAAACATCTTGAATATCAATAAAGAGTTTGAATTCGCTTCAATTTGTATTCATTTACTTTCTGCTGCAAATGGGGACACTCTGTGCGACTCTGTGACCTAGCTCAAATCGGCCATTTCTGGAACATGGCCTTGTTCGGGCGCAACCTAGGCCCGTGCGGCATCACGCCTTAGCGAGGAAGATCGCCCCTACTGGAGCGGGGCGTGACAGATTGGTATCAGAGCACGGTTTTACGTCCTTGGACTTCATTTGGAAAAAGAAGTGTACGCTCTCTCTCGTTGTGTCTTGGGATGTTCCATACAATAAGTCTAATATTTCAAAAGCTCGTACAAGTACTCGGTTGAACGGGATCGATAGGCGAAGGCCTTTGTGCCGAACGATGTTAAACTTGACTCGATAGAGAACACATGAAAGTTAATATGTCGCGTGCGTGCGTAACTAGTCTTGCGTCGACCTAAGCAATTCAGCTTGCAAACTCGGAATATAGTCCGCACAGGATAGCTATGCACACGGCCTTTTGGCTAAGTTGTGTTTCATGTCGCGCACCTCGACTTATTGGTGCAAACGAATTATGAATGATATCAAGTATCACTCGGTCGGGAACGAGAATACACCTAGAGTGTCTATCGATAGGAACACTATCGGGCTAACGCTTAGGCGTACGCGAAAGATTGATTTAGATTTTGAGGAATAGTGCGATCGACCTAGCGCGTCGATACGATGTAAACGATTACGCTAGAGATTCGTCGAACGAATCTGAAGGATATCTTAGCGAATGACACGAACATGATTGAGGACTATATCGGATGGCTCGAATCCTGAGTGGTGTATGGATTTTCTTGGAAATTATTCGAGCGAATATTGAGGATTACGAGTATGTCAGCGAGGCGATGCGATCGTGCGAAGTCTTAGAACGCGTCACGCTTAGTTGGTAGTGACTTCGAATGTCACGAACGAGATATGTTCGAACAACTTGTAAATGGGCAACGCGTGTTAGAAATTGATTCGGAACGATAAATGAAAATGAATGGTCTTGAATCGAGGAAACTTAGAGGATCGCACGTACGATTTTGAATTGATTCAAATAAAATGTGACTTAAAGTTTTGAACAACGATCTTGAAACGAGCTTGAGGAATAGCGATCGAACTTGATCTTGAATATCGAGAAAATTATGGAATATCCAACTCGGACAACAGCATCAACGTACGACTCGAAATTGGTTGCAAAAGAAGATCGTCAGGTTACGCATATCGTCGATGGTATTGAGGCGTATCAAAGATCGATATGTGATAACTCGGGGGTACTCTGACTCGACGAATGACGATCGTGCGAATGTCATTGTTCTGATGGATGCTATACTCGGGATATTGAAATGTGTCGAGAAAAAGATAAACTTGGTTCAAGGATTTTCTAGTTGAACGAATAACGAACGGACTATCGAAATTGAGATCATGGCTTGGATGAAAATAAAATATTTGGATTGCCTCGAAGATAACCCCAATGCCGACATTCTTGTCTTATGCGAGTGCAACTCCAGCCTCGCACACGTGTCGCGCCGATTAGGGCGATCACTCTGCGTGAGCGCTGGTATGGTGATTCATACAGCGGGGGTGATTGAACTTGCATGGCGTGGCAATCCGTATGCTTCGACTTGTGGTTTGACGCGAAGGTAAACTTGAGAATAACTTGGTGTGCTTGATAATTGAGCTTGAGGATTGCGTAGGTCCAATTCGCGTGTCGAGAATGAGTTAGTCTAAACTTAAACAAGAGTTACGCAAAGATGAGAATGATTATTCCGTGGGAGCGTTGCATGGTGATTCATGAACCACCGTAGATAATCGGACTCGCGTGAAATTGGGGCGCAACATATTGTCAAAGCTAGACGACCTCGTGATCGAATACATGAATTGGTTAGAACCGATGATTTGAAATAGATTTGAATGTACGTAACGAACGCATTGATGCGAATAGGCGATCGTGCTCGATGTTTAGAAATCTGAGTGACGCGAGCTTGGGTAAAAAATCCCGTACTACCGACTTTGGTTCGACCCTAGGATTGGGGTCAGTGTTGGCATTATTGTTGGAGAACTATGATTCCAATCCCGACATTGACTTAGCCTTGAGAAATGGCCTAGCGGTTAGGCGAGACGCACCTGTTTCAAGTATTAGCAATCAAAAGATTGATCTTGAGGATTGACATGGATGGACTGAATGATGCAAGAATAGGAAACCCTGCTCACAAGATTCGGCTGACATGCATATATTTCAGGGATGCCTGAGTATATGCACGATGCGACTCGAGTGAGAATGACGAATTCTCTATCATGCGGCTTGGTGAATGCATGTATTTTGGGGACGCCTGGAATGCGTGCACGATCCAGCCAAGTGATACGTTGAGTTCAAGCATGACTTAAGGAATGGAAGAGTATCGAGAACATAAGATCGTGTTAAAGGAAAGGAATGATACTAGTACGAGCGTGGCTCGGAATCAAAGAAACGTGTGAGCGGAGTGTGCGTGAACGACAACAAGATTGGCCCTAAACAAGCGAATGATATGGAATCGATATCGTACAAGTAAAAGTTGGTATAACGAATTGAACCATTGATAGGAAGATATACTCGAGGATAGTGCAATACTTGGTCTTGAATCGGACGAAAATTACTTAGACTTGGTCGACCCCGCTAAGAAGAAATCATACTGATTTCGTGGACAAAAACGCTTGAGAAGCGAATTGGGTCATCCCGATGACTGAGATAAACGAAAGTGAGTTTGTATTAGCCGACGACCCTCATATTTGACGAATTACAACGTGCCTCGTGCGATCATTTCAGTCATATGACACGAAGAAATAGCAACCAAGTTGAAGAAACACTTGAATTGAATAAGTACCATCAACTCTAAAATAAATACAAAGTTATTCAATAAAATCGACCAAACGTATGCGACATAAAACTTGGAAGGATAAACGAGCATGGTTCGATGCCATCGAACGATAAAGCCATTCGATAGAAATTGTCGAAGATAAGTACACGACATGAGTTAAGGAACGATAGGATGACCTGGACTCTGGAAGTCTCGAGGACGAGACTTGTTTTGAGTGGTGTATTATGTAATGGCCCGCTTCACCCTAGCGGAACGCCGATTCAAACGGCAAGTGCAACGACTCAAACGAGCCGTCGACCCGAAGAGTTGGCAACGACCTGATAAAGAATCGATACAAGGCTTACATTGGCCCGTCAAGATGAATCCAGACTTAGACTTTCAAAGGCGCGCTCGGAGTATCGCTCGGCCGATGCGAACATCGCTATGGTGGGTGGCTCCGATGAACCCGTCTTTGCTTAGCCTAGACACATAACAATACGAACACTATGGCTAGAATCGCTAGGCGATAATACTGTGCATGCTAATAAATGACTCAACACACCTAGCTAAGGGAATAATCCCATCTTGTATGCTTGTATAGAATATGGAAAGGAACATGGAAAAATATGAAAACTCTCACACCGCGCTCCACGCTCGTGCTAAGGCACAAGCTTACGTTCAAGTCCCTTACGCGTTCAACAATGAAACAATGAATGGTTTACAACAAAGAAACGGAAGACTATCGACATAGTCGTTCCGAGTAGAGTATAGCAACATTGAAAGTCTTCGGGACCGATGGGTCGCCAAGGTGACTCCCGCACGGGGAGTTGCATAATGAATGAATGATTGAACAAATAAATAAATGAATGAATCCACGAATGAATGAATGAATACGTGAAAAATGAATGAGTGAACGAACAAGTGAAAGAAAGAAATGAAAGAGTGAATAAAAGATAAGACATGAAAGACGTTAGCGACAGGTATGACGGGCACGTATAACGTGGCTCGCTACCCGCGCTGTACGGACGCCAACTTGGTCGATAACGCATTATAGCTCAAGACAGCCGTTAAGTTAAATGACAAGACAATACGAAATGGTCGTAGACAAACGACACGGGCGATGAGGGAGAATACCGTGGCCGTCATGAGGAAGGATTCTGCGACATGGGCGATGGAGGGGAATACCGTGGCCGACCTAGGCGAAATCAGACATGGGGCTTGCGGGCTGCTTTGAGTGGGGGCTCGGCCACTCAAGGGGACGTAAGGCCAGGCATTTCAAGAGACTATCAAGGTGTACCAGCCATCATGCTTCGATAGGTGAGAATGCCCAAGTGATATATCCAAAATGGCTTGTAAAGCCAGCGACCCATGCATGTAGATTAAGTGGACTATGCTGGTGGCTACGTGCAAGTCCTTGCATTGAAATAAGTAATCCAAGTTAACATGCTTGAAATGTAAAGCCCTGATCATGCTCGAAAGGTAACACTCTTGAACATGCTTGAAATGTAACGTCCTGAACATGCCCGAAATGTAACACTCTGAACATGCCTACGACGTGCTATAACGTGCCCATGACGTACTAGAACCTGAGGCAGGGATACGCCCTTAACATTAAATGTTTACATGAATCACGTTAAGTTACTACATGTAAATTGTTGACTAACTTGGTTTACCATGGACAGGGAAGGCCGGACGGTAAGTATGGGTAAGTCGTGCATGCATTTCCATGCAGACACTTGAATTCGGCAATACGAGATAGGTTACGAAATATGCCATGAAACTGATCCTAAGGCAAGATTAGAAAGACAATGAATGATAGACGGTGCACAAAAGTAAATGATTCAAATGGCAAGTACAACGACTCAAACGAGCCATCGACCCGAAGAGTTGGCATCGACCTGATGAAGAATCGATGCAAGGCTTACATTGGCCCGTCAAGATGAATCCAGACTTAGACTTTCAAAGGCGCGCTCAGAGTATCGCTCGGCCGATGCGAACATCGCTAAGGTGGGTGGCTCCGATAAATCCGTCTTTGCTTAGCCTAGACACATAACAATACGGACACTATGGCTAGAATCGCTAGGCGATAACACTGTGCATGCTAATAAATGGCTCAACGCACCTAGCTAAGGGAATAATCCCATCTTGTATGCTTGTATAGAATATGGAAAGGAATATGGAAAAATGTGAGAACTCTCGCATCGCGCTTCACGCTCGTGCTAAGGCACAAGCTTACGTTCAAGTCCCTTACGCGTTCAATAATGAAACAATGAATGGTTTACAACAAAGAAATGGAAGACTATCGACATAGTCGTTCCGAGTAGAGTATAGCAACATTGAAAGTCTTCGGGACTGATTGGTCGTCAAGGTGACTCACGCACGGGGAGTTGCATAATAAATGAATGAATGAATGAATGAATAAGTGAATGAATGAATCCACGAATGAATGAATGAATACGTGAAAAATGAATGAATGAACGAACAAGTGAAAGAAAGAAATGAAAGAGTGAATAAAAGATAAGACATGAAAGACGTTAGCGACAGGTATGACGGGCACGTGCAACGGGGCTCGCTACCCGCGCTGTACGGACGCCAACCTGGTCGATAACATATTATGGCTTAAGACAGCCGTTAAGTTAAATGACAAGACAATACAAAATGGTTGTTGACAAACGACACGGACGATGGGGGGAATACCGTGGCCGTCATGAGGAAGGATTCTGCGGCACGGGCGATGGAGAAGAATACCGTGGCCGGCCTAGGCGGAATCAGACATGGGGCTTACGGGCTGCTTTGAGTGGGGGCTCGGCCACTCAAGGGGACGTAAGGCCAGGCATTTCAAGAGACTATCAAGGTATACCAGCCATCACGCTTCGATAGGTGAGAATGCCCAAGTGATATGTCCAAAATGGCTTGTAAAGCTAGCGACCCATATATGTAGATTAAGTGGACTATGCTGGTGGCAATCCATGTGCAAGTCCTTGCATTGAAACAAGTAATCCAAGTTAACATGCTTGAAATGTAACGCCCTGATCATGCTCGAAAGGTAACACTCTTGAACATGCTTGAAATGTAACGCCCTGAACATGCCCAAAATATAACACTCTGAACATGCCTACGACGTGCTATAACGTGCCCACGACGTGCTAGAACCTGAGGCAGGGATACACCCTTAACATTGAAAGTTTACATGAATCACGTTAAGTTACTACATGTGAATTGTTGACTAACTTGGTTTACCTTGGACAGGGAAGGCCGGACGGTAAGTATGGGTAAGTCGTGCATGTATTTCCATGCAGACACTTGAATTCAGTAACACGAGATAGGTTACAAAATATGCCATGATACTGATCCTAAGGCAAGATTAGAAAGACAATGAATGATAGACGGTGCACAAAAGTAAATGGAATGTGTTGGGTAATGATAGCATTGTGGGCGAGCTAGCCTCCCCACCAGTGCATAACAATGTACTGATAACCCCACAGTCTGCTTGCAGGATGCAGGAGATGTCATCGGGTGCGGAGCTTTCCTCGAACGTGCTAAGGCGCGGAGCCATCTCTGGAGCCTTGAAGCGTTGCAAGGAGCTGAAGCACCATATACAGGACATAATGTATCGAAACATCGCCATAAATTATTCTATGTTGTAAGCCACTTGGCACGCCTTTTATGTTTCAGAGAGAGAGAGTTTGAGCGACTTGTAAACTCGGCCTAGCGCCGCTTGTAAACTTCTTGAATATCAATAAAGAGTTTGAATTCGCTTCAATTTGTGTTCATTTACTTTTCGCTGCAAATGGGGACACTCTGTGCGACTCTGTGGCCTAGCTTAAATTGGTCGTTTCTGGGACATGGCCTTACACGGGCGCAACCTAGGCCCGTGCGGCATCACGCCTTAGCGAGGACGATCGCTCCTACGGGATCGGGGCGTGACAGCAACCCTGTAAGCTACCTCTCCGATCCTGCCAAGTATCTCGAACGACCTGATGTATCTGGGGCTCAACTTGCCTCCTCGTCCAAACCAGATCGTTCCGCTAGTAGGTGATATCTTCACCAGCACCATATCTCCGTCGACGAACTCTATCGGTCTGCGACTAGCATCAGCCCAGTGTTTCTGTATGTCCTGAGCGACTCTCAGCCTGTCTCTGATTATCCCGACTTTTTCTGCTGTATCCGTGATCATCTCTGGCCCAAGCATAACTCTGTCCCCAATATCATCCCAAAAGAGCGGTATACGGCATCGTCGTCCATATAGTGACTCGAAAGGAGACATACCGATACTGGCTTGGTAGCTGTTGTTGTATGAAAACTCTACCAAGTGCAGATGGCTCTCCCATGATCCGCCAAAGTCCAGCACACAAGTCCTCAGCATGTCCTCTAGCGTCTGTATCGTCCTCTCGGACTGCCCATCTATCTGCGGGTGGTACGCTGTACTGAACTTGAGCCGACTGCCCAACTCTTCCTGCAAGCTCCTCCAGTAGTGGGACGTGAATCTGCTATCCCGGTCCGATACGATGCTCACTGGTACTCCGTGCAAGCGAACTATCTGTTGCATGTATAACTCTGCCAACTTCTCGGTGGAAAGTCCCACCTTGAAGGGTATGAAGTGTGCACACTTCGTCAGCCTGTCCACGATGACCCAAATGGCATCCTTCCCTCATTGGGAATGAGGAAGCCCTGAGACGAAGTCCATCGTAATGTGTTCCCACTTTCACTCGGGAATGGGTAACGGCTGCAATAGACCAGCTGGCCTCTGGCGCTCCGCCTTGACTTGCTGGCAAACTAGGCATATCGAAATGAAACATGATACATCTCTCTTCAATCCGTGCCACCAAAGATGTTCTCGCAAATCATGGTACATCTTGTTGGCACCAGGGTGAATAGAATATCGCGATCTATGCGCCTCCTACAAGACTGTCTCTATCAGCTCTTCCTTCGGTACGCATAACCGGCTGCCATACCTCAAGGATCCATCCTCTGCTATGGTGAAGTCATCCAGCAATCCAGCTAAATCTTGGGCTCGAAGTCTGCGAAGGCTCTCATCTGTAGACTGTGCCTCCTTGATCTGCTCCATCAAAACTGACTGAATGTCAAGCAGCATCATCTGTATCACTGATCCTGGCCGAACTATCTCGATACTGAGCTTCTCCAGATCTTCCCACAAATACCGATCTATCATCATATACCATGCCATCGGATGCCTGCTCAGTGCATCCGCCACCATATTTGCCTTCCCGGGGTGATACTGTAAATCGATGTCGAAGTCCTTCATCAACTCTAACCATCGTCTTTGCCTCATGTTCAGCTCTTTCTGCGTGAACACATACTTCAAGCTCTTGTGGTTAGTAAAGATTTCCACACGCTCTCCGTATAAGTAATGTTTCCATAACTTGAGTGCAAAGATCACCGTAGCTAACTCTAGGTCGTGGGTAGGATAGTTCCGCTCATGAGTCCGTAATTGCCTAGATGCATAAGCAATCACTTTCCCATGCTGCTGTAGGACACATCCTAGCCCCTTTTTCGAAGCATCGCTGTATATGGTGAAACCTCCAGACCCTGAAGGTAATGTCAGAACTGGAGCAGTCGTCAGCCTCCTCTTCAGCTCCTCAAATGCTGCCTGGCAGTCCTCTGACCAGATGTACTATGCGTCCTTCTGCATCAGTTTTGTCATGGGTTCAGCTATCCTAGCAAAGTCCAGGACGAACTTCCTATAATAGCCGGCTAAATCCAGAAAGCTTCTGATCTCTGAAACTGACGTCGGAACCTTCCATGTCTCAACGACAGCAATCTTCCTGGGATCTACCGAGATCTCCTCTCCAGTAACTATATGACCGAGCGACTCCACTCGATCTAAAAAGAACTTGCACTTCGATAATTTGGCATACAATCTCTCCTTCCTCAGAATCCCCAAAACTGTCCGCAAGTGCTCTGCGTGCTCCTCCGACGTCATCGAGTATATCAGGATGTCGTCGATAAATACTACGATGAACTTATCCAGATACTGGTAAAATATCTTATTCATCAAATTCATAAAGACAGCTGGCGCATTTGTGAGACCAAATGGCATCACCAGAAACTCGTACTGTCCGTACTTCGTGTTGAACATCGTCTTCTGGATGTCTGCAACCCTGACTTTCACCTGGTGGTAACCGGATCTCAAATCTATCCTGGAAAACACCTTCGCCCCACTCAACTGGTCGAACAAATCATCTATCCTGGGCAGAGGATATTTGTTCTTAATGGTGATGGTATTCAACGCCCGGTAGTCAATACACAACTTGTAACCCCTGTTTCTCAAATTTATTTTATTTTATTTTATTGTGTTTGAAAGTAATTTATTTTTGAAACTTTGTAAAAGATATTTACTATTTTTTCTGTATTGCAAAATGTTGTTTATAATTTACGGTTTGAAAGTACTATTTAGTTTTAATAAATATTTGTTCTTGAAATTTTATTATTAAAATTATAAAGTTATTTATTATTATGTTTGGATTTTCAAAAAAATAAATATCGGTTTCGAAAATAGTTTGAAAATCATGATTATTTTTGGAGCAATAAAAAGATTTAGTAACTTATTTTGAATAAGATTTAGATTTATAAAATATATTTTACCTTATTTGATAACATCAAACATTATTTAAAATACTTATGGTGACTAATTGTGGCATTAGGAATTATCTAATCTAGATTTGAAATATTATTTGATTTAACAATTTATCTATTATATGATTTAAATTGCTTTGATAAACATTAAATTTATCTTAAAGTTATTATGTTGAATTTGATTTGGATTTGAATTCATATGATTTGGATTTAAATAATTTATTTGATTTAAAATTTATGGAGATACTTGTCCGTTAGAAATTCTAATCCTATTTGAATCATATCTAGTATTAGATAGATTATTTCTTATTTGAACTAATCATATTCCTATCCAAATTAGTTGGTAATCCTAATCATATCTTTATTGATTGAGTTCTAATCATATCCTAATTCACTAATTGCTTTCCATTATCTATATATATTGAACCTATAAAATAAAATCATCTCTCATACCTTCTTTTCCAAAATTTCTCTCTTTTTTCGTCATAATTACCCCAAATTCGTCATAAATTCAGCCTTCCTTTTCAAATATTTTACCAACTTCGAAGGGCCATAACTTCCAACTCCAGACTCCGTTTGACCTCCAGTTGTTTTTGTTGAAACCGTCTCGAGGTATATTTTCTGAATATAAAATTTATTTTCAAATAATTGTAACCTAAAATTTTGAAAAATTCGTGGAGTGTCAGTTGTCCGAAATTTGACACGTTCCGGTGTTTTCGAGATTCCGGGAGAACCAGGAATCGGAATCACGATCCGTTTGATGTTTTGGAACGCTGATAAAAAAATTACATATCATATATTTTTCTCAACAATTTTTCAAAATATATTATTTTTTGTTTTTATTTTAGAGGCCCGTCTCATCAATTGAAATCATCTTGCGTAGTTTGACTTCTGAGACTATTTTCGTGCCGATATGATCATATCACGCTAGTCAACTTCAAATCAAACCAAGGCAAGTACTTGTTGACACCTTCATATGCATTTACTTTATATTGTTATATTTTACTTATACATGATATTTTCGTGTCTTGACTGTTACACACACGAGAGTTGAGTGATTGACTATTGTTCATGTTTTCTTATTGTTATCGTGATCGTTCTCGTGACCGTGTTTTCATGATTGTGAGCTATGGATATTAGAGGGGTACAATTATTAGACACGTGGACAAAGCCCAGATTGTATTGTTGGCAACTCTCCCGTTTACGGGGGCGGGCCTTATAACCTCATCGTTCTCCCAAGCCGTCCATGTGTAGGAACGTTGTACTTCTCATGACACGTGCACTATTATGGTTTATATGAGTTTCTTTGTCTTTTCATTCTCACTACCTTCTTATGTCATTTATCATATTACATATTTTCTTGTTCATATTGTTCGTGTTTTCCATTGATCATTAATTTACATGTTTAGTGTTATATTGCTTTATATTGTATTTGTATTGTGAGGGCTAGACTTGTACTTGTTCTAATCCTGACTGGATAACCATTTTTCAGTTGACAGATTCTTGATGACTATTCTCGATGACTTGCTCTCTTATTTTGGGTTCCTTCGGGTGGAGTTAGAGCTATCTTGGAGGCCAACCATAGATTCTAGCTAGAATAGTCACATGTAGCGGGTTTGTATTTGTATACAAATTTGAATGTATTATTGGAATTGTAATTAAAATAATTATCGTGAATGAGCAAAAATAGAGATAATTGTTGTATTTGAGATTTATATTGAGCCCAGACACCGTACTACCGCCGATGCTGTGGCGTAGGCTGTACTTGTCCACGTACTCGTATCCTGAAAAGCGGGAGCGGGTCGTGACAAGTTTTTATG
Organism: Iris pallida; assembly: GCA_029216955.1. Classification (NCBI taxonomy): domain Eukaryota; kingdom Viridiplantae; phylum Streptophyta; class Magnoliopsida; order Asparagales; family Iridaceae; genus Iris; species Iris pallida. Next base: position 14,409,995 of record JANAVB010011399.1, read on the forward strand.
GTGGCCCATGCAGGTCAGTTTTTGCAAAATTATGCGAACTTGTGGTAGTACCTATATTAGTCGTACTACTGCAAGCATGCGATTAGGATGCTCATTCACAATTAGGTTGATTTAATTTTTTTAAAAATGACTAGGCCTAGGACTAAGTACACCGTGGGTAACCCATAGAATTATTTTGAATTGATTGTAAGGGTAGTTAAGATTGTTACATAGGCTACATGATTAAGGTGGTGATATTCGTTGAATTTTGAGATGCCCTATTTGATGAAGTTGAAATTGTGATTTGATAAATGACTATAATCGAAGATGGATAGAATTCTCGATTGATAAATTGAATATTTGGTTACTGTTGAAGATGAAATTTTTAGCTTTTGGTATTCTAAGGTTTAAATTTCTATATGATCGATGAATTATTGATAAGGTCGAATATTTAATTTTTAAAGGAAATAATTTTGATTTGATCAATAAAATTGAGGTATGATTTGAAAATTTATGGAATTTAAATTTTTGAGGAGATTATAAAAATATTGAATTTTGAATTTAAAATAAAATTGAGAAATTTAAAGTTTTGTGAAGTTAGATTTTGAAGATATTTATCAAGTTGGGTTAAGGGTTGTGAATTTGATAAGATGATATTCATGATTGCTACATCACGGTATTAAATTGATTTAAAAAAATATGATTGAATTTGAGGAATTTTTGTTTAAATATTCTTGAGGATACGAATTTATAACATTGATGAGTGATAACTTAGATGTCATGTAGGTAATACTCCTCCGAACTATATTCATTGACTACATTCTTCCATCCTTCTTGATCAATCTTATTTTTAAGAAAAAAATATTATTTTAATCTCGTTGATCATTATTCCTTTTTAAATATTTCTATCTTTTCACCTGACCAACCAAGCCTTTTTTTCTGTCATCCTTAAATTTCGAGGACGAAATTTTTCTAAGGTATGTAGATTTGTAACCCCTGTTTCTCAAATTTATTTTATTTTATTTTATTTTATTGTGTTTGAAAGTAATTTATTTTTGAAACTTTGTAAAAGATATTTACTATTTTTTCTGTATTGCAAAATGTAGTTTGTAATTTACGGTTTGAAAGTGCTATTTAGTTTTAATAAATATTTGTTCTTGAAATTTTATTATTAAAATTATAAAGTTATTTATTATTATGTTTGGATTTTCAAAAAAATAAATATCGGTTTCGAAAATAGTTTGAAAATCATGATTATTTTTGGAGCAATAAAAAGATTTAGTAACTTATTTTGAATAAGATTTAGATTTATAAAATATATTTTACCTTATTTGATAACATCAAACATTATTTAAAATACTTATGGTGACTAATTGTGGCATTAGGAATTATCTAATCTAGATTTGAAATATTATTTGATTTAACAATTTATCTATTATATGATTTAAATTGCTTTGATAAACATTAAATTTATCTTAAAGTTATTATGTTGAATTTGATTTGGATTTGAATTCATATGATTTGGATTTAAATAATTTATTTGATTTAAAATTTATGGAGAGACTTGTCCGTTAGAAATTCTAATCCTATTTGAATCATATCTAGTATTAGATAGATTATTTCTTATTTGAACTAATCATATTCCTATCCAAATTAGTTGGTAATCCTAATCATATCTTTATTGATTGAGTTCTAATCATATCCTAATTCACTAATTTCTTTCCATTATCTATATATATTGAACCTATAAAATAAAATCATCTCTCATACCTTCTTTTCCAAAAAATTTCTCTTTTTTCGTCATAATTACCCCAAATTCGTCATAAATTCAGCATTTCTTTTCAAATGTTTTACCAACTTCGAAGGGCCATAACTTCCAACTCCGGACTTCGAAGGGCCATAAAATCCAATTTGTAACCACGCACATGTGATACGTTTCCTATGTTGCAATCCTAGTAATCCTCTAGATGTTCTAAGTGTCATTTCTAGTGTTGTCTAGTTATCTTAAGTTCCTAATTGCAGGCATGCTTGGTACAATAACGTAACTAAACAATTTAGTCATGACCTGCATGGGCCACCACTAAAAATATGTCACGATCCGCTACCCAAATTGTTGGGCCGGGCCGAGTCATGTCCAGCCTACGCTTGGGATAAAGCGTAGTAAGCTGTTCTAAGATAAATAAGATAACCAAAGTGTGCTAACAGTTCTATATGTAATAAAGAAGAGTCAGAAATGTTCTAATTAAACACAAAAGTCATCTCATATATATAAGTATGTCCAAGTACAAGTCCAAAATATAAAACTGGATACAGGTCCAGTTACAAAATACGTAGTCTAATACATGACTACTCTCAATATCCCGAGCAACTACACAGACTAGACGAGTTTTCCCGCAGGTACATCCTCGTAAGATAAAGCTTGGTCCTCGGCGGTAACTTCATAATAGGAATCACAAAGCAACTCCTCCGCAGAAAGTATACCTACAACGTTATCCTGTCAGGACGGGAGCAAGTACTGATTCTAGCAAACTGAATATACGAAACATGAAATGAACATGAATCATGTTATAACATAATCTATCATGGCAAGGATACATATGTCCTGAAGACAGATGTATATGTAATATTTAAAACTGTAGCAGGTACATGATCGTCAATAGGTATACAATGTGCAGGGGCACATAATAAAATGTACTTCCGTACAAGTGTAAAGGCGATAGATGTACATACGCACAAATACAACTTTGAGATAAGGCCTACAGCGCAGTAACATGTAGAATAAAATTTTGCTCGATACGATGAAGGGGGCATGATCATGTACTCAACTATCAGTTTTCCCATAACCCAGATTCTAAACATGTGAGAGATATAAAACTGTTCTAAACATGGTAGGGATTGAAAATAATACAACATGTGAAGATTTGACTTGCTACCCCAAGGATCAGCATTTAACATGGTTGGAATCACAGTTCATTGTTGTAACAGTATGTAAAGTTTGTAGAAGTACTTGCCTTTAGCAAAGCAAAGCAGTGATAGAAATGCTATAGATGCCTGGTGTCTCGTCACTGTAGAAATAACACATAAACTTAGTTTTTTTTATACTAAGTTAAACACTAAGACACTAGTCGTGCAACACGACTTTCTGACTGGACACCTAGCCAAATGATGACTTTAGCATATGAGACCAATGTAGGGTGACACAATACCCAAACTAACTTTCTAGGATCTTTACACTAGTGCGGGGTGAGGTCCAATACTATAATAACTCAAAAGAACCCAAATCATTGTAAGTCGTAACTATTCAATAAATAAATCAAACTGCACACTGCGTTCCAACAATTTTTGAGATAGACAAAAAGTTCGATTTTACATAAAATAAAGTACCAAAATGGTCCTTGTTAATTATAGAAATTTATACTAATTTTTCTGGAATTTATAAACCTTCATAAATATTTATTAAAAATCAGCAAACATATGTATCCTGAAAATGAGTTCTATTTTTCTATTTTTATAAAATGCCAAATGTACTTATTAAATGCTGGAAAAATTATAATAAATTAGCTAAATTAACATAGTATTTAAATATAATTTTTTTCAGATTTTTACAGCACTTAAAATATATATAAAAATTCAAAAACAGCCCAATCGGATCATCCGGCGGATTACTGCGGATTACCGACGAATTTTTCGAAGTGTCACAGCAAGTTTAGTGGTGCAAGTTCGTATTTTCCAACAGATTTCCGTAGATTTCTGATGGATTTTCCGAACCGTCACAGAAAGTTGATTTTTGAAAACTCAAAACTTGTTTCGGCCATAAAAACTTCGTTTTAAATCGAAATCTGGATTTTCAAAAGTCAAAATCGCATGAAAATTAATTCCCTACAACATGGGACTATTAGTTTTCACAAATCAAAATATTTGATAGATCAATATATCAAAATACTCCAAAAATAGGTTCTCGGGATACCGAAACGGGTTCCGATATCCACCAAACTCAAAATCCATGGTATACAAACTAGGTGAGGGCCTCATATATGCATATGTGACCAAGATCCATGATGGTAACGACAATATCACTCTTGATACTGAGTTTTCTACTAAGTCAATATTGGGTTTTATCAGAAAATCAAAACCTAATTAAAACCAATTTTAGAAACATGCATATAGATGAGAATCACAAGGAAAACATTCTTAACAAAATGAGTTTAGGAAAATTCTAAGCATTTAATACCAAGGAAAACAAAAATAACAACAAAAACAATATTGTTCATGAATGTGGCAAGATGTACTTGCCTAGGTTAAGATCCAAGCCTAATCTTCTACTCCACCACCAAGAGGGGTATGAAACCATACTCTAGATCTCAAGGCCAAGCTCTTGGCAAGCTCCAAGAGAAGATAAGGGAAGAAGAAATGAAGAGAGAGTGAAGAGAATAAAAAGAGAGAGGAGAGAGAAAGTAAAATGGTATATATATTAGGGGAGAATTAATCTTAGCCGTTGGATCATGATCCATGTGAAAGTCTAGGTCAATCATGGCCATTCAAACAAAACCAATTATCCATTGGATAATAGAGTGCATCTACACTATTCACGAAAATATCTTAAACACTATTCACGAAAATATCCGAAATACTATTCATGAAAATATCCGAAACCAAAAATATCTAAAGTGTAGAAAACATGTCCGGGCGGTATGCCGTCGGTATACACCGGTATACCGGCGGTATGCCGATCAAGGAGAAAACCTATAGTTTTGGAAAAATTTTAGAGCATTCCGGAAACCAAGAAAATACGAAATATGCTGCAAAATACGTATTTAAATTAATATAAATGCTATTGAAAATTATAAAAAAACTAGTTTTTTTTGAAATCTAGGGCTTTACAAAACTCAAATACTAAACCTTTATTTAGTTAACCAGTTCAACTACATAAACTCAAATAGGGATTTAAAAAATGAACTTACAATAGGATTATGACTCGTGGACGAATTTTCTAAATAGCTCCTATTGTAAGTATGATAAAATATAATCCACATTAGGACAACGCTAAATTTAAGTATCAACATTATAGTGATTGCATGATTATTAGTGATATTATAATGTTAAACTTAATCGATTAGCATATTCAATAACTCAACTTAATCATTGGGTTAACAACATGTTCCTAAAAAGCCAAGGGCGTAAATAATTTTTTGGTCCACGTGTCATAACCATATTGAAGTTCTTACTTTGAGTTCCTATTTGAGTTTCTGCAGTTGAATTGTTAGTCAATAGCTCAAGTATATAGAATTTACTAGCAAAAATTCTGGAGGAACTCATGAGTTCCTATCTTTTCAAATTCATGAATGATAAGTCATTGGATTACATGCATCTAATCCCTTGATTGCAAGTTTTTTTTTTAATTACAACTCACACACACCTACACATCCTTATTGTTGGGAGGCTCGAACCCTGCCGGCCCCGTCTGGTGTCTGCATTGCTTTTCATATGAGCTATAAGCGTTGGACGATTGCAAGTTCTTAAAAAGTCAAGGAGCTATTTAGAAAATTCGTCCACGAGTCATAATCATATTGTAAGTTCATATTTTAAGTCCCTATTTGAGTTTATGTAGTTGAACTGGTTAACTAAGTAAAGGTTTAGTACGTGTTTCTCAAAACCGAACCATTTTTATAAAAATATAACAAACCAAACCGAATTAATTCGGTTCAATTTTTGGTCAGTTCAGTTTCATGGGCCAATGTGTCGGGTCTTCAAATTTTTAGCAAAATGAGCTTATTTAAATAACAATTGTTTTAAAATGACATTATTCTATTACATAGAGTGAAAATATTAGTATATATAGATTGAGGTTAGAGAGAGTGCTTAAAGAAGCACCGACAGAGAATATGAGAAGAGAGTGCGCTTTGTTAGGGGTAAAAAAATGGCAAATTCTAAGGGCACACAAAAAATTTCTAGGGGCTATCCTTTACTAGGGGACATCCCATAATAGTGAAACTTTTACTGGGAATAGCCCAAAATTTACTTGGGACTAACCCTCCCAAATTCCATTAGGGTTCCAGGAGGCGGAGGAGGCGACGGAGGCGGGGGAGGAGGAGGCGGGGGAGCCGGGGGGAGGGGGGAGGGTGCTAAAAGGAGGCGAAGGAGGTGGCGGAGGAGGACGAGGAGGCGGCGGCGGCGGAGGACAACGGGGGACGGTCTCAAGTTGCAGCATCCGCTCGGCCCCCGCCCCACTGTCCGATCCTCCCCCGTGGTAGTGATCGTCGCCGTCGTCCTCGTCGTCGCTGTCGTCCTCGTCGAAGGGCTTCTCCTTGTGGAATATGCAACACTTCTTGGTGCTCTTCCGGTTAAGGAAGTCATTGTCGACCGTCCCCTCCTTCCACGTCACCTTCTTCTTCGCCGTCCGCTTCAGCCGGAGGACCAGGGTCTCGGCGGCGCCTGTGGTCGGAGGCGGCGGGGAGGCCTCCTCTAGGGTTAGGGTTACGATTTCGGAGGACGGTCTCGCATGGTATCTCGCCATTGTCGTGGGTTTGGGAACTGTCGGCGGCGGAGGTGGTGGCCCGAAGAAAAATAGGACTGCCAACTTGTTGGCACTCCTAACATAATGTAGGACTGCAACTAAGTTGACAGTTGTACATTATATTAGGACTGCCAACAACTTGGCAGTCCTAACATAAAATAGGACTACCAACTTATTTGCAGTCCTACTTGCTAAAAAAAATTGGACTAGTCCCAAGTAACGAATGAGGATGACAAACTTGTAAATTTTTTGAAAATTTTGGACTAGCCCTTAGCAAAATGTTACGTGCCCTTAGAATTAGCCTAAAAAATACTAGTATATATAGATTGTTTGATAAATTACTAAATCTAAATCGGTTTCGGTTCGGTTACTTGAATTAAGAACCGAAAACCGAACCGTTATTTCAAGATTTTAAAATTCCAAACCAAAAAACCGAACCGTTATTTCAAGATTTTAAAATTCCAAAACAAAAAAACGAACCGATAACTGAAAAACCGAACCGTTTGTCATATTTTTGTTCGGTTCGATTCGGTTTTCGGTTTTCAACCGTTGTATGCTCACCCCTAGGGAGAAGTAGCCATTTGACCGGGTCCTTTCGGAACAAGTATCATTTCTTGTTAAAAAATGATGAACTTAGACTCATTCGGATTTCTTGTAAGTGGAACCATGTGTAAGTACAATCCAAGACTTTTTTTATTCTGACTCAATTTATTTGGGACCTAAGATCCTTTTTTTCTTTTCCTATTTAAAGATCAGCTGATCGTCTCCGTGTTTTAGCGTCGGCAATCTTTGCAGATCTTCTACTGGGTTGGGTTAGGTTGGTCTCATCTCGGATGGGACGGAGCCGGCCTACTCCTTGGGTGCTCTTGTGCTAATATTAATGATAATTTGAATAAGAAAATGGGCGATAGATAGAGACTCTAACCTTAGCTAATTAACAAGCATGCATAATTCCAATCGTTCAGCACTATATAAGAACAACTTCTTCTTCTTCTTCAAACAACCATTTGCTTTCGAGCTCTCTCTAGACTTTCGTCATGGATCGCAAAACCAAGGTGGATTACTGATCCACTACATCATAAGGTTCAGTTTCAAACTTTCAAATGTTATGATGTTGAAATTGATTAGTTTAGTTTCTCATCATCAGATGTTTCTGCACACGAACTCTCCTTTGACCGAGGCCGCCCCCGGGTTCTTGGACGGGTTCGTCGCTAGCTTGTCCATGAACATGGTCAGTGAGGTCAGTTACGCCCCTTGTTCCGATTGGCAATGGGAATAATATCAATAGGCTTAATTTCAACTTGATATCTTCAGCTATTTCACTTTTTCAATTTGATACCTGGCCATGCTGCCTTCCCCGCACCCTCTCGCCCCCGCAACGGGTTCAAAGTCGTCTTATCGATCATTTGACCATCTTTATAAACTCTACCTAAAATACCATTGACACTAAAGTGCACAATTTTAACCCAATATAATCAGAACCTTAAACTTCAGAGTCATTCCAACGAGGTCATAGAAAGCCTTTTTTTATATCAATTTTGACCATTTGATTAAGGAGATTCAGTATATCTTAAAAATCATACTTGAATCATACAATTTTAATCGTGAACCTTGTCATCCTAGGATCTTATGATAATTAAATATTATTTTTTCTTTAAGAAAAATAAGATTAAAAATATTTTATTTTCAACCACTAATTTATTTTGACTTCATATTTTCTTAATCAAAGAATACTATACTAGCAAACAATTTTATTCCATCTAAAAGCAAATTAAATTTTGTCAAATAAGAGCAAATAAGTGCAAAATCAATTAGGCTATGAATTAGGGCATGAATCAAATGTATTTAGAGGTGTTACTCGGCGAATGAGGAGAGAGAGGTGCGAGATATACGAGAGATGAGCAGCGTGACAGGAGGTGCGACGATAAGGCCGGCGGCATGAAAAAAGAGTTCTTCTAATCAATGGTTAAGATTAGATGACTTAAACATTATCACTCCACTGGGGCTCGAACTTCGGCCACTTGGGCCGCATGCATCTCTCTTAACCATTAGACTAGAGATCATTTACAATATATATATATATATATATATATATATATATATATAGTGAGGTCAAATGCATGACCCCACTTGCCCTGTTCTAACTCTGCCAATGGACTCAGCACCTCTAGATCCGGGTGCTTTGGTAGATTCTTTACAAAAATACATGGTGTATTGGTATCAGAGCCACTCATGTTCAAATCTCTGGTATACATTCTCGGATGTAGATCTCCATGTGATTTCTCGTAATATTCCATTATGCCATCCAGATTGGGGATCCCTATCATAACCTTGGAGTTTTGGTGTGGTAGAAGTGATTTTAAAATGGTATAAGAGGCAAAATTATATTGCTGGATATTCCAAAACAAACGTTAAATTTGGAAGAAAAGTTTTGGAATTTTTTTTTTGAGGTGTCATTTTCTCCGGCTTGGCAAATAGCAAAAGGGATTCAAACTTACGCCTTCCGCATCGGGACCCCCGTTGCTATCACTAGTCAACAACCCACGGACATGCAAAAACGTATTGGAATAACATAAATATTTAACCCTTATCATAATTTTAGAGTTTTCGTGACTTTTGTTCAAGGTATATGTTCTTAATGCTTAATGGTGTTGTAGATTGGAGATGAGACGTTTATAGTTGCGGCTATTTTGGCAATGCGGCATCCGAAGAGGATCGTTTTATCGGGTGCACTTTCTGCACTTCTAATTATGACAGTAAGCCAATTCTCTTACAAAACTTTTCTCTTGTATAACTATGGACTCTTTATTGAAACAAACTAGCATATATGCACGTGCGTTACACATAATTTATATATTATTACTTGGTAGACTAAAAGACATTTGTTTGTAATTATTCTAATATTCGGAAAAAACTAAAAGACGGCTATCTTAATTATTCTAAACTTACTATTATATTAATATTATCTTAGGAAGGTCAAAGGATATATTTCGTAATTACTCCTATTAACTTTAATGAATAATTTTTATTGGTAAATATATCCAAGGATATATTTGGAAAGAAAAGTTCTACAGTTAAGCTGAACTTTTTTTATTATATAGTAGTATAAATACCTTTCTAAAAAATGTATATTCCATACACTTTTGAAACTTGTTACCAAACTAGCATTTGATTTCATATCTATCATGCAATTTTCTTATTTGATTCTGAAGTTAGCTTCAGATGTAGAAGAACATTATTTCATTAAAAAAGCCTTGTGTGGAAGAACATTATTTCATTAAAAAGTTTCTGGCTACTGATGCGGATACCTTTATATTTTACTTCCTTTGATAGATATTATCGACCGGACTTGGCAAGATAGTGCACAACTTCATATCTAGGGAGCACACAAACATTGCAGCAAACGGTAATTATTCTTCGTTTCCCTACACTAATATATATGCAATTGCCTTTCTCCAAGAGGTCTACGTGATCATATTGATGATTGACTATGGATGCAATCAAGTATTTGCTGTTGTTCTGTGGTATTTATAAATCATAAACTATGCTACAAGATCTTATCATTGCAATTTATTGTCCAGTACTTGATTTAAGTTTATATCAAGGTTCAAGACTCGGTATCAGACAGACTCTCTCTGAATATTAGTACTAATCATATATATGTTGGTTTTGTAAGGAAATTTTGACATATAATGATATACTTACCAAGTCTCTCCAAAGCATGAAATGAATTTCTATGATGAACTAAGTATAAATTCCAGTCAATTAGGCCTATTTCCGCCATTGATTGGGCAGCAATAGTCATATATCACATGATATAAGCCTAATATGTTTGTTCCCGATATAGATCGATACACCATGATATTTGGACAATATTTTGTGTTTTGACTGATAAAATTTACCTTACACTCTCTCTTAATTATCTTGTGTAGTTCTTTATGCATTTTTCGGGCTACGGTTACTGTATGTTGCTTGGACATCGGACTCAGAGGCCTTACAGAAAAAGGAGATGGAAGAAGTATGTATTTGCTTACTAAGTGCACAACGCGTTTTCTTCTTATGGAGCTGGCCTTGTTTTTTTTTTTTTTATAGAACTGGTTAGCCTTGCTTTGATTTTGTACCAATCAATATACGATTTATTCTTCAATCAGTTACCAATCAATATAAATAACTGGTAGTGTTTGGATTCCATGTCTTGTTTTTTTTTCTTTTTCTTTTCCAAACATTGCATTGTGCATGCTCTCCATTTGTGTGTCTGATGTTTCTGTGTATATGTATCAAAATTTTGTAATCTGCAATTTCACATTTCTTAAAGTGTTGTAAGAGATCGTTGGATTAAGGTTACAGTTATAAGGGTTTTAAGATTTGGGGTTATGACAATTGATGTTTCTTTGATGGGATCGGACACTTCCCACAAGCGCTCCGATACCGAGAGTCTGAAACGTGACCGCAGCGGAAACTTAGACCAACCCACCTGAGATAACCAACCCTCGTCTAACGAACGACAAGCACATATAAAGACAACGTATATGTGACAAATCTCAATCCACATAGCTCAGATGAAATTACAAAATTGACAAAAACTAATGTTGAACCATTTGTCTTAATAGGTTCAACCCCTTTATCTCACTCAAGAAAAAAAGACAAAAATTAGAACTTGAAATCACTCACCATACTCGTAGCAATCTTCCTGAACGAAGGCGACGACTACTCGATCTGATCTCCTCTTTCTTCTATCTTTGATGACGAGTTCTAAGAGCAAAGTACGAACTGTCATGAGACCGACGTACTAACCCTCAATCTTTGACTCATCACAATTCGTCACTTTATCTTGATGAACCGAATCCTCCATATATTTCTCATCATATATATATATATATATATATATATATATATATATATATATATGAAATTATAAAATTGACAAAAACTAATGTTGAACCATTTGTCTTAATAGGTTCAACCCCTTTACCTCACTCAAGAAGAAAAGACAAAAATTAGAACTTGAAATCACTCAACATACTCGTAGCAATCTCCCTGAATGAAGGCGACGACTACTCGATCTGATCTCCTCTTTCTTCTATCTTGGATGACGAGTTCTAAGAGCAAAGTACGAACTGTCATGAGACCGACATACTAACCCTAAATCTTTGACTCATCACAATTCGTCACTTTATCTTGATGAACCGAATCCTCCATATATATATATATATATATATATATATATATATATATATATATATTTGGAGCCAGGTAAATTATTTTTGGAATCGTTCCCATTGGGATTCGAACTCCTGACCACTCGGGCCGCATGCATCCCAATGGAAACGATTCCAGAAATAATTTACCTGGCTCCAAATATATATATATATATATATATATATATATATATATATATATATATATATATATATATGATGATGATGATGAGAAAACCTATTTTAAGTCATAATAAATTTTTTTAATAGGAAACACTAAAATAAGAGTCATATTACACCTAAAATAGTCCGACACCAATTATGAATGTCCAAATCAAATATTTGACCATATTTGGGCTCTACAAATATGATGTTACCAAATCCAGACTAGACTCAACATCCTTTTCTTATACACAAGTTTTAGGCATTATATAGCTGTTCCTAAAGCCGTCCAAAGTTTGGGACTGAAAGTTCTATACTAGTGTATGTTGCATGAATACGAACACATGTATGGATAAAGACACAATTTGGATATCGGATGCAAATAGTTTTAATATATTGTAGTAGCCTATGTTGCAGGCATACGAACACGGGTACATGCATGTACTTACACGATAGGAATACGAATATCCTTCTTCCGTGTCTGTGTAACATAGGTTCCAAAACAGCAAAAGGAGCTAATGTTGTGTTATGCCAAAAAGTTACCATTAACTAATCCAAAATGCACAATGAATAAAATATGGATTATTTTGTATAAGGGTACCGGACATAGGATCTAATTCGACTTTGAGTACTGGATTTGTCCGTTTTAGACTTTGGTTATTCGAAATATTTTAGTGACACATTTTAGTGACAAAATTGGACTTTCAGTGACGAAATGAGTCTTTTAATGACGAATGTTCGTCACTAAAAAGTTCAAGTATCCAAAGTCTAAAACGGTTAAACCCAGTATCCAAAGTATAATTAAGTCCTATACCTGGTACCCTTATACAAAATAATCCTAAAAATATTCATGCCTGAGCACTGTTGCAGCACCTAGTAACTCAATTACTCAAGGATGTCTTGTTCTATTGTCTGCTTGCTATTTGATAGATTAGAAAACAAAAATTCACGAGGGCTTGAAATAAGTACCAGTAACTCAAGGATTTTCAATTCTATGGAGACGAATAAATTTGAGCAAGCAGGTTGTTTTTCTCAGTTTGGCAGAAATTTTATAATTTGTAGGAAAGATAAATTCTTTCTTAAAGAACTGCCACACCCTTTTACTTATTTTTCGATATATGTTTCAGTTTCCTTTACTTCAAATCCTCAAAAGAAATTCGAGCAAGGGGGAGTGTGTGTGTGGGAGTGTACGCATGCATGCCCTCGCTTGCTTTAGAATTTAGAATATTTTGATGTGCTTTTGAAAGGCATCCCACATTAGAAACTGAGAAATTAACTCTGAGCTTAAGTGAGTAATGTTTTAATGATTGCAATGCTTACATAAGAGTTTTTTTCTTCTTCTTATTTTTGAACTTTTTAGGTTCCTTAATTCACTTTTTATAACCATGCTGTTGTAGGCACAAGAAATGCTGGAAGCAGGGAAAGGAAAATCACAACACCGTCTCTTCTTTTCGAGATTATGTACACCAATATTCTTAGAGGTATTACTTATGGTTATAATTTTCATCTTGCCGCGAGAATTTTGCTGGACTGGATGCTATATATGTTCTGCACTTGCATCGTAGAGGATGCTGATTTTATCATGGAAACTGTCACTTTTCAAATTGTGGCAAGCTGTGTACATCTTGGCCCTCCTCAGAACTCGCGTTAACTTTTTCAGTGTAGAATGTTTGATGGCTTGAGCACAATGGGCATCCAATACCTGATGGACTCAACCGAGACTGCCCATGTCCCTACTTTCCCCCATCAACTTCCAAAGATACAATAGGAATAAAATCAGCTGATTTAAACAAACTTCCGTAAGTGGAACCTTCTGAAAATTAAAGATTCTAGAAGAACATTGGTAGAAGGGAAGATAGACAAATGAACAAAACACCAACAATAACCGATTTTACTCCAATAAAGACACCTTGGGAATTAATTTCCTCACAAGCATTGTCAACAGATTATCAACAAAAGACTCTCATAACTTGGATCAGATTAGACAAAAGAAAGTACATAGAGGGTTATTGTAGCTAATGATCCCATGTAAAATCTGAGATTAATATGCTTCTATTCTTTCTTTTTTCTGTTTTCTCTGTTCTTCTGTGCAGACATTTTTCTTTATCTTCTTAGCTGAATGGGGGGATCGTAGCCAAATTGCAACAGTCGCGGTAATTAAGCTTTCCTTCCTCGCTAGATATTAGTTGTAAAAATATAAGTAGTACATAGTGCAATAACTTAACTGATATAGTATTGCAAGATAAAGCTCAAACAAGTTTTTACACTGAGAAAGTTTATGTGAATATATGTTGGTCAGTATTGTATCTTTCCTCATCCAACTTAATTACCCTCTCTTTTTTTGTTGGTTCCTATACCATGTTTATGAAGTGCATGTGGTTTATTTATTACGAAAATTTTCTACTTCTGCAGCAGGCATCCAACAAGAATGCGTTTGGAGTAGCTTTCGGAGGGGCGATAGGGCATGTAATCTCCACATCAATCGCAGTGGTGGGAGGGAGTATGCTGGCTTCCAAGGTATCTCGAGGCATGGTTGCGACTATCGGTGGCCTGCTGTTTTTAGGCTTTTGCTTGTCGTCGTACTTCTACCCTATATTTTGATTGTTAGAATGGGGATGATTAATTCCTAGTTATGTTAACTTTGGTATTTTCTTGAATTGACATACTCAGCTTCGTCACTTGCTTTTCAGTCGGTCTGAATGTTTTGATGTATGAAGGCTTCACTATATGCTTAGTTAATATGCTTTGATCAAGGCCATTTTTAAGTTCTGCAGTATAAAGTGTATTTGCTTTACTCATTTGAAATTTGTTTCTACATACGTTCCCGTTTAATATATACTCTCAATAGTAATGTCAATATTAATGTGAGTTCCATAAATTTGTTTATGGATCTCTCGGGCGGTACCATTTTGATAAACGAATGATGATGATGAATATCAAGCAATCAAACTGATCAACCAAGAGAAAAGTACATAAGAATCTTTAGGATAGGGAAGGAAGAAATCCCTGCCAACCTGCTAGAGAGAATATCCTAGTATAGCCTGTCAACGACCATTTGGCACCACTGCGTGCACCTAAGCTTTATGCATATAAAGTTTTTTTAAGTACGAGTATGTGAATACGTTAATCATATACGTATTCAGCTATATTAAGTTGTCTATAACACTAAGAACTTTATTTATAATCTATCAAAAACGCATGGACACTCAGGCTAAAAATGGATTAGCAAAATTTCTGCTTGGAAATCAGGGGACTAAAGCGCATCGTTCCTCGAACGTCAGTGGCCAACTAGAACTATACTGTCATCTCACCTCCATTTCCGGCGGAGCTTACGGATATAAAAGGGAATGTGCATATATAGTGCCCATACGCCTAGTAATTTTTCTTCCCACCCCATGGTCCTATCCATGTTGCATCCACAACACAATACCGCTAATAACTGCTAAGACTTCTACTCATGCACTTATATTAGTAGTTATATCGTATCCGTCGCACATCTCATGCATAAGTACAAATGGCCAGTTGAATACGCAAGTTCATGTCCTACATGTAATGCCCCGCTCCGCACGGTGCATTACGCTGAGACGTTGACTCAGCGAGTCGCATTGACCGAATGAAATGTATCGATGCGAGTCGATACGAGAGTTACGTTGTCCCGAACAACGCATCGAACTAAGTCGGTGCGAAGAGTTGCCTTGTCCCAAAGAACACATCGAGTTGAATCGATGCGAAACGCCGCATTGTCCCGAAGGATAAGTGCGTTGAGACGGCTCGAAGATTCTAAGAAATCGAATCGACCAAGGCGCAAGTCCGAATCGATGCAAGTATAGATTTTAGTTGTTTTCGTGTGCAGGCTATACGTTGACGCGGAAATATTAGAGGTCGACATTTTTGCCTTATTTAATAAGGGGTCCGCGAAACCAAATCGTCGCCTTGCGACGGGCTGAGGCGTTGGAACGGTAAGCCTCGGACGTATAATTCAATGAAGCACGAAGTGCTCGAATGGCTAAGTCAGAAGAGTTGGCCGTGCAACGAAGTTAGGAGATTGAGCCGCATCGGCTCGGCGAAACGACAAGGCGTATCGACTCAAGGTGGGAGGATTGACTCTTCTTTTTACTCCTTCGTGCCTAAGTCAAAATATATCATTGTATGCTAAGTTAACCTATCGACGCCACGGACGTGGTCCGATAGGAAGATAAATCGTAGTGTGTGTCGAACACTAGTTAGAACATTTGAAATGAAACGTGTATCATATGCACGAGTCGCTATGGGACATTGGATATCGTAAAGACGAGCGCCTCGATGCGCAAGCCCAAGAACATGGGATAACTGTACTCGGCGAGTGCCTTAGTGCATGAACCATACCGTGCCTTCGCGCACGAGTTAGAAAGACTAGAACATGAAAGACAATAGGCGAGCGCCTTAGAGGACAAGCCCCAAACATTGAACACTAAGTTATAGAACATGAAAATACGGCTTCGATGCGTGCACCAAGTGTACGATGCGAAGGATAGATAATAAATGTGTCGAAACGTGCCTACGTGCACAAGATCATAAAAGATGGCTTCGTTGCAAAAGAATACAGATGTGGCATGATGCCTCGAAAGGTGTTCGGGACCTTCGGATCGTTCGGTTGACGAACATTGAGTTGAGGCATAATGCCATTAAACATTGAAACGAAGTACGAAATGTAAGAACATAGAAATTTAACGGAAGAAATACGAGAAGATAAAGTCTGAGTCTCGGACTCAAGACTATGCTTGGTTGTTTGAATAATAAGGACGTTGTATGGTCGAATGGAATGGACGAGAGATAAAATGTGATTATCTCCCGTGCACGGGTGTTCCCTCGAACGGTTAAATGTCGGAGCGCCCCGGAACCGTTTGACCTAGGAGGGAATGATATCTTTGGTAGACGCATATCCTTAAGACGACTAGCACTCGCTTATAGATAAAAAAAGCCGTAGATGATGGTATGCAGCGGTAACGTTTCGGTTGTTTGGGATAGCAACCCATCCGTGAAATGCCGGGCTACCAAAAATCGAAAAAAGAAAGGAGAGAAAAGAAAGTAAGGAACTCCTTTAGTCCATTCCGGCGCGGATACGCCAAGACCTTCATATAACTAAGGAACGATGGGTTGAAAGTGTATGCACGTATATGTCCCGCACACATAGGTCCTGCTTAGAGATACACTTATAACATGACAGGGAAGGAATGGGGCGTATTCACCTTGCGTCGACTTGGTAAGAAGTCGTGCCACGAAACAAACGCGAGATTGCTTGCCTGCTTGACTATTTCAATTCGAATAACATGATTGCCATGCTAACATGCTTTACGCTTTCGAATATGCCATAAAATCGACCCTAAGAAGAACATAGCAAGATCATAAGCTAAGTTGCTTGATTCAACCTAAATACTAAATGTCGATTTAGAAAGAAGGTCTTTGCATCAGTGCATGCGAGGACGAACGTGCTGATCCCCCACCAGCTTTTATCACGACCCGCACCCAGTGAAAGGGCACGAGAAGTGAAGTACGCCCAGCCTACGTCATAGTGTCGGCGGTAGAACGCTGTTCTATGTCACAATCTATCTAATACAATGTGATATACCCTCCAGACGGAGAACAATCTCATAAGGATACAAACACAATCACAAATCTAGGAATAGATAAATAGCACGATGAAATAGATAAGAAAATTTACAAGAAAGAGGCAACTAGAAGTAAAGTAAAACAATTTCATTAATTAACTCAAGGTCTCAATACAACTCTATGATAAACAAGAAAAGAAGAAACACAAACTCTATACAACTACTCCAAGCTCTACTAGTGTCCTCTAGGCTAGCTGTGAACTCCAAGTTTCCTGTAAAATTTTATCAACGGGTCCAATCAGGACTGGAACGAATACATCTCATCAAGTAAATCCAAGTAAATGACGAAAACTATAAAAATAGTTATAGACAACTTTATTGATGAAGCATGGGAATTCGAGACAGTTTAAGATGTAAAACTATAGTAAAAGAACAAGGAAAGTAAAAGCTGTGAAACAGAATTCATGTCAATGAAGACTGTAAATAAAAGCTAGCTGAACTAGAATAATGTGATATGAGTCCAGTGGTACAATATACGTCAAGTGTGATTCCATTCAATGATCCAAGTAGGGTGATTCTTGTAATGGTTCTTGTGATGATTCTAGTAAAGATTCTAGACAATACTCACAGTGTGTTTTAAAATACTGAGATTGACATGTAAACGGCTAGGGGTAATCCGGCACATCACACACTGGCCAAGTGTGGGACGGCTATCATTCTTGTAAAATTCATAGGGAGGTGGTTCGAGTATTTAGGAATGTTTACATGTCTACTCAAGTATTTCCCCGTCCGACAAATATGAGTGAATCCATAACACGATACGTAAATCGAGAATAAATCTAGCCAGAACATGAAGGTGCTTGTAGGTGATTCTTGTAATGGTTCTTGTAATAGAGGCTAGACAAGTAAGGTATGTGTGTCGTATACATGAATTCCAGAAAATATCAATTCGTGTTTGTAACCGAGAATCAAATAGAACTGACTAAAACTGAAATATAGAATTTGACAAGTAAATGAAAGAACTATCAGAGAATGTACTCGCCTGGCAGACCGAACTGCTGATGATAAAGTGTAGCTAAACCGGGGCAATATAAACCTATTTAAAGTATACACATGTCACAACCAAGTCTACAATATCAAAAGAAATAGCTACAATACAAGACTACAAGCTTCTAGGTCCCTTTTGGTCAAAGTCAACCCTTGGTCAACTCTGGTCAAACTTGGTCAACGCTGGTCAAAGCTGGTCAAACATTGGTCAACTAATCCGTTTACTAATTTTTAGGTTATACACAAAATTTCAGGTCATTGGGAGTTCGTTTGAGTCGATTTGGATCAAGTTTGACCCAAAGTTGACTTCTGTCAACTTGGTCAACTTGTTGGCCAATTCGACCGAACTAGGCTCCTAACGATGAACCTAATCTATCCAAACACTTCCTATAGTCATATCACAAAAATTTATTACATTACCTATATTTATACATTCATCACAATTAATATAGATACATATATATACATACACAACATATATATACATATATATAAATTAGGAAAGGAAACATGGTTTGTGAGTGAACAATGATGTTGGGGCTGCTGGTAGAGGGTCTAAATCTGAGCAACAGAATAATATGAGACTATAAGAGTAATCTATGTATAAAATATTACAATCAATAGTAAAATACCTATATAATATATATGTACATATAGGCTTATACGGAAATATAAGTATATACCAAGAATAAAACCAACGAAGGTCGATTCCGATCCTAAAGCAAGCTCCCAGATCTGAAATCAGAGCCTCGACCCTCATATAAACACATTTTCGAAGTTAAGCATTTTAAGAATTATATCTATATATATACATAAATATATATCTTTATACATTAATAGGTAAAATACCATATATGCCTAAAAATAGGTAGAAAATATGAATCAATCCCGAGAGTTGATTTCCACAAGTCCCAAACAGTGTCCAAGGACCAAATACTCAGAAATTATCGTCAAAATTCTCAGAAATCAAAATATCACATAAATCCCAAATTTCCAATTCAATGAAAACCCGATTTTTCACAAAAAGACTCAAAAACGTAAAATAATCAGAATTAACCCGCGAAACTTGGCAAACAGGTCGGTCTCGACACGTGGGACGTGCTCGGGTACTCCCGGAGTCAAAACCATGTTCGTGTCGTGTCCAGAGAATGCGTATCGGAAAACCGATTTCACGTGTCGAAGAGGGTGTTTTCGCTCGATTGCGCGTCACATGCGCAACGAGAAGCTTCGTGCTCATGCACACGGCTAGGTAGGGTCACGGGGTAGGTGTAGGACACGTCGACACGACACAAAGTCGCAGTGACGCGACACAGCAGCTTGCGCAACAGCGCGTGGCCTGCGCGCGCGCGCGCGTGAATGCTCGTGCATGCGGTTCGTCGCTCGTGGCTCGTGCGTCGGGCCACGCCACGACTTGGGATCGAGTCCCTGGGTATTCTAGGTATAGGGCTACGTGTTCCAACTCCTGGTACGGGTCCTCGATGCGCCGTGTTCGCGTACGAAGGCCATGTCAGCGGCGAATTTCAGCCCGAGTGCACAGTTCAGCCGACCAGTGCATGCGCGATTACTCCGCGCTCGCTCGACAAAACGTCGTAAAATTTTACGGACATGTGGGCAGAGGTTGCCCCTACGTGCTCGTAAAATTTCATGCAAGATGGAGCTCTATGCGTCGAGTTATGACGCACAGACTGCAGGGCGTGCACGGGACCGTGCACGGGATCTCGTGCACGCGTGTCCGTGTCCGTTCGGATGCTGAAATCGTGTCGATTTTCGATCCGTCTTCATGAAAGTTGTTACAAATCATATAAGGAAGGATTTTGTGAAAACATAATAAAAAATTAACACTTTTTTAATTCTAAGTGGCATTTTGCCGAACACGAGCAACATGAGACCGATACGTGTCCGATACCGCTATCAAACGAAGTCAAAACTCAACCAAACTTCAGGGACATGCAAAGGGTACCGATATGGATGCAATAACGAAGAAAAATTCAAAAGAACAAAGGTAGAACGAGTTTTACCTGTTGGGTGTCGGAAACCCAATGAAAACAAGTCCTCGAACGCTTTGTAGGCCGATTTCCCCCGCGCAAATGCCTCCAACTCCTTGCTAGCAATACTCCAGCAAGTTCTCCTCTTCCCCACGAGTAGGAATTCGTTTGAAGTGAAACGAACTCCGGATGCGAAAGTTAGGGTTTGGAGAACGTGAGAAAAAGGGGGGTTTCACTTGGAGGCTACGTGCTTTCTCACAAAAGTCAAAAGAAGGGGGGTTGCTGTGGCCGGCCATAGGAGGGGGTATTAGGGTTAGGGTTTGCACATGGGCTTAGCACTATCAAGTTGCAAGCAGGCCCATGTCAAAAAAGCTTTAAAAGGCTTAATGCAAAAATGACTTAAAAATCATTTAAACCACTCCAAAAATAGAAATTAAATCAAAATAATTTTTAAAAACCAAAATTTGAATTTTAATTACCTTATTAGACTTCTAGTGAAGGTTGACTAAGGTCAAACTACTTATACTACCAAGTCACCAGTCTACAACCAATCAAATCACACTGCAATCAATCTAATTAAATAATATATAAAAATTCAAATAAAAAATCATAAAAATTCAAATAAATCACAATTACTAAAATATCCTTGAAATTGAAAAGTGAGTGTGACAAATCTACCCTCCTTAAAATAATTTCGTCCTCGAAATTAAGATGATCCTACTCCTTCCAGGCAAATCCCCAACAATCATGGTCTCTAAGCAATTTCTAACTCATACAATTTGAAGAATAATATATAGAGTCATGGTCAACCATAGCAGTTGAAGGTCTCATCTAGATGGACTAGTCATATTAGATCAAAACAGTCCCATGGTATCAACATGCAAGCAATATAGGATGTTCTGCTGGAAAGATAAGGAAGCAACAAATCATTCAGGTGTAGGACAGTCTACCATCCTATATGAAACTGCTAAAGACAACTAGGAATTAATTATGAAGGGTTACCATTCCAAAGATGATCAAAATCGAAAGTTTAAGGCACGAGGGTTAATAGCATTGAAATCCAATAACACAATATATATAAAAGAAGATTTAGTCCCGACACGATCTAAGTTGATCAATTTCAGGATAAATCGAAGTTTGGGCAAGATGGAGAACGAGTCCATTGAAGTCTGAGCACGAGTATCCAAGATTTGATATCCATGTCACAATTGAATTAATTCAATTGAATAAGACCCCAAATATTGGATGATAAGGAGGATGACCCGGTCGACTGGTGACGATCAAAAGAATTAGAATTTAAAGGATGATGCAAGGATATAGAAATAAGTCAATTTCCTCCTTTGGATAGGGAAACTAAACGTGATACCTTGGGTTGATCTATCAAGTACAGTGCCTTTTCTTTCTGAAATATGTGAAAGGCAAAAAAAACAATAAAGAGTTAAAAGACGATGCTATTAAGTACAATACATGGTTCATAGGCGATGGAAATAATTCAAAAGAGAATTGCCAAAGCTGTCGTGGATGAGACTCTAGGGCAAATTTAACTGTGTCTCCCTCCACGTAGAATAATATATGAAAAACAAACCAAAGTGCAATAGGTTGATCAGACCATTATGCACCGGTTCTGATTAGACAATATGTTAGTGGGTGCCAGCCCCCAATAAAATATGTCATGATCAAGCTCGAAAAGATAAGCTTGTAAAACTGGTGCTAAATTAGCAATATACGATAGACAAAATATAAGTAAGGATAATGATGAAGGAAGTTAATAGTCTAAGATACTTTAAACATCAAGGAGTGAGGGTGAAACAAAACAAGAGGAAAAGGATTTTCAAATCGAAGTTCATAATGAGATTCTCATGGTTCGTCCAGGAATCTCTCAAGGAATTCTAAGTGTGATTGAGTATCCTCTAATTCTAGCACCTGATTTCCTATACTCTATAGCACGCTCGTAGCAGTGCAACTAAGTCGTCGTACTACCACGATATCACACTAATGCGAATCTCGACCTGCATGGACCACGACTAAAAATGTGTCACGACCCGCATCCAGTAAAAGGGCACGAGAAGTGAAGTACGTCCAGCCTATGCCGCAGTGTCGGCGGTAGAACGCTGTTCTAGGTCAGAATCTATCTAATACAATGTGATATACCCTCCAGACGGAGGACAATCTCATAAGGATACAAACTCAATCACAAATCTAGGGATAGATAAATAACACGATGAAATAGATAAGAAAATCTACAAGAAAGAGGCAACTAGAAGTGAAGCAAAACAATTTCATTAATTAACTCAAGGTCTCAATACAACTCCATGATAAACAAGAAAAGAAGAAACACAAACTCTATACAACTACTCCAAGCTCTACTAGGGTCCTCTAGGCAAGCTGTGAACTCCAACTTTTCTGTAAAATTTTATCAACGGGTCCAATCAGGACTGGAACGAATACATCTCATCAAGTAAATCCAAGTAAATGACAAAAACTATAAAAACAGTTATAAACAATTTTATTGATGAAGCATGGGAATTCGAGACAGTTTAAGATGTAAAACTATAGTAAAAGAACAAGGAAAGTGAAAGCTGTGAAACAGAATATCATGTCAATGAAGACTGTAAATAAAAGCTAGTTGAACTAGAATAATGTGATATGAGTCCAGTGGTACAATATATGTCAAGTGTGATTCCATTCAATGATCCAAGTAGGGTGATTCTTGTAATGGTTCTTGTGATGATTCTAGTAAAGATTCTAGACAAATATGAGTGAATCCATAATACGACACGTAAATCGAGAATAAATCTAGCCAGAACATGAATGTGCTTGTAGGTGATTCTTGTAATGGTTCTTGTAATAGAGGCTAGACAAGTAAGGTATGTGTGTCGTATACATAAATTCCAGAAAATATCAATTCGTGTTTGTAATCGAGAATCAAATAGAACTGACTAAAACTGAAATATAGAATTTGACAAGTAAATGAAAGAACTATCAGAGAATGTACTCGCCTGGCAAACCGAACTGCTGATGATGAAGTGTAGCTAAACTGGGGCAATATAAACCTATTTAAAGTATACACATGTCACAACCAAGTCTACAATATCAAAAGAAATAGCTACAATGCAAGACCACAAGCTTCTAGGTCCCTTTTGGTCAAAGTCAACCCTTGGTCAACTCTGGTCAAACTTGGTCAACGCTGGTCAAACCTGGTCAAACATTGGTCAACTAGTCTGTTTACTAATTTTTAGGTTATACACAAAATTTCAGGTCATTCGGAGTTCGTTTGAGTCGATTTGGATCAAGTTTGACCCAAAGTTGACTTTTGTCAACTTGATCTACTTGTCGGCCAATTCGATCGAACTAGGCTCCTAACGACGAACCTAATCTGTCCAAACACTTACTATAGTCATATCACAAAAATTTATTGCATTAGGAAAGGAAACATGGTTTGTGAGTGAACAATGATGTTGGGGCTGCTGGTAGAGGGTCTAAATCTGAGCAACAGAATAATATGAGACTATAAGAGTAATCTATGTATAAAATATTACAATCAATAGTAAAATACCTATATAATATATATATATATATATATATATATATATATATATATATATATATATATATATATATATATATATATATAGGCTTATATGGAAATATAAGTATATACCAAGAATAAAACCAACGAAGGTCGATTCCGATCCTGAAGCAAGCTCCCAAGTCTGAAATCAGAGCCTCGACCCTCACATAAACACATTTTCGAAGTTAAGCATTTTAAGAATTATATCTATATATATACATAAATATATATCTTTATACATTAATAGGTAAAATACCATATATGCCTAAAAATACGTAGAAAATATGAATCAACCCCGAGAGTTGATTCCCACAAGTCCCAAACAGTGTCCAAGGACCAAATACTCAGAAATTATCGTCAAAATTCTCAAAAATCTAAATATCACATAAATCCCAAATTTCCAATTCAATGAAAATCCGATTTTTCATAAAAAGACTCAAAACGCAAAATATTCAGAATTAACCTGCAAAACTTGGCAAATAGGTCGGTCTCGACATGTGGGACGTGCTCGGGTACTCCCAGAGTCGAAACCGTGTCCAGAGAATGCGTATCGGAAAACCGATTTCGCGTGTCGAAGAGGGTGTTTTCGCTCGATTGTGCGTCACATGCGCAACGAGAAGCCTCGTGCTCGTACACACAGCTAGTTAGGGTTACGGGGTAGGTCTAGGACACGTCGACACGACACAAAGTCGTAGTGACACGACACAGCAGCTCGCACAACTGCGCGTGGCCTGCACACGCGCGCGCGTACATGCTCGTGCATGCGGTTCGTCGCTCGTGGCTCGCGCGTCGGGCCACGCCACGACTCGGGATCGAGTTCCTGGGTAGTCTAGGTATAGGGCTACGTGTTCCAACTCCTGGTACGGGTCCTCGACGTGCCGTATTCGCGTACGAAGGCCGTGTCAACGGCGAATTTTAGCCCGAGTATACAGCTCAGTCGACCAGTGCACGCGCGATTACTTCGCGCTCGCTCGACGAAACGTCGCAAAATTTTACGGGTATGTGGGCAGAGGTTGCCCCTACATTCTCGTAAAATTACACACAAGAAGGAGTTCTATGCGTCGAGTTATGATGCACAGACTGCAGGGCGTGCACGGGAAGTGCACGGGATCTCGTGCACGCGTGTCCGTGTCCGTTCGGATGTCGAAATCGTGTCGATTTCCGATCTGTCTTCACTAAATTTGTTACAAATCATATAAGGAAGGATTTCGTGAAAACAGAATAAAAAATTAACACTTTCAATTCTAAGTGTCATTTTGCCGAACACGTGCAACATGAGACCGATACGTGTCCGATACCGCTATCAAACGAAGTCAAAACCCAACCAAACTTCAGGGACATGCCAAGGGTACCTATATGGATGCAATAACGTAGAAAAATTCAGAAAAACAAAGGTAGAACGAGTTTTACCTATTGGGTGTCGGAAACCCAATGAAAATAAGTCCTCGAACGCTTTGTAGGCCGATTTTCCCCGAGCAAATGTCTCCAACTCCTTGCTAGCAATACTCCAGCAAGTTCTTCTCTTCCCCACGAGCGCAACGGAATTCGTTTGAAGTGAAACGGACTCCGGATGCGAAAGTTAGGGTTTGGAGAAGGTGAGAAAAAGGGGGTTTCACTTCGAGGCTACGTGCTTTCTCAAAAAAGTGAAAAGAAGGGGGGCTGCTGTGGCCGGCCATAGGAGGGGGTATTAGGGTTAGGGTTTACACATGGGCCGAGCACTATCAAGTTGCAAGAAGGCCCATGTCAAAAAAGCTTAAAAAGGTTTAATGCAAAAATGACTTAAAAATCATTTAAACCACTCCAAAAATAGAAATTAAATCTAAATAATTTTTAAAAACCAAAATGTGAATTTTAATTACATTATTAGACTTTTAGTGAAGGTTGACTAAAGTCAAACTACTTATACTACCAAGTCACCAGTCTACAACCAATCAAATCACACTGCAATCATTCTAATGAATAAATATATAAAAATTCAAATAAAAAAATCATAAAAATTCAAATAAATCACAATTACTAAAATATCTTTGAAATTGAAAAGTGAGTGTGACAAATCTACCCTCCTTAAAATAATTTCGTCCTCGAAATTACGATGATGCTACTCCTTCTAGGCAAATCCCCAACAATCATGGTCTCTAAGCAATTTCTAACTCATACAATTTTAAGAATAATATATAGAGTCATGGTCAACCATAGCAGTTGAAGGTCTCATCTAGATGGACTAGTCATATTAGATCAAAACAGTCCCATGGTATCAACATGCAAGCAATATAAGGTGTTCTGCTGGAAAGATAAGGAAGCAACAAATCATTATGGTATAGGACAGTCTACCATCCTATATGAAACTGGTAAAGACAACTAGTAATTAATTATGAAGGGTTACCATTCCAAAGATGATCAAATCGAAAGTTTAAGGCACGAGTGTCAATAGCATTGAAATCCAATAACACAATATATATAAAAGAAGATTTAGTCCCGGCACGATCTAAGTTGATCAATTTCAGGATAAATCGAAGTTTGGGCAAGATGGAGAACGAGTCCATTGAAGTCTGAGCACGAGTATCCAAGATTTGATATCCATGTCATAATTGAATTAATTCAATTGAATAAGACCCCAAACATTGGATGATAAGGAGGATGACCCGGTCGATTGGTGACGATCAAAAGAATTAGAATTTAAAGGATGATGCAAGGATATAGAAATAAGTCAATTTCCTCCTTTGGATAGGAAAACTAAACGGGATACCTTGGGTTGATCTATCAAGTACAGTGCCTTTTCTTTCTGAAATATGTGAAAGGCAAAAAAATAATTAAATAAAGAGTTCAAAGACGATGCTATTAAGTACAATACATGGTTCATAGGCGATGGAAATAATTCAAAAGAGAATTGCCAAAGCTGTCGTGGATGAGGCTCTAGGACAAATTTAACTATATCTCCCTCCAAGTAGAGTAATATATGAAAAGCGAACCAAAGTGCAATAGGTTGATCAGACATCATGCACCGGTTCTGATTAGACAATATGTTAGTGGGTGCCAGCCCCCAATAAAATATGTCATGATCAAGCTCGAAAAGATAAGCTTGCAAAACTGGTGCTAAATTAGCAACATAAGATAGACAAAATATAAGTAAGGATAATGATGAAGGAAGTTAATAGTCTAAGATCCTTTAAACATCAAGGAGTGAGGGTGAAATAAAACAAGAGGAAAATGATTTTCAAATCGAAGTTCATAATGAGATTCTCAAGGGTCGTCCAGGAATCTCTCAAGAAATTCTAAGTGTGATTGAGTATCCTCTAATTCTAACACCTGATTTCCTATACTCTGTAGCAGGCTCGTAGCAGTACAACTAAGTCGTCATACTACCACGATATCGCACTAATGTGAATCTCGACCTGCATGGGCCACCACTAAAAATGTGTCACGACCTGTACCCAGTGAAAGGGCACGAAAAGTGAAGTACGCCCAGCCTACGACGCAGTATCGGCGGTAGAACGCTGTTCTAGGTCACAATCTATCTAATATAATATGATATACCCTCCAGACGGAGGACAATCTCATAAGGATACAAACTCAATCACAAATCTAGGGATAGATAAATAACACGATGAAATAGATAAGAAAATCTACAAGAAAGAGGCAACTAGAAGTGAAGTAAAACAATTTCATTAATTAACTCAAGGTCTCAATACAACTCTATGATAAACAAGAAAAGAAGAAACACAAACTCTATACAACTACTCCAAGCTCTACTAGTGTCCTCTAGGCTAGCTGTGAACTCCAAGTTTCCTGTAAAATTTTATCAACGGGTCCAATCAGGACTGGAACGAATACATCTCATCAAGTAAATCCAAGTAAATGACGAAAACTATAAAAACAGTTATAGACAATTTTATTGATGAAGTATGGGAATTCGAGACAGTTTAAGATGTAAAACTGTAATAAAAGAACAAGGAAAGTAAAAGCTGTGAAACAGAATATCATGTCAATGAAGACTGTAAATAAAAGCTAGCTGAACTAGAATAATGTGAAATGAGTCCAGTGATACAATATATGTCAAGTGTGATTCCATTCAATGATCCAAGTAGGGTGATTCTTGTAATGGTTCTTGTGATGATTCTAGTAAAGATTCTAGATAATACTCACAGTGTATTTTAAAATACTGAGCGACATGTAAACGGCTAGGGGTAATCCGGCACATCACACACTGGCCATGTGTGGTGACGGCTATCGTTCTTGTATAATTCACAGTGTGGTGGTTCGAGTATTTAGGAATGTTTACATGTCTACTCAAGTATTTTCCCGCCCGACAAATATGAGTGAATCCATAACACGACACGTAAATCGAGAATAAATCTAGCCAGAACATGAAGGTGCTTGTAGGTGATTCTTGTAATCGTTCTTGTAATAGAGGCTAGACAAGTAAGGTATGTGTGTCGTATACATGAATTTCAGAAAATATCAATTTGTGTTTGTAACCGAGAATCAAATAGAACTGACTAAAACTGAAATATAGAATTTGACAAGTAAATGAAAGAACTATCAGAGAATGTACTCGTCTGGCAAACCGAACTGCTGATGATGAAGTGTAGCTAAACCGGGGCAATATAAACCTATTTAAAGTATACACATGTCACAACCAAGTCTATAATATCAAAAGAAATAGCTACAATGCAAGACTACAAGCTTCTAGGTCCCTTTTGGTCAAAGTCAACCCTTGGTCAACTCTGGTCAAACTTGGTCAACACTGGTCAAACCTGGTCAAACATTGGTCAACTAGTCCGTTTACTAATTTTTAGGTTATACACAAAATTTTAGGTCATTCGGAGTTCGTTTGAGTCGATTTGGATCAAGTTTGACCCAAAGTTGACTTTTGTCAACTTGGTCAACTTGTCGGCCAATTCGACCGAACTAGGCTCCTAACGACGAACCTAATCTGTCCAAACACTTCCTATAGTCATATCACAAAAATTTATTACATTACCTATATTTATACATTCATCACAATTAATATAGATACATATAAATATATATATATATATATATATATATATATATATATATATATATATATATATATATATATATATATATATATATATATATATATATATATATATATATATATATATATACATACACAACATATATATACATATATATAAATTAGGAAAGGAAACATGGTTTGTGAGTGAACAATGATGTTGGGGTTGCTGGTAGAGGTTCTAAATCTGAGCAACAGAATAATATGAGACTATAAGTGTGATCTATGTATAAAATATTACAATCAATAGTAAAATACCTATATAATATATATATATACATATAGGCTTATATGGAAATATAAGTATATACCAAGAATAAAACCAACGAAGGTCGATTCCGATCCTGAAGCAAGCTCCCAGGTCTGAAATCAGAGCCTCGACCCTCACATAAACACATTTTCGAAGTTAAGCATTTTAAGAATTATATATATATATATATATATATATATATATATATATATATATATATATATATATATATATATTTATATATATATATATATATATTTATATATATATATATATAATTTTTATATATATATATATATATATATAATTTTTATATATATAATTTATATATATATATATATATATATATATATATATATATATATATATATATATATATATATATATAAATATATAATTTTTATATATATAATTTATATATATATATATATATATATATATATATATATATATATATATATATATATATATATATATATTCTTTTATATATATA
The DNA here is from genome assembly GCA_029216955.1 of Iris pallida. NCBI lineage: Eukaryota > Viridiplantae > Streptophyta > Magnoliopsida > Asparagales > Iridaceae > Iris > Iris pallida. Next base: position 14,439,824 of record JANAVB010011399.1, read on the forward strand.
TATATATATATATATATATATATATATATATATATATATATATATATTTTTTTTATATATATATATATATATAAAAGAATATATATATATATATATATATATATATATATATATATATATATATATATATATATATATATATATATATATACATATATATATATACATTAATAGGTAAAATACCATATATGCCTAAAAATAGGTAGAAAATATGAATCAACCCCGAGAGTTGATTCCCACAAGTCCCAAACAATGTCCAAGGACCAAATACTCAGAAATTATTGTCAAAATTCTCAGAAATCGAAATATCACATAAATCCCAAATTTCCAATTCAATGAAAACCCGATTTTTCACAAAAGACTCAAAACGTAAAATACTCAGAATTAACCCGCAAAACTTGGCAAATAGGTCGGTCTCAACACGTGGGACGTGCTCGGGTACTCCCAGAGTCAAAATCGTGTCCGTGTCGTGTCCAGAGAATGCGTATCGGAAAACCGATTTCGGATGTCGAAGAGGGTGGTCTCGCTCGATTGCGCGTCACATGCGCAACGAGAAGCCTCGTGCTCGTGCACACGGCTAGGTAGGGTCACGAGGTAGGTCTAGGACACGGCGACATGACACAAAGTCGCAGTGACGTGACACAGCAGCTCACGCAACAGCGCGTGGCCTGCACGCGCGCGCGCGTGCATGCTCGTGCATGCGGTTCGTCGCTCGTGGCTCGCGCGTCGGGCCAGACCATGACTCGGGATCGAGTCCCTGGGTAGTCTAGGTATAGGGCTACGTGTTTCAACTCCTGGTACGGGTCCTTGACGCGCCGTGTTCGCGTACGAAGGCCGTGTCAGCGACGAATTTCAGCCCGAGTGCACAGTTCAGCCGACCAGTGCACGCGCGATTACTCCGCGTTCGCTCGACGAAACATTGTGAAATTTTATGGGCATGTGTTCAGAGGTTGCCCCTACGTCCTCGTAAAATTTCACGCAAGACGGATCTCTATGCGTCGAGTTATGACGCACAGACTGCAGGGCGTGCACGGGATCTCGTGCACGCGTGTCCGTGTCCGTTCGGATGCCGAAAGTGTCGATTTCCGATCCATCTTCACGAAAGTTGTTACAAATCATATAAGGAAGGATTTCATGAAAACATAATCGAAAATTAACACTTTTCAATTCTAAGTGGCATTTTGCCGAACACGTGCAATATGAGACCGATACGTGTCCGATACCGCTATCAAACGAAGTCAAAACCCAACCAAACTTCAGGGACATGCCAAGGGTACCTATATGGATGCAATAACGAAGAAAAATTCAGAAGAACAAAGGTAGAACGAGTTTTACCTATTGGGTGTCGGAAATCCAATAAAAATAAGTCCTCGAACGTTTTGTAGGCCGATTTCTCCCGAGAAAATGCCTCCAACTCCTTGCTAGCAATACTCCAGCAAGTTCTCCTTTTCTCCACGAACGTAATGGAATTCGTTTGAAGTGAAACGGACTTCGGATGCGAAAGTTAGGGTTTGGAGCAGGTGAGAAAAATGGGGTTTCACTTGGAGGCTACGTGCTTTCCCACAAAGTGAAAAGAAGGGGGGACTGCTGTGGCCGGCCATAGGAGGGGGTATTAGGGTTAAGGTTTGCACATGGGCCGAGCACTATCAAGTTGCAAGAAGGCCCATGTCAAAAAAGCTTAAAAAGGCTTAATACAAAAATGACTTAAAAATCATTTAAACCACTCCAAAAATAGAAATTAAATCTAAATAATTTTTAAAAACCAAAATGTGAATTTTAATTACATTATTAGGCTTCTAGTGAAGGTTGACTAAGGTCAAACTACTTATACTACCAAGTCACCAGTCTACAACCAATCAAATCACACTGCAATCAATCTAATTAATAAATATATAAAAATTCAAATAAAAAATCATAAAAATTCAAATAAATCACAATTACTAAAATACCCTTGGAATTGAAAAGTGAGGGTGACAGCTTTCATGCAGGCTGCAGGGAATGGATGGCTCGCGGCGAAGCTTCGCTTGGACGCGTTGAGGCTTGGAATGCCAAAGCGTATTGAAGCGTGCGATCGCTTGACGCTCGGGCTTGCAACAGGATTGATGCGGCCGAGATATAGAAGACATAATATATGGAACGGTGAAATCCTTTGTGGGCAAGAGAGAACCTGAGTGTTGTAGCCAATCTGGCATGTATTGTTAGGCTAAAGAAAGCCTTTGTAATCTCAGTTTTGAATATCAATAAAGAGAATTGTTTCGTATACTCTGTTTTCCTTTCGTTGTTAATATCGAATCAAAAGAAAACCATTTGAGAACTTGTCATCTTACCTTGCACGAGGGCAACTCCAGGCTCCTGCGGCATCACGCCCCCTGCGAGGACGATGATTCGGGTGATTCCGGGTCGGGGCGTGACAAATTGGTATCGGAGCCCTAGGCTCAATTTCCTCTGGACGCTCGCTTCATTACAATTCCAAAGAGTTGCCCACCACCACTCAAAATCACTCTTGACTCTACTCGATGCCGCATTGGATGTTTTATACAATAATACAAAACCGGGTAACGTTGCCGCAAGTACTTCGAATTTACTTGATGTTGCAGAGAAAGTCGTGAAATGTTCGTTGCATTGAATGGACGAGCGATGAAATGTTAGTTGCTGCAAGTGTAACAAATTGTAAAACGTGAATTGAGATGTTGTCGTTGCAATGTAACATGTTGAATGAGAAATAAAATGGTGTACGAAGTACAACGAGTTAATTGTGAATATGCGTTAAAATGAAAGTAATAAGTTAATATTGAATGTGTTGAACGGATTTGGACATATGACTTTGGAAATCGGAAATAAATCGTTGCACGAGATGCAACGGAAAGAACTGAAATAATAAATCGATAGAACGAATCGTTCGATTGCACACCGAACTTGTGTTGGCAAATAAAAATATTGGCCGAGTTGTGTCAGATTTGATTTAAGTAAAGTTACGATTTTGATCAAGCACGATCATTACGAAAATCATGAGTCAGAAGAGATCGTTGGTTCGTAAAGAGTATATGCGAGGAAAATGACTTAATTTTTGAGTGGTATATGCTATACCACGTATGCGATGAATGACTCGCTTCATTACAATTCCAAAGAGTTGCCCACCACCACTCAAAATCACTCTTGACTCTACTCGATGCCGCATTGGATGTTTCATACAATAAGTCTAATACAAAGCCGGGTAACGTTGCCGCAAGTAATTCAAATTTACTTGATGTTGCGAAGAAAGTCGTAAAACGTTCGTTGCATTGAATGCACGAGCCGTGAAATGTTAGTTGCTGCAAGTGTAACAAATTGTGAAATGTGAATTGAGATGTTGTCGTTGCAATGTAACATGTTGAATGAGAAATAAAATGGTGCACGAAGTGCAACGAGTTAATTATAAATATGCGTTAAAATGAAAGTAATAAGTTAATATTGAATGTGTTGAACAGATTTGGACATACGACTTTGGAAATCGGAAATAAATCGTTGCACGAGATGCAACGGAAAGAACTGAAATCATAAATCGATAGAACGAATCGTTCGATTGCACACCAAACTTGTGTTGGCAAATGAAAACATTGGCCGAATTGTGTCGGATTTGATATAATCAAAGTTACGATTGTGATCAAGCACGATCACTACAGAAATTATGAGTCGGAAGAGATCGTTGGTTCGTAAAGAGTATAATGCGAGGAAAATGACTTAATTTTTGAGTGGTATATGCCATACCATTTATGCGATGAATGACTCGATTCCGAGTGGTATATGGTATACCACTTGTGCGACGAATTGCATCACGCGTTGTGAGAATTGTGGAAGGTTTGTTCGCAACGGACGGGGGAGTACCGAGACTCGATTGGAAATTTGTATGACGGTATGTTGATGCAAGTGTTCTTCGAAAATTGGTTGGGACGATAAGGCGAGACTCGTATCAATGAATGATACGTCAGACGAAAATTATAAGTTGGTCGGACGACCGAGACTAGCGAAACGATTATGCCTTGAAGCAATAATCGGATCGACGGCAAAGGAAAAAAACTCGAACTTACAAATGAGTCGCACGACTTGCGATCTCGACAAAAATGTTAGAATACGCGAATGGTAATCGAATCGCACAACTTGCGATCTCGATAGAAATGTTGGGCGAGGCAAATCGAATCGCACGACTTGCGATCTCGATAGAAATGTTAGACAATGCGAGTTATAATCGGATCATACGATGTGCGACTTCGATGAAGAGTTGGTTGACGCGAGTAATCGTGCCTAAGAGATAGTTGGTTACGTCACGGCAAAACTCATTTGAGTACGACTGATAAACACGCAAAACCTTAAAGGGCGTGATCGTATAACTCGAGGGTTCGATGTTGGATAATCGGTAACTCAGTTACGCGATCAAAGTATAGCGAGATGCGACGAATCGAAAAACGAGTTGATGCGTATGGAAAAGTTCGTTGCGAACTTGGACGTATGCAATGCAAGTTGTCGACGTTGAAACAGAATCAAAGTTGACCCTTACGCTATCGAAATTGATACGACATATCGAGATCGATACGTAAGGAAACGTAAGCACGATGTGAAATGCAAAATGGAGTACGCCTTGCGCTATCAAAATTTTGTAAGTAACAATACGAGAAAGAACAAAATGGTTGATCGTGAAGTTTGCGATTGATCAAGGCGAGACTATAAGTCATCGACGATTTTTCGATGCGTATAGCATCTCGTGTGTCGACCCACAAATAAAAGATAGACTCGAAATCGATACGAGTAGATGTTTTGTGAATTGCGAAATCATCGACGGTAGTGCATGACTTTACTCGGAGGATAGTTGCGCATCGGTTGTGCCGATAGAAATGGTTTTGTCCGAAATTGGATAGTCGCATAGAAATCGTCGGAACGTGATTTGGCTCCGAAATAAGATATAACATGGTTCGTAGTAAACTGTCATTCGGTGATGATCCACAATTATCGAGCGTAGCTTCGGGACAGCTGACCCTAGAAGGCTTGACCGTAAAATCAAATTAAATGTTGCAGACCGTAAGATGACCCATACGATATCGCATATGAAATTGCATCGGTAACAAATGTTATGTAGTGCATGTTGACGATAAGTCTAGGCGATCGAGAATTGTTGGAACAGCTTTCGATTGAGAATGATAGTTGGATTTTGAGTATTCGTCGGATGAATGCTTGAATGGTTATGTTGGTCGACGATCGAACGAGAAATTTACCAACGAACTTGGTGATTCGGATAGGCGATTGCGAGAATCATACTATGTACGAGAGAGAACGATAAGGGAATGACTTACGAGTCATGTCGTTAGATTCGGATCCACCTTGCAATTGAGCTTGCGTGAATCAAACTTATATTCGATGTTGCGAGACGGATAAGTTGGGAATTTGGCTAGTAAATTCCTACTCGTTAGGAAATCGGATGTAAGATGCATCGTAGAGACCTCGTATCGAGGAGATGGTTGCCTTGAGCACGGTCGCCTCGATATAAACTGTTATGTTGGATAGATTGTGGCCTTTGAGCAATGTCAATTTAAAGTTGCGTCGAGAGAATCTAAGCACGGTGTCTAGGTATGTAACCTAGCGGGCGTAGTCCCGAATCTTGATAAGGAAATCATATCGAGATAAGTTGCATAGCCAGACTTCAGAAATAGTTGGGTGGCGACTTCAAACGTAAGGCATTGCGAAGGATCGTTGCGATCGGATGCACGACGGTTCGATGCGACACATAGAGTTGATAGTCCAGATGAAACATACGAAACGAGAAATGCGATTTGGAATCGCGTCGCGTGCAGTGACTTTATTGAATGAATCACGTATGTATCGAATATATGTATGCGATAAAATTTCGAGAACAGTTGCTAAAGATAAGTCCGATCGAAAGTACGAGATGGCAAGCATAGGATTGAAATTTACCTGTCAGCTTTGTTCCAATTTGCTACGACTGGACTTGGTCGAAATACATATATCTTCGGGACGCCTTGAATATGGGTACGAATCCAAATCGAGTTTTATACAAACTAAAATCGAGCTGCAAGGAAGACTTGGATTGTTAATAAAAAGCTTGCAAGATAGTATAAAACTGAACGACACAGGTGGGACGAGATCATGAAACGATCTATGAAACACTTAATCGGAGTGTTGGTTTTGGTTCGAGGATGAACCTTGTTTTGACTGGTATATTCTGTAATGCCCCGCTCCGCATGGTATATTTCGCTGAGTCGTTGACTCAGCGAGTCGCATTGACCGAATAAAATGTATCGATGTGAGTCAATACGAGAGTTACGTTGTCCCAAACAACGCATCGAACTAAGTCGATACGAAGAGTGGCCTTGTCCCAAAGAACGTATCGAGTTGAATCGATGCGAAGCGCCGCATTGCCCCAAAGGATAAGTGCGTTGAGACGGCTCGAAGATTCTAAGAAATCGAATCGACCAAGGCGCAAGTCCGAATCGATGTTTAGTTGTTTTCGTGTGCAGGCTATACGTTGACGCAGAAATATTAGAGGTCGACAATTTTGCCTTTTTTAATAAAGGGTCCGCGAAACCAAATCGTTGCCTTACGACAGGCTGAGGCGTTGGAACGGTAAGCCAAATCGGACGTATAATTCAATGAATCATATAGTGCTCGAATGGCTAAGTCAGGAGAGTTGGCCGTGCAACGAAGTTAGAAGATCGAACCGCATCGGTTCGACAAAACGACAAGGCGTATCGACTCAAGGTGGGAGGATTGACTCTTCTTTTTACTCCTTCGTACCGAAGACAAAATATATAATTGTATGCTAAGTTAACCTATCGACGCCACGGACGTGGTCCGATAGGAAGATAAATCGTAGTGTGTGTCGAACACTAGTTAGAACAATTGAAATGAAACGTGCATCATATGCACGAGTCGCTATGGGACATTGTGTCACGTCCCGCTCCCGTAGGAGCGATCGTCATCGCTAAGGCGTGATGCCCCACGGGCCTAGGTTGTGCCCTTACAAGGCTATGTCCGAAAATGGCCGATTTGAGCTAGGCCATAGAGTCGCACAGAGTGTCCCCATTTGCGACGGAAAGAAAATGAACATAAATTGAAGCGAATTCAAACTCTTTATTGACATTCAAGAAGTTTACAAGCGGCGCTAGGCCGAGATTACAAATCGCTCAAGCTCTCTCTCTCTAAAACATAAAAGGCGTGCCAAGTGGCTTACATGATGGAATGATTCATGACGATGTTCCGATACATTATGTCCTGTAAATGGTGCTTTAGCTCCTTGCAACGCTCCAGAGTTGGCTCAACGCCTTAGCACGTTCGAGGAAAGCTCCGCACCCGATGACATTTTCTGCGTCCTGCAAGCAAACTGTGGGGTTATCAGTACATTGTTATGCACTGGTGGGGAGGCTAGCTCGTCCACAATGCTATCATTACCAAACACGTTCTATTTACTTTTGTGCACCGTTTATCATTTATTGTCTTTCTAATCTTGCCTTAGGGTCAGTTTCATGGCATATTTCATAGCCTATCTCGTGTTACCGAATTCAAGTGTTTGCATGGAAATACATGCACGACTTACCCATACTTACCGTCCGGCCTTCCCTGTCCAAAGTAAACCAAGTTAGTTAATAATTCATATAAACTTTCAATGTCAAGTGCGTGTCCCTGCCACAGGTCCCAGCGCGACGTAGGCGTGTTTTCTAAGTCAATTTCACGAAGTACTCTTTATCATTTGTTGTATTACATTTCAAGCCTGTTCAGAAGGTACTTCATTTAGTTAACATAGACTACTTTGTTTCAATGCAAGGACTTGCACGTGGATTGCCACCAGCAAAGCCCACTTAATCTATATGCACCGGTTACTGGCACCACAAGCCATTTTGGACCCTTTCTCCCTTAGTAATTTCTCACCTATCATAGCGTGTGGCTGGTATACCCTGATAGTCTTTTGAAATATTCCGCACTTACGTCTCCTGGGTGGCCAAGCTCGCACCTACGTGAGCCCGTAAGCCCTTTGATTCTGCCTATGCCGGCCACGATCCTCCCTTTGATTATGCTGCGGAATCCCTTATGTCTCCCACCTCCCGTATACGAGGGAATTATCCACGACCATTTCGTATTGTTTGTCATTTTAACTTAACGGCTGTCTCCGAGCCGTAGGCTAACCCTTAGCCATAATGTGTTATCGACCAGGTTGGCGTCCGTGCAGTGCGGGTAGCGAGCCCCATTGTACGTGCCCGTCATACCTGTCGCTAACCATTCCTTTCTTTCTTATCTTTTATTCATTCTTTTTTTTCTTTCTTTCACTTGTTCGTTCGTTCATTGATTCATTCAAACATTTATTTATTCATTCGTTGATTCATTCATTCACTTATTCGTTCATTCTTTCATTCATACATTATGCAACTCCCCGTACGAGAGTCGCCTTGGCGACCCATCGGTCTCGAAGTCTTTCAATGTTGCTATACTCTATGTAGGCCTAAAAAATGAAAGTCACGCTGAGTTGATCAGGACAAGGTCTAAAAGTCACGCTGAGTTGATCAGGACAAAGTCTAAAAGTCACGCTGAGTTGATCAAGACAATGTTTAAAAGTTACGCTGGGTTCTACCAGACTATTTCCTCAAATATACGCAGAGACAGCTCATCATTTGTCAGATTGTCATTATGACTGACAGCACGACAGTCAAAGAATGTCTCTTCGTATGCCACGTATGCACAGAACTCGAGAGATCACGACCGACTATTGCGTGACTTTCGAAATCTTCTTCAACAAGACTCAGCCTTCATCAAGTTGGCGTACCAAAAGAGCTTATTGTCATTTAATGCGACTGACAAGGCAATCAATGTCAGAGATTTTGTGTCAGTCGAGGCACGTCGAATCAAGACAGCTGGCAGTTCTGACTCAAGTCTGCGTGTATTTTGAACTTCTATGTTCCTTCCTCAAGCTTGCGTGAATTCTGAGCTTTCTGCTTCCAGTTAGCGTGTATTCTGAAGCCTTCTATCCAAAGTCTGCATGGATTTCGTCCTCAACAAGGCTGCGTGGATTTCGTCCTCAACAAGCCTGCGTGGATTTCATCAAATTGGAGTACATGGCAGCCATGCCACCGATCTCTCACCTGCGTGTCCTGTAACTTGCACACGATTCATGCACGATTGTCATGTGTCCAACAGTTACAGGCCACGTCCAGTAACTGCTCATAACCTTGCATATGTTAAATCCTGCGTGATTTTTAACTATGCACAGGTTGTGAAGACAGTTATCTTTTTCAGTTATTTTTGACTCTATAAATAGAGTTCTTTTCTCATTCATTGTATAGATACATAGCTATCTAAATTGCGGTCGAATTCTTGAGAGCTTTTCTTCCTCGCATCGTCTAAGGGATAAAGCGATCGTCTTCTAGATCGGATTCCTATAGTTATATTTTCCCAGAAACAAAATAAATAAAGTAAATTTATTTATGGAAAACACTCTACTCGGAACGACTATGTCGATAGTCTTCCGTTTCATTGTTGTAAACCATTCATTATTGAACGCATAAGGGACTTGAACATAAGCTTGTGCCTTAGCACGAGCGTGGAGCGCGGTATGAGAGTTCTCACATTTTTTATGTTCTTTTTCATATTCTATACAAGCATACAAGATGGGATTATTCCCTTAGCTAGGTTCGTTGAGTCATTTATTAGCATGCACGGTGTTATCGCCTAGCGATTCTAGCAATAGTGTCCGTATTATTATGTGTCTAGGCTAAGCAAAGACGGGTTCATCGGAGCCACCCACCTTAGCGATGTTCGCATCGGCCGAGCGATACTCCGAGCGCGTCTTTGAAAGTCTAAGTCTGGATTCATCTTTGATGGGCGAATGTATGCCTTGCATCGATTCTTCATCAGGTCGATGCCAACTCTTCGGGTCGACGGCTCGTTTGAGTCGTTGCACTTGCTGTTTGAATCGGCGTTCCGCTAGGGCGGAGCGGATCATTACATAATACACCACTCAAAACAAGTCTCGTCCTCGAGACTTCCTGAGTGCAGGTCATCCTACCGTTCCTTAACTCATGTCGTGTACGTATCTTAGACAATCCCTATCGAATGGCTTTATTGTTCGATGGTACCGAACTATGCTCGGTTATCCTTCGAAGTTTTATGTTGCATACGTTTGGTGAATTTTTATTGAATGACTGTTCACTCATTTTAGACCTAATTGTACTTATTCAATCGTCGTGTTTTCTTCGACTTGGTTGCTATTTTCTCGTGTTATGGGACTGTAATGGCCGCACGAGGTACGTTGTAATTCATCAAACACGAGAGTCGTAGGCTGAGGCAAACTCACTCATTCGTTCATGCGCATCGCAACACCCACTTGCAGCTGTATTCGAGTTCATCACATCGCTGAGTTTGGATCGTGCACATATTCAATGCGTCCCCCGAATACGTACATTTCAACCAAGCTTAGCGATTAGCGAAGTCGGATAAGCTACTCGTGATAGTTTTGATTTGTCAATCGTTTCGCTAACTTCGATTTAAAGACGAACTCGTGTGCATCTCACTATCATTTATCTCGGTCATCGAGATGATTCGATTCGCTTCTCAAGCGCTCTTGTCTATAAAATCAATACGATTTCTTCTTAGCGGGGTCGACCAAGTCTAAGTAATTTCCGTCCGATTCAAGACCAAGTATTGCACTATCATCGAGTACGTCTTCCTATCAATGATTCAATTCGTTATCCTAACTTTATTTGTGCATCGTCCATTCCTATCATTCACTTCGTTTGGGGCCAATCCCGTTGTCGTTCACGCACACTCCCAGTTCTTCGTCCTACTCTAAGTCTTGGTGCCCTAAGTCTATCGTCCGTCCAGACGATATCGTAAACCACACAGGTTCAATCATTTGGCATAGGGTCGTCTGCCTATCTGCTAGGTCATCTCACCAGGTCATAGTTACAAGTCAAGTCCGTGGCTCATCGTGCAAGGTCGTTGCACGACGCTCGCCCCAATTCCTATTGTCAAACCATTTTGTTCGTTCATACGAAAGTTTCTATCCAAGTTCGCTCCACTCAAATTTCTAAACATCAAGCAGCGTTCACCCTATTCGCATCGACACATTCTCCGTTCCAAGTCCAAGCTCATTTAGGAAAGTCATCCTACGATAGGTTGTCCTCAATCAAATCCTTGACATGTCAATATCGTGCGTCCGTACTAGCAATTATCATAGTCTATCTCTTCAAGTATGTTTGATACAATTCACCTATCCATCCTATCCAATTCACGTAGTCGATCACAAGGTCGTCTAGCATTGCAATATGTTGTGCCCCGATCTCACGCAAGTCTGATTATCCACGGCGGACATGAATCACCATGTCAACGTTTCCGCAGAGTAATCGTTCTCATCGGGACGTAACTCTTGTGTTGCGTCTAGACTTACTCATTTTCGATACGTGGATTGGGTCTACTCAATCCTCAACTTTACTTCGTCGTCCATCATAAGTCCGATCAATCCACCAATTCGCCTTCGTTTCAAACCACAAGTCGAAGCAATCAAAATTGCCAAGTCAAGTTATTTCGAGTTCGATCATTCCCGCTGGACATGAATCACCATGCTAACGCTCACGCGGAATGATCATCCCAAATCCGACGTGACGCATGTACGAGGCTAGAGTTGTGCTTGCACAAGACAAGATCATTTTCGTTGTGGTTATCACCGAACAATCAAGTCAATCCCCAATATAGCATCCTTTAACACATTGGCTTCTAACACGATCATCCTTCGTCGAATCAGAGTACTCCTGAGTTATTGTACATCGATCTTTGATATGCCTCAATACCATTGATGATGTACATAACCTAACGATCTTCCTTTTGCAATGAATTTCGAGTCGTGCAACTTAATTTCCTCAATTCGCATTGTCTCGTGCTAACTCTCCTTTGAGCAACATCTATTCTAAATCCTTAGTCATTCTCGTATCTTTAAGCCACGTTTTCTATGCACGCTATCTTCCAATCGTGCTATCTTCGATCTCGTCTATGAGTATTTCACCTTAATTCAAGTTTTAATCTAGTCGACTATTTGAAATCGCACGTACGATCTTCTACGTTTCCTCAACCAACACATCCGTTTACTTTATCGTTTCGAATCTCTATTCAATTTATTTTGTACTTACACTACACATTCATATTTCGTCCGAACAATATCTCGTTTGAGACTCTCGAATCATGACCAACTAAGCGTTACTCATTCTAAGGCTTGCGCGATATCATCGCTTGCCAACGTACTCGTTATATCCGTAAATTCTTTAGTCTCGCTCGAACAATTTCTATAACGTCCATACACCACTCAGGGTTCGAGCCACTCGACTAGTCGTCGACACTCACTCTTATTCTTCTTCGAAGCTATCACATACACCACTCGGGGTCAAGTCATTCTACAAATCCTCAAAAGATCATTCGATTCCCAATCGATGTGTTCAATCGCGCGTTCGCCCATTCCTCAAAGTCTGAGAACCACTTCTCGTGTTCGCTTTAGCGTTGGTCAAGTAGCATCTCTATCAACGTACATTCTAAGTCTCACTTATTCTCGTCCGAGCGATAGTCAGTCTCGTTCGCTAACTCGTTTGCACCAAAAGGTCTAGGTGCGCGACACTCGGCACAACTTAGCCAAAAGGCTGCGTGCATAATCATCCCGTTCGAACTATACTTCGGTCTCGCGTACTCGTTCGCTACTGTCAGCGTAAGGTTATTCAAGCATGCACTGCGTTTGCTAACTTTTAGCATTAGTTTTCTCTCAACTCAAGTCCGTCATGGTTTGGCACAAAGGCCTTCGCCTATCAATCCCGTTCAACCAAGTACTTGTACGAGCTTTTGAAAATATTAGACTTATTATATGAAACATCCCAAGGCACAACGAGAGAGAGCGTACACTTCTTTTACTTCCAAAACGAGCTTTCAAAACTGAGAGAATCGAAATGAAGTCCAAGGACGTAAAGCCATGCTCTGATACCAATCTGTCACGTCCCGCTCCTGCAGGAGCGATCGTCCTCGCTAAGACATGATACCGCACGGGCCTAGGTTGCACCCGTGTAAGGCTATATCCGGAAACGGTCGATTTGAGCTAGGCCACAGAGTCGCACAGAGTGTCCCCATTTGTGGTGGAAAGTAAATGAACACAAATTGAAGCGAATTCAAACTCTTTATTGACATTCAAGAAGTTTACAAGCGGTGCTAGGCCGAGATTACAAATCGCTCAAGCTCTCTCTCTCTGAAACACAAAAGGTGTGCCAAGTGGCTTACATGATGGAATGATTCATGGCGATGTTTCGACACATTATGTCCTGTATATGGTGCTTCAGCTCCTTGCAACGCTCCAAGGCTCCAGAGTTGGCTCCGCACCTTAGCACGTTCGAGGAAAGCTCCGCACCCGATGACGTTTCCTGCGTCCTGCAAGCAAACTGTGGGGTTATCAGTACATTGTTATGCACTGGTGGGGAGACTAGCTCGCCCACAATGCTATCATTACCAAACACGTTCTATTTACTTTTGTGCACCGTCTATCATTCATTGTCTTTCTAATCTTGCCTTAGGGTCAGTTTCATGGCATATTTCATAGCCTATCTCGTGTTGCCGAATTCAAGTGTTTGCATGGAAATACATGCACGACTTACCCATACTTACCGTCCGGCCTTCCCTGTCCAAAGTAAACCAAGTTAGTCAACAATTCATATAAACTTTCAATGTCAAGTGCGTGTCCCTGCCTCAGGTCCCAGTACGATGTAGGCGTGTTTTCTAACTCAATTTCACGAAGTACTCTTTATCATTTGGTGTGTTACATTTCAAGCCTGTTCAGAAGGCACTTCATTTAGTTAACATAGACTACTTTGTTTCAATGCAAGGACTTACACGTGGATTGCCACCAGCAAAGTTCACTTAAACTATATGCACCGGTCGCTGGCACCACAAGCCATTTTGGACAATTTCTTCCTTGGTAATTTCTTACCTATCATAGCGTGCGGCTGGTACACCCTGATAGTCTTTTGAAATACCCTGCACTTACGTCTCCTGGGTGGCCAAGCCCGTACCCACGTGAGCCCGTAAGCCCCTTTGCTTCTGCCTAGGCCGGCCACGATCCTCCCTTTGATCATGCCGCGGAATTCCTTATGTCTCCCACCTCCCGTATACGAGGGGATTGTCCACGACCATTTCGTATTGTTTGTCATTTTAACTTAACGGCTGTCTCCGAGCCGTAGGCTAACCCTTAGCCATAATGCGTTATCGACTAGGTTGGCGTCCGTGCAGCGCGGGTAGCGAGCCCCATTGTACGTGCCTATCATACCTGTCGCTAACCATTCTTTTCTTTCTTATCTTTTATTCATTCTTTCTTTTCTTTCTTTCACTTGTCCTTTCGTTCATTGATTCATTCACACATTCATTCATTCATTCGTTGATTCATTCATTCACTTATTCGTTTATTCTTTCATTCATACATAACTCCCCTTACGGGAGTTGCCTTGGCGATCCATCGGTCCCGAAGTCTTTCAATGTTGCTATACTCTACTCGGAACGACTATATCGATAGTCTTCCATTTCATTGTTGTAAACCATTCATTGTTTCATTGTTGAACACATAAGGGACTTGAACGTAAGCTTGTGCCTTAGCACGAGCGTGGAGCGCGGTGCGAGAGTTCTCACATTTTCATATTCTTTTCCATATTCTATACAAGCATACAAGATGGGATTATTTTCTTAGCTAGGTGCGTTGAGTCATTTATTAGCATGCGCGGTGTTATCGCCTAGCGATTCTAGCAATAGTGTCCGTATTATTATGTGTCTAGGCTAAGCAAAGACGGGTTCATCGGAGCCACCCACCTTAGCGATGTTCGTATCGGCCGAGCGATACTCCGAGCGCGTTTTTGAAAGTCTAAGTCTGGATTCATCTTTGACGGGCCAATGTAAGCCTTGCATCGATTTTTCATCAGGTCGATGCCAACTCTTCGGATCGACGGCTCGTTTTAGTCGTTGTACTTGTCGTTTGAATCGGCGTTCCGCTAGGGCAGAGCGGGTCATTACACATTGGATATCGCAAAGGCGAGCGCCTCAGTGCACAAGCCGCAAGAACATGGGATAACTGTACTCGGTGAGTGCCTTAGTGCATGAACCATACCGCGCCTTCGCGCACGAGTTAGAAAGGCTAGAACATTAAAAGACAATAGGCGAGCGTCCTAGCGCGCAAGCCCCAAACATTGAACACTAAGTTATAGAACATGGAAATACGGCTTCGATGCATGCACCAAGTGTACGACGCGAAAGATAGATAATAAATGTGTCGAAACGTGTCTATGTGCACAAGATCATAAAAGATGGCTTCGTTGCGAAAGAATACAGATGTGGCATGATGCCTCGAAAGGTGTTCGGGACCTTCGGGTCGTTCAGTTGACGAACATTGAGTTGAGGCATAATGCCATTGAACATTGAAACGAAGTACGAAATGTAAGAACATAGAAAGTTAACGGAAGAAATATGAGATGATAAAGTCTGAGTCTCGGACTTAAGACTATGCTTGGTTGTTTGAATAATAAGGGCGTTGCATGGTCGAATGGAATGAACGAGAGATAAAATGTGATTATCTTCCGTGCACGGGTGTTCCCTCGAACGGTTAAATGCCGGAGCGTCCCGGAATCGTTTGGCCTAGGAGGGAATGATATCTTTGATAGGCGCACATCCTTAAGACGACTAGCACTCGCTTATAGATGGGAAAAAGTCACAAATGATGGTATGCAGCGGTAACATTTCGGTTGTTTGGGATAGCAACCCACCCGTGGAACACCGGGCTACCAAAATTCGAGAAAAGAAAGGAGAGAAAAGAAAGTAAGGAACTCCTTTAGTCCATTCCGGCGCGGATACGCCAAGACCTTCATATAACTAAGGAACGATGGGTTGAAAGTGTAGGCACGTATGTGTCCCGCACACATAGATCCTGCTTAGAGATGCACTTATAACATGACAGGGAAGGAATGGGGCGTATTCACCTTGCGTCGGTGCAAGGGCGAGTGCGTCGACTTGGTAAGAAGTCGCGCCACGAAACAAATACGAGATTGCTTGGCTGCTTGCCTATTTTAATTCGAATAACATGATTGCCATGCTAACATGCTTTACGCTTTCGAATATGCCATGAAATCGACCCTAAGGAGAACATAGCAAGATCATAAGCTAAGTTGCATGAATCAACCTAAATACTAAATGTCGGTTTAGAAAGAAGGTCGTTGCATCAGTGCATGCGAGGACGAACGTGCTGATCCCCCACCCGCTTTCAAGCAGGGTATTGGGAATGGATGGCTCGCGGCGAAGCTTCGCTTGGACGCGTTGAGGCTTGGAATGCCAAAGCGTATTGAAGCGTGCGATCGCTTGACACTCGGACTTGCAACATGATTGATGCGGCCGAGATATAGAAGGCATGATGTATGGAACAGTGAAATCCTTTGTGGGCAAGAGAGAACCTGAGTGTTGTAGCCAATCTGGCATGTATTGTTAGGCTATCGAAAGCCTTTGTAATCTCAGTTTTGGATATCAATAAAGAGAATTGTTTCATATAATCTGTTTTCCTTTCGTTGTTAATATCGAATCAAAAGATAACCATTTGAGAACTTGTCATCTTGTCTTGCACGACCGCAACTCCAGGCTCGTGCGGCATCACGCCACCTGCGAGGACGATAATTCGGGTGATTCCGGGTCGGGGCGTGACACTACATGAGACTCACAACTCGTAAAACACATGTGTCATGGCCAAAGGAGATATCAAAATATCTCAAAGTCATAGGACGGTCATATAAAACTAGGTCAACATGCATAACATAAATACAAGTAATGTAAACGACTAATACAGTCGCTTACACCCAAGTATGACTTGGACGTGTAGTTTAAATAGAAAACAAATAACATAAATAACATTAAAAAAATGCTAAATTAAAAGTAAATAAATAAAAATTATGGTAATGTATACTTGCCTAGATGGGGTGTGATGATTTGACGACCTCTAGAAGGCGAACACGTCAGGTCAATAAAAGTAAAACATATGAAAATGTCACGAACGTCTCCAATGTTGAAACAAATATCACCAACGTTACCAAATGATCAAAAAAGCTAAAATAGTCTACCCATAAGTCCAATTTGGATACATGGACAAAATAGCAGTTTCGGGTCAAAATGGTGTCCATCGGTAGGTCTGTTTTGTAAAAAAAATGTGCCAAACCTAAAGATCTCTAAATTCAGCATATTATAGGTCAAACAAAGTCTAAATGTTGATACAAACTCAACAATATGTGCAGATTTGGATTATGATAAGCCGATCACAAAATCGCCGTCGAATCGGATCATAGGGTCTACAAAACGGTGATCCGATCAATTGTCTCATAATCGGACGGAACTTTGGTCAGAGGACAAGTCAAACACTGCAAAACCAATGGAGCAAGTCTTATCGCGATATGACGAGCGTGCACAAAGTAATCAAAAAATTTGTAAAAATAATGCTATGGTGAATTTCGACGGATACAGTCAAATTCGTCGCGTATACACAACCAATTTAAATTTTGTTAAAGTCCACACGTCAAAAATAATATATGCTCTTTTCTATGCAATTGATACACAACGAAGTTGTCCTGTTTGTCTGGACGGACCCTGTATCAAAATTTTTTTTTTTGATGTTTTGAAAACGATTTTTCTTTATTTATGTGTCTAATATTTAACAGAACCTAATGAAGGAAAAAAAAATACAAGCAATACATTGTTGCAAAGTTGTTCATCTTGTCTACAACTCTTTTTAATTATATTTAAAAAAAATTTCTAAAAACATGGCAAATATTTGCCTTCCAAACAGGACGTTTGGGATGAGTTTACTGTTCGGTTTCGAGCAGTTTTTTTTCGTATTTTTTGGTGGAATTTCTTGGACAACTTAATGAGACAAAATTGGTAGTAATTAAAGGAAAGTGAAGAGAGTTATATTGGCTATGCATAGAATTTGATAAATTGAAAAACGATCAAGTAGAGATGGATAAAATGAGCAATGAACAGGGATACCTGGATTTGGGTGCTGCCGGCCGAACCGGGTTGGCTGTGCCAGACGACGACTTTTTCGACGATCTCTGGTGGCTGTAGGCAATTGAGGGGATGTGTCCGAGGCTGGGGATTCGCTTGGGGTCAATGGGACTTAATCACGAGATGGCTACGGCTGTGGTCTAGGCAAATAAGTTTTTCGAAAAGTTTATATACCCATTTTTTCTTCCTATTTTGAATCGGATTTCCTATTGATTTAATATAGGATTCAAACTAGATTTGAGGTAATCTTGAGGGGAATTGGATAGGATTTATGTAGGATTTTATTTGATAAAAGATGGTTAAGATTAGAACGAGTTTGGAAACTTAAAAATCGAGATTCCTTTGAACTCGATGGAGCAACTGTCCATCGAGTGATTTTTAAGTTCTTTGACTTACCAGAAATTAAACTTCTAGCGAGTTATTGAATAAGTATATATATATATATATATATATATATATATATATATATATATATATATATATATATTTTATATATATATATATATATATATATATATATATATATATATATATATATATATATATATATATATACATATATATATATATATATTACTTTAATTTTTTTAATAAATAATAATAATAATAAATATAAAATATAGTAAAATTTATGGGCTTTACATTATCGATCAGTGGGCATAGCAAGGTTATAAGAGAATTCATCTATTAAACGGGAAGGAGTAGCGGAGAAGGGACAAACTAACGCAGAGAATCCACCACTCACCAATTAGAGAATATTGTCAAAAGAAGGAGGAACACCTGCGCAGTTAGTTCTCAATTAGTTGTTTGTCTGCAATGGCACCAACATCTGACCAGTACTTTATATTCCTCTCTCTCAGAATTTTCAAGAATGAATGTAAAAAAAAATCGATCAAAACGGGCAAAAGAATCAAATTATCGAAAACCATGAAGAAAATAGTTTCTCATCAAAACCAAGCAGCAAAAACATCCAGTGAGAATTACAATGGAGAGATACGGGACTAACACTTTATGTCCGTTCACCAATATCCCATCCGATACAATCTTGGATTCATTCCAATAGAAACTAATCCATGAGTTGAAAATGCTCTTATGTATTCATCCATGATCGATTCGATGCTGACAAGTTTCCCCAGTACTCGATTCCGACCGATTCTATCAAGCTACAAGTAGTGAACCACTAGGAGCGGGACACTACATAATATACCACTAGGAAAAAAATTAATCCTCGAAACTTGAAACAAAATCCTACATCAAAATAATCGAATACTGAAGGGTATTTCGATCCCTTATCTCATCCGCGAGTTTCCACGTCGATTCATCGACATCACTTTTGCCACAGTATGCAAACCAAAGGCACATATCGGTTCCACGACTCTTTTTCCATCACGTCTAGAATCTGAACAGGTTCTTCGGCATAAGATAAATCGGCACTCAGCTCCAACTGATCGAAGTTCACTACATGGCATGGATCATGCGCGTACTTCCGTTGTTGAGAAACATGGAAGACATCATGCACATCAGCCAATGTCGGCAGTATTACAAGTTGATAAGCTACTGGTGCCATCCTCTCAAGACATCGTGCACCCCATTCCTCCCTGTCCTGCCCCTGCTCCTCCCACCCCCGACTGTACCACCGCCTGCTCCCCTCTCTCGGGGCGTGCGCGCAGCCGGTGATGGCATCGCGGAGAGAGGGGGGTGCAGTCGAGGTAGGAAGGAGTGGGGCAAGGGTGGGGCAACGGGGGGGGGGGGGGGACAGGGGGCGGGAGTTGACCGGGGGGGGGGGGACAGGGGGCGGGAGTTGACGGGGTGCGGGAGGGGGGGGGGGGGGTGGTGGAGTGCGCGGGGGTGACCCAAGGGGGGGATGGGGGCACGGAGGGGGGGTGGGGGGTGGGCTGTGGTGGGGGAGAGGATAGTTTTAAGTTTTGAACATGAATATTTTTGTCAATATTTTTCAGGGCATCAAGTTGTACAAAAAAAAGGTTTAATTGCACTTTGATACCCTCAACTATTCCGCTTTTTCAAGTTGATACCTCAACTATTTTTTTTTCAACTTGATACCCTAAATTTTTTTGAACAATAATGCCCTTACCAAAAAATTAAAACTACCACCCAACCCCTCCCCCCTCCCCTCCTCCAGCCCCTTCCCCCCCCCCCTTCCGACCACCACCCCCGCCTCCGCCCCTCTCCCCGCCGCCCCGCCCGCACCCTCCGCCCCTCCCCCCCCTCCCGCCCCGCATGCACCCTCCCCCTCCGCCCCTCCCCCCCTCCCCCCTCTCCCGCCCCGCCTGCACCCTCCCCCCTCCGCACCCCCCCGCTCCCCTCCACCCTCCGGCCACCCACACCCCCTCCCGTTCCCTCCCCTCCCTCTCCCGCTGCCCTCATTTTCCGACTCCACCATCGCCGGAGAGGGAGGAGGTGGGGGGGGTGGGGGGGCGCCGCCGCGGGGGGGGGGGGGGGGGGGCGGAGGTGGTCGCCAGAGTGGGGAGGGGGGGGGGGGGGGGTTGGGGAGAAGGGAAGAGGGAAGGGATAAGGGCATTTTGGGAATTTTTAAAATTTAGGTATCAAGTTGAAAAAAATAATAGTTGATGTATTAAGTTGTTAAAATTTATGCTATCAACTTGAAAAAACAGAATAGTTGAGGGTATCAAAGTGCAATTTAGCAAAAAAAAAAGTTTAAACTATCAAGTTGTAAAACTGAAATAGTTGAGGGTATCAAGTTGGAATTAAGCCCAAAAATTTTAAAATTTGACATTTATATATGTATCAACTTTCTAATGAAATAAAAAATGTTTTAAGT
Source organism: Iris pallida (assembly GCA_029216955.1). Taxonomy (NCBI): domain Eukaryota; kingdom Viridiplantae; phylum Streptophyta; class Magnoliopsida; order Asparagales; family Iridaceae; genus Iris; species Iris pallida. The sequence continues at coordinate 14,460,702 of JANAVB010011399.1, forward strand.
TTTGAACATGGATATTTTGGTCAATTTTTTTTTCAGATATCAAGTTGTACCAAAAAAAAGTTTAAGATAAAAAGTTGGAAAACTGAAATAGTTGAGGATATCAAGTTGCAATTAAACCCAAAATTTTAAACAAATTTGACATTTGTGTGTCAACATTTCTAATGAAATAAAAAAGTTTTAAATTTTGAACATGAATATTTTTGTCTAATTTTTTTTCCAATGTATCAAGTTGTGCCAAGAAAAAAGTTTAAGCTTCAAGTTGGAAAGTTGCAATTAGGCCCAAAATTTTAAACAAATTTGACATTTATGTATCAACATTTTTAATGAAAAAAAACATGTTGCACACGCAATGCGAGTGCCCGCGACCACTAGTATATTTTTAAAATCCGAGGAGGCACATCCGCGGCCTCTCAGGACCAGGTACAATTACGTATCATGTGTGAATGCACCTGAATTCAAGAAAATTACAGTAGAAATCATCAGAGATGTTCAAAGATAGTCTAGATGTCTTAAGTGTTAAGTATCTTGAACCGGTTTTTCAAATAGGTTAATGTGACGGATTCAGAACTCCGTTTTGAGTCTGACTTCTATAGAAGGGAAAACGGAAAAGCTTATTGTGACGGATTCAGATATTACGTAAATTCGACAGGTGACCTGTCGACCCTAATCATATCCCTTATTAAAAAACACACAAAGAGGTCTCATATTTGATGTACTGTAAGTTTCTTCAATTTCACTCCTTAATTGATTTATTAGTTTTCAATTTAGGAGTTTGGTGTATAGTTAGAAGCTTAGGCTAGAAAAGGAGACAACAAGCACTACTCCTAACATATGATGATTTTTTTTTTTTTTGAAATCTCACGCACACACACAATTGGGGGACTCGAACCTTGCCGGTCCCTCCGGGTGTCCGCTCTAATACCACTAGGCTAGAGAGCTCGGACAACATATGATGATTTGAAGCCCCAAAATGGAGGTAAGAAGTAATAGTAACGGTTACCAAAGCCACACTACAGAGAAGTAGTTGGTCAGTTCAGAACTTGGGCGTACCAACCAATCAACCAACCTGACGCACCCGCCATAATAGTATTCCCTTCCTTTCCGTCCCCCTCCGTGCACCAAACTTTGGTAACTTCTACTTTTCAATAAGAAAGCAAGTATAATTTGAACCTCTGCTAACAAAGCCAACCAACATCAACCCACACACACATATATATCACCAGGCCATTTCTCCACATTTAGGCCTTCTTCGCTCTCAAGAAGAGCCAGCAAGCCATGAGAGAGAGAGCAGAGAGGTTCTCAATCCTTCCCTTCTCCATCGGCTGCGTATCGCAGTCTAGCGTAGATGTTATCACGCCAAAGAAGTCGAACTCGGAGCCCAATCCATCACTACCAAGTGAGACGATCCTCTCTTTTTCGCGTGTTGTTAATATTCTTGATACCAAGCTCTGGTACCATGTTACTCACAGTTCCGAATCCTTACAATTTATTTCTGCTATTAGCTATCATCTAGTCGTCTCCTCTGTTTATATATATATATATATATATATATGCTATTAGCTATCATCTAGCCGTATATATATATGCTATTAGCTAGCAAATATTATATATATATATATATATAAAATGATGCTTCAAAAACGGTTCCAAAGTTAGCCGTCTAAGCCGTATGTATATCATGGCCTATTTTATTTAAAAAAAACAAAAAATTGTTGAATTTTTTAAAATTTGTTATATATATTCAACATGGGGAGTCGAATTCAACCAAATAAGAAGAATAGCTCCTACCTTAACTATATGCGTTAGAAGAGATATTTAACTATAATTATAATTGTACAATATTTTTATTATACGTGTTATTATACGTGCAACGTACGTGCATTTACTGGTAAATATCTAGGAGAGATCCCTCTCTCTCTCTCTCTCTCTATATATATATATATATATATATATATATATATATATATATATATATACACACACACAGGGTCAACGACACGGTGGTGTATCGGTAAGTCCGTCGGCACGGTGGGGTGAGGTCGCGGGATCGAACCCCCACGGAAGCGGCTGGGTGGCGGTGGCTACGGCTCCCGGACCAAGCCTGACTGGATGGATTTGTCCACGGACTTTGGTCTAAAATAAAATCAAATAAAATTATATATATATATATATATATATATATATATATATATATATATATATATATATATATATATATATATATACACACACACTGGCAACTAACATAAATAAATAAAAGGATGATGCTATTTGTCCGCATTAGTGACCGCATTCCACATTAGCTTGGACCTACCATCAAAAATTCGAACCAATGGGATGCACGTGATTTGCATACCAAAGGACGGTCACAAACTGTGGGCCAAATAGCTAGAGTTGTCAAAATGGGCTAAGCCCGTTGGGCTGGCCCGTCCCGCCCCGCCAAAAAGGTGGGTTGGGCCGAGCATTTAGGAGCCCGCCAAACAGGCAGGCCTAGGTGGGCTGGCCCGCTAGTAGCCTACCCCGCGGTGGGCTAGCCCGCGGGCCAAGTGGGTTGGCCCGCCATCTATTTTTTTATAAAAATTTAATTTTTTTATTTAGCACATATATGAGATATGTATTATAAATGATAAAAATTCTCATTTAATGCAAGTAATGACGTATAAAATATTAAATTTGCTCATTATTTACATGAATGAAGGTGTTTTAAAGAAATATCTACTATTATAATGTTTCTTGTATTTTACTTGTAATTTGATGCATATGAGAGTGAGTAGAAAATATTATATATATAATTTTTTTTTCTTTTAAGAAACTAAACATTAATTAAAAAATTAAAAAAATTAAGCGGGCCGGCCAGCCTAGTCCGCGGCCCGCTGGTGGGTTGGGCTGGGTTGGAATTTTTCAGGCTGCCAAAATGGTGGGTCGGCCCGCCCCGCCCTGCCAAATGGTGGGTTATGGTGGATTACGGGCCGGCCCGCCCCGCCGGCCCGTCTTGACAGCTCTACAAATAGCTGTATCCAGATAAAAATGATAGATGGTATCAGAATATAGTATCATACATAATCAGTTATTCCTTCTTCTTCTTCTCTTTTTTTTTTTTGTAGGTGAAGGAGGAGATGAGAAGACGAAGGGATCAAACATTGCTGAAAGGCTTCAGAAGATAGTGAGGGGCTTCAAGGGCTTGCCGCAGATGTTTCAGTTGCAAGGGGAGGAGGAGGACGACGACGAGAATATTGAGATGGAGATTGGGCTACCAACTGATGTGCAACACGTGGGTCACATAGGTTGGGATGGCTCCAATAGTACTGTCCCCAGCATGAAGAGTTGGAACAGAACTCCAGATCTGCTCTCTTTCCCTTCGCTCTCACTTGGGCAGTTTGGGCTTGCCATGGCCAAGGAATCTGCTGCTGCTGCCACTATGTAACTTATGATGGACCACTCAGAATTGGAAGACTTGTTTGTTTCATGGTTTTTCCTACATTTTGGTCTTATAGATATTGATGTATATATAAGATTGGTGTTATGTGGGAACTCTTCTATTGTATCTGGTTCTTCCCCCCCCCCCCCCCCCCCCCCCCCCCCCCCCCCCCCCCCCCCCCCCCCCTTTTTTTTGCATCATTGCTCAGACTTTTGAGTTCATATTATTAGTAGTTTTGATGATATTTATGTCAGAAGAGTTCTAGAGTGAAATAATATGTTTGCGACTCCTTTTTCGTTATAAGAAATTGGCTAAAAAGCACAGCAAAAAATGGATTCCTAGTTGTCACTAGGCTTCCGCTAACACCAAAGGTCTAATGAAAGTCAAGATAATCGCATTCTTTCCCCCTAATACATTAGAGACGCTTTCTTTCAATTGATTCCTGATTATGACTACCATCTATACCAAATTAAAACAGATGACATGTGAGCAAATTTTCTTGTATGCTAAATCACAATATATTGTACTTCCATTTTGGCAGAATTTATAGTTCTTTTTACTTGAAGATTTATGAATTCTCTTTTAAATTTCCAGCAGTAGGCTAGTTGCAAAAAACTGTATGATTGTAGATAGTAGTCACATACATAACATGTACAGATAGAACAGTGCAATCCAATGCACACAAGCAACATGATTGTTTCTAATCTAGGATTCAAACATAGCAAGCACACATTCAGAGGTTTCTGTCGACAAGAAGCTTCTCTGTAGCTAAAATGTTCTACAGTAATTCTTCAGAAAACGAAAAGTAAAATTCATTCGATGCCAGTACAGGTCCTCTTCGTCGAAACAATATGAAAACCGAGACTGATTTCGGCGGAGAAAACCAAACTAAACGTTATATAGTTAACAAAACTGCATCAGTAGACTACAGAGAAGAGGTTCAAACTTCTCAATCAGACAATGAATCCTTGTTGCGTCTTGATTAGGAGATCTATCACTTTGTGATTAATATATGCACCAACTGGTAGCATATTCCAATCTTTTGTAACTACGTTTTGTACGTACGTACGTATGTGGAGATTAACATGGCAGCAGAAGCAAAAAAATTAAGGACCTTCATACTGAGAAATTTGAGATCACAAGATTATCATATCATCTCCTCCTATTGTCACGAGGAGCTAACATAATAAATAGGTTCATGAGAATTGTAGGCATAAAGGAATCATAATTTGTTTAGAACTCTCCCTGCACACTTGGTCTATAGACCAACTGGCTACATTAAGTGCACCTTGGCCTCTTCTTCCTAATGACACCCCACTCTCATCACACACTCCCTAGCTGTATCCATATCAATAAGATCATAATGTAAAAGAGGGCCGTTACTTGACACAGACACAGACACTCGGTAAGACTTGTCACTTGCATCCGAGGTTGCGAGTTCCTCTTCATACATCCCTCCCTGGCATGGCACTGGGACGCCCTAATTAATGTTTCGTATTGTAGTAGTAAAATTCTCCAGCGTGAAAACTGTATTTTTTTTTTTTTTAAAACAGCACATGAGAATTGGCAATATATGAGTCAGAAATGAAAATAGAGCAGTAAGCTTTGATTCAATTATCGTCTCTCTGGTCTAGATAGCAGTCAAGTCTTCAATAGATCCTTCATGGTTTAGAGACTCATGGTCTGCATCTCATATACTGAGGTCTGATTGACAAGGAATTAAGAACCGATATTTGTGTGATTAATGTCGTGCGCTTTCTCGACTACGACTTCGAGGGGCTTGTCCAAATTGGTAGATGCAGTTCTAATTCGGTCACCCACCACAGAAAAGAGACGGATACCGCTTGGATCGATCATTTATTTGTGCACGAGAAGAAGTGTCGCTTTTTGACGATCACTCCTCTCATTTTCACTTCTTATGCCAAAGTAGTAAAATTTCTGCCCCAAAATTGTGATTACTAGTACCTGTTGGAAAACCAAATATCACTGGTAATAGAAGACAAATGACATCAAAGACCGGTAACTGCAAAATGATCCATATCAATGATGTAAGCATTATTTTTTTCAATGAAAGCAAAGTGGTTGGAACATATTAGATAAGTTGTGGGAGATGAATGAGAGTTCAATAAAACATCCCACAAACCTACTAAAAGGCCACTTACGGTTGAGACTCTTCAATGGAAATGGAAAACGCACGTTATAGAAGAAAAGAAAAGAAAAAACATAAGGTACTACAGCTGTGGATTCAACTGGATTTCTCCGATGCTTCCTCTCCAGTAGCTGTTAGCTCAGAAGATCAGCTGGCGCTACAGCATTTACTTCTGGAACTGTCGAGTATTGCTGCTGCTGCTGCCAGTGACCTATTATGATTCAGCCTAGGATTTCAACTTTCAGATGTTGCTGAAACAACTGATCTTCTGTTAACCCTGCTTCTATATATGTGTCATTACTTCTTTGCCAGTGATAGCTTCCACATGTTCTTGCTGTTGACATGTATGCTAAGAGTACTTGGCCTAGTTTTCCCCTTGGACAAAGGAAATCTACAAAGATCATTGTTGTTTCTGTCTGGAGAGAGAAGAGGGACCAGTAGCAGCAAGGCTGGCCAAGGAGGTTGGATTGCCATAGCCGGAGCTAATTTTGGTTGTCCTTTGTCCTTGACTCCAAAAAAAGATCAAAAAAATTATAACAAGCTGAAAGCTATAAATGTTGAAGTGATCAACTCCAGAAAAGATATCTCTGTTTCTAACGACGACGTGGAGTTCAGATTCTGAGTTCCTTTCCTGACTCACGAGCTACTCGAAGCCTTCCTAGTCGGAACTCAAAATATGGGCCTGGAGGATTGCTAGTTCAACTGATAGGGAAGAGTTGGGGTGGACCATGGAGGCTCTATTGGCAGAGAGGTACAGACTTCGGGCCGGAGGGTTGCCCAAATCCGATGACATGGCTTGTCAGGCTTATCCCAGAGCCGGTCGAAAGTAGGAGCCAACTTAACATCATAATTTTTCATAACATCATAACTCAGTTCCTTTTAGAACTCCCTCTCATGGGTTGTGAAATGGAGTTGGGGATCGGGCGTGTGGTAGTACACTCTTGAAGGCTATAAGATGTTGACTTAAACATCACAAAGGGTTGGTATAAATTTCTTCTTACTTACAACTGTATGGACATGTATCTGATAAGATTAAGAAAGCAATTTATCTTAAGCTGGAGAAGCGCCTAGTAACATACTTCTCGAGGACCCAAAGAATATCAGAGAAGCTTTGATCAAAAGAGCTAGCAATAGCACCATGTCATACACAAGATGTTTTATTCCACCGAGAAAACTTTGTGCATGCCAGGAGGCTACTTAAAGGAAGCCTCCGGAATACTCTAGAATGGCATGGTAAATCACTAGGTTCTAGATGGTCCCAACCGTTATACAGTGAATATATGGCACTTAATCATTCATGTAGAGTCCTTGAGACTATAAAAGACAAGATTTGCCTTATCAGTATTGGAATCGGTTTCCGAGCCTTCTTATGTATAGTCAATTTCTGATGTTTTGGCGCGGTTTAGAATCGGTGTTCCGGAGTTCTTGATTTTAGAAGCCAAAATATAATAAGATATTGTTTTAAAAATCTAGAGTTTTTTTAAATTCATTTAGACATAATTTTATGCATTATTTGTTATTCCTCTACTTCTGCATAGAATAATATTCAACATTGCTCAATTATTTATCCACAATACATTGTTCTACATTTTATTGGCTTTAGACAAAGTACCTCCATACTAGATAATTTTTTAATGAAAAAATATTTATGAATTTTTTTTATTATTGTAAATTTATAGTATTCACGTATAGACAAATGGTAATAGTTACATTGTGTCATATGAATTCTCTCGACACACTCTAGCATGTTCGACAATAAGAACAAATCATAGTGTCGATTACCACGGTTTTCTCATTTTTTTTCCTTTGATAAATTGACCGTAAAAAAGATCGATAATTTTGGTATCGGACAATATGCAACATGAATGAGTATCAAACTGAAGTTTCCAAAAACGATAAGATACAACACATACGTTTCAGTATCGGTCAACACTGTGAACCTTATTGGGCGGCGGCGAGGGGGGGGGGGGGGGGGGGGGGGGGGGGGGGGGAGTGCATTTGTTCACCACCCAAAAGTTATAATATTCTCTAGCACAATAGAAAATTTTAACTATCCAATCTCTCTTGGGCTCTACATTTCTCATTCTCGTCTTAACGATCTAGCTAAGCGTTTAAGAAAGCTTGTACGAATTTTCGATGATGAAGTCCATGCACTATACATATCGAGATGTAGACAAAACACTAAGTCTGTACAAGTAGTATCAAAGTGAAATTTGATGGTATCATGTCAACATCCGAGAATATCTAGGAGAAGCCCACATCACCTAAGGAGAGGAACACCAAGACCAACAAGAGGGACAAGAACAAAGAGCAAACAACAAAACATGCCCTTGTCGATCTTGCAAAATGCCTCGAGATCTTGGAGACGAGTTTGATGGACATGGATGAGCATGGGCTTCGTGAAGCAAAGCAACATAAAGCTAGAGGGAGTACTATGATGGGTTGGAACGTGATGTTGCTTCATTCATAGCAATAATTCGAGATCAAATCTAAGCGATATTATCCACACTTGATCGAGGAGTTAATCACATCCTACGGAGATTGAGGATTTGTGCAGGGAGGTCCTAGACTACGAGAAGCCAAATACCTTGGATGAGGGTTGCGGAGAACTCAAGACCGAAGTTGTGATTTTGTTGAAGGTCGTTGTAAATAGTAGAATTTTGAGTAAGGAGCACATGGAAGGAAGATCCCTGAGTCGAAACCCTTTAACGGGTTGTGAGATGCCAAAGAGGTTATTAAAAGCGTTACACATCAAGAATGAGTCCGAGAGGGGGAACATTGCGTCACTCCACTTTACAAGAGATGTTCTGTTGTGGTGGTGGTGCACCGCTGGAGTAGGATTCCTGCTCAATTGAGACTTGAGAGGATTCTTTGAAGGAGATCAAGTCTTAGTTCTAAAGGATAACATATAGTTCGTAATAAAGGCAGAGCTTGCGGCAACTTAAGCACACATGATCGATCAAAAAGAACATTTTAAAGTTCACATGTTTGATGGTCGCAATATCTAGCATGGACAAGGATGGTTGTTCATTCTTCTTCCTTGATGGACTTTAACTGTGAGCGGTTCCAGAATTGCAGCAACAGAAGGTGCTGACATGAACTTCGTCATCAATAGCCGAGAGGCTCATCGAGTACAATGGAATGACAACAAAGCAAAGACCAAGGAAAAGACCACGAAGGAGAATGGAGGGGTTGAAGGAGAGCTATCCTAAAGAGGATCCGACCAAGGAAAAGAAGGGTGGAAAGAGCAGACAGTTTTATTTCCATTTGTTGTGAGAATCACTATGCTTGGGACAACAAGAGCAAGCGGAAAAACATTGTCTAAAGCGAGGAGGTAGAGAATGAAGCGTACATCGGAGTGTTGCTCTTACTCAAAGTCATCAAGGCCAGGTTCAATGTGTCGAAAACTTCGAGCATGAGGCTCATGTACGTTGACGTGAGGATCAATTGCATCAGCCAATGGATGTTGGACAATACGTACTGGACTCGTAACTTCATCTCGGACATGTAGGTCCATCGATCATTTGGATCTAGCATCGGAAAAGAATACAAACAAGATAAAGACGATCAATTTGAAGGTGCATCTTATGCAGAGGGTAGCCAAGGGATTTCACGTAAAAGTGTGACATTAGTCGGTTGTTGCTATATAATTTCACCGCTACACCATTAGATGACATGAAATGATACTTTGCATAGATTTGTTAGCAACACCAAGGCGGTTCAAATGCTACAATACTTGAGCGTCATCAGTTTTATGGAGGAAGGCTCGTCGAACATGGTGAGTAGTGCACGAGGTGAGCCATCAAAGAAAAAGTCTATCTGTTCCATTCAGCTAAAAGGAAGTAGCTAGCAGGGGGAGATGGCCTACTTGGCGGTGGTTGAGATGAAGGAGAACTTCTAGGATGAAGATTTTTCGAGGTAAATTATATTACTCATGTTTCTTCTTATATGTGTGGGAATGGCAAGGCCACTGCTGAACGACTCTCATGATTGAGCCATACATTTCCTCCAAGGACTTCATGGTCGATTCACTATCATTAGAAAGTCAAATATTCCTGATAAAGCTGATCCCAACTGCAATTTGAATCTACTCTTTGGTTCGAAATGAAGAAAAGCAACAAGAAATCAACAATGACAAAGCTCCGACGATTGAGTTCGCTGCCCTCTATGTTGCTAATCAAGTTCAACGTCTCTCTGCAAATGATCCTTCAACAAAAGGCAACGCCCCCCTTTTGTGACCATTGCATTCGTCGTGGCTACACCAAGACCACATGCTACGAAATTTATGGTTATCCTTCAAAATCCAATGATGTTGTTGCTAGAACGTGGACCAACCCTGAGTCTAACTTGACTGCTCCAATCGGTGCCTTTCGACCTATGTATTTTACACCCGAGCAATATGCATAAATACTTAGATTATTGGCTCCGCTTCCTTCGGAAGTACCGTCTGATTCTACTACGAAATTAGCAAGTACAATTTTTTACTTTTTCTCCAGCCAGTTGGATTATAGATTCTTGTTCTTCTAATCATATTCATTTTTCTTTACCATTGTTTAATTCTTATAGGCTTGTTTCTAATAATTTACTTGTGCATGTCCGATGGATCTCATGATGCCTTAGTTCACCATATTGGCTTAATTAGTTTTTCATCAAAGCTTAAATTATAATGTTTTTCACATTCCTTAATTTAAGTTTAATTTATTATCCATCTCTCAAATTACTCAATATAATGATTGTGAAGTTCTTTTCTCATCTTCATATTATCTATTTCTGGATTAACTGGCGAAGAGGGTGATTAGTTGGGGCGATCAAGGCGATGGTCATTGTTTCTTAAAATCTTCTTTTGTGTGTTCTTCATTAGACTAAAATAAATTTGACATATGGCATTTGACGCGAGATGAAGACCCAACAATAAAATATTAGTATGAAATTAGAAATTTGAGAAGATTTGGTTACAAAAGCTTTAATTGAAGAGTGAACACCAACTATTATAAATTTATCTCAAAAATTATAATAGAAATATATAAAATAATACTATGATTACCGTTGAAGACGTCAACGTCGAAAGCAGAGAAGCAACGTTGACAGAGAGATCCACTTTAAAGTTTTGGCATCGCACCATATAAACTCAAAATAGATTTCTCATTCTCAATTCTTCGATCCATAATTTATGAAATTATAAACTATTTATAATCCACAAAATAATCAAAGAAGATAAACTAAATTCTCTTTATTTTGATTTATCCTATAACAAACAAACTAAAGAAATTCAAAATAACCGAAAATTCAAGTTGTACTCAATCATTATCCTCGACTTTAAAAAATTCACCTCCTGATGAACCAAATGTGAAATCCGAGAATTATGCTCTTGTTGATGACCTCCAATTCGGCCATGGCCGAGGCCTTTACTTTGACAACTTAGTCAACATTGAAGCTTATGACAAAAAGACAAAACTCCATGCAGTACTGGGGTGGAAGTGGAAGAAGTAGAATATTCAACGTGGACCTATCATGCACTTCAACAACATTTGGATGTCTCGATGTCTCCAGAAAAACAAAATGATCGCCCCTACAGTCAATTTTTATTTTCTGCAAACTATTACAATTATTTGTAACAAACATATAATAAAAATTGTTCACAGGTTCAATTATTGGGACACGTTCAAAATATTAGGTGACTTAATAGTATTTTTAAATTTATTGGTTTCATCAATGACCTATTTAATTCTTCTAATGATGATATATAACACTCATATTATTAATGACTTAAATATAGACTTATAAAGCTCAAAATTTATTACTGATTTAAATTTAGACTTAGACTCAGACTTTGATTTAACTTTTGACCCGTCTATGACAAACTCAGCAGGTTCCGCTAATGAATTTTTATGTGTATAGAATCACCATTAGCAATAGTTTTTTATTTTATTACGATTGAAAAATACTTCGAACACCTTTTTCATTTCAGCAAGCATCTTATCATATATATTATCTATTATTTGCACAAAGTTGTTGTGAGAAATTTTGTGTAGACTTTCTTGTATGGGTCTTACCTACCTTCATATACAAATATTTCTAAACCATGGTTTAGCTCTGATACCAATTTGACGCGGGACTAAGATCCAACAAGAAATTATTAGTATAAAAGTAGGAATTTGAGAAAATTTGGGTGCAAAAACTTTAACCGAAGTGTGAATAACAATTATTATAAATTTGTCTCAAAAATTATAATAGAAATGCAAAATAATACGAAAAAGCTATGTTGAAGACATCAACGTCGAAAGTGGAGAAGGTACGTTGAAAAGTCAAAGTCGAAAGCGGATAAACAAGGTTGATAGAGAGATCCACTTTAATGTTTTAGCATCACACCATATAAATTCAAAATAGATTTCTCATTCTCAATTTTTTGATCCATAACTTATAAAATTACAAACTATTTATAAGCTATAAAATAATCAAAAGTAGATAAACTAAATCTCTAAGTTATTATTCATAAGATAAGTCAATCCCTAACCAACCCCAACCAACTCAAGAGATAAAATTTTCTTTATTTTGATTTATCCTAATCTATTATACAAAACACAAAGGTTTTTGAATCCTTGGGCTGACTGTGCCAAGATAAAGAGTCCGCCTTCTTGGAAATCAACATCTTTGGAAATCAAACGCAGCCGCATTGGGGATCCCCCGCAGCAGTGCTTGCCCTCACAGCTTCCTCTCCTTGGGAATCATTGCACTGCCTCCTCTCACCAAGATCTCCTTCGCTCTCCGTAGGATCTCTGCCGCCTCATCTGCCCAATTGGTAACCCTGCCCTCAAGATCTCATCTCCTCCCAGCAAGATCTCCTCTCCTCTACGCAGGATGCCCATCTTAAACCCTCACGCATATCGCCTTCACTGTTTTTTTGCGAGCTCCATCACTGCAAGAAGAACGAGCTCCAGCTTAAACCCTCGCGCATGTCGCAAGAAGAACGAGCTCTCAGGTATGTCGATCTAGGATTTAAGGGTTGCATATCTTTGGAATTGCACCTTCAAATTTTCTGAATTTTGTCTCCTCGCAGCTTCTAGGGTTGCATATCTTTGGAATCTATTGGTTCAGCCCTTGGAAACGGCATCTAGGATTGCAGATCTTAGTATTCTATGGTTGCAGAACATTCTTAGGCTCCTCTTATCTTCTACGGTTCCTTATTCTCCTCGCAGCTTCATCTCAGGTAACTCTGAATACTGCTTCTTACATTTTTTGGGCATTCCGCTTTCAGTTTGGTGGTTGCCGTAAGCAGTTTATTTCAATTTTGCTTGCTGTCCCATGTCCTAATTGAAATTTTTGATCTTTGGACTGAACTTTGGAGCGTGTAGACAGATCTTTGGAATTTTTGATGCATTTCACTTTGTTAATTTTTTTTGGTCTCACATTAAATCTGAAATGATCAAAGTGTGTCGTTTTTGTGCTGTTGATTGAAAAGTGGATTACATTTTTTGGTCGTTTCGCTTTCAGTTTGGGGTTGGATGTGTTAGTTCCCCTGCCGTTTGCATTATTAAAAAATTGTAAGAAGTTTATTTCACTGCAGCATGTAGACTGATTTCACATTTTCCTTGCTGTCCCATGTCCCAATTGAAATTTTTGACCTTTGGACTGATCTTTGGAGCGTGTAGACTGATCTTTGGAATATTTGATGCATAACGCCCATATCGTACACTTTCCATTTCACTCTGTTAAATTTTTTTTCGATCTCACATTAAATCTGAAATGATGACACTAGCTTGGATCAAATATCTCCTGGTTAGTGTGTCATTTGTTATTTTAAAATTTTAGTGTCTTTGCTTCAACTGGTTACACAGTTTATATCTTCACATCAAATTACTTCGAAATCAAGCTTCTACAAATTACATTTGAATATCACTCATATTTTGACAAAGTTTTAGACTTCTGCATCTATATCTCTATATTTTATTAAGGGTTTCTCAATCATACTATTTTGCGACCATAAGTGTTTGCACATGCATTATAAAGTTTTTCTAAATAATGTGGGTGCTCACTATAGTCTGGGTTATTGTTGACAGCTTCTATTCTTTCACTACCAAAATACATGGATTTACCGACGGCTTTATCCGTCGGTAATCCGTCGCCAAAAATAAATACCGACGGATTACCGACGGATATTTTGGTAAAACAGCCGTCGGGAATAACCTCGTCGCTAAAACATATCCGTCGCAACTCCGTCGCTCAGCGACGACTTAGCGACGGAATCCCGTCGGCGCATCTAAATATATATAGCGACGGATTACCGACTAGCTTTCGTCAAAACATGTATCAGGATATAGGGTTAGCGACGGAAAACTCCGTCGCTAACCAGTCGGCAAAATCGTATCACTGATTTTTTGATACCCAATATCCGTCGCTAATCCGTCGTAACTTTGTCGGCAAAAGCGTATCAGAGATTTTCTGATACCCAATTACCGACGAACATTCCGTCGCTAAATCCGTCGATACATTAAATTCCTACAGTTAGCGACGGATAGTCCGTCGGGACTTTGTCGCCAGTCCGCCGTAAGTTAGTCGCCAATCCGTCGCTAATGCTAAAATTTATGGACATCAAACAGCATCAGTTCGACGGATCATCCGTCGCCAATCCGTCGCTTTATTGAAATGCTCCAGGTAGCGACGGATTTTACGTCGCCACTCCGTCGCTAACCTCAGTTTCTCCAGTTAGCGACGGATAATCCGTCGCTGAGTGGTCGCCAGTCCGCCGTAAGTTAGTCGCCAATCCGTCGCGAAAGCTAAATTTCTGGACATCAAACAGCATCAGGTCGACGGATCGTCCGTCGCCAATCCGTCGCTTTATTGAAATGCTCCAGGTAGCGACGGATAGTCCGTCGCCACTCCGTCGCTAACCTCAGTTTCTCCAGTTAGCGACGGACTATCCGTCGCTGAGTGGTCGCCAGTCCGCCGTAAGTTAGTCGCCAATCTGTCGCGAAAGCTAAAATTTCTGGACATCAAACAGCATCAGGTCGACGGATCGTCCGTCGCCAATCCGTCGCTTTATTGAAATGCTCCAGGTAGCGACGGATTTTACGTCGCCACTCCGTCGCTAACCTCAGTTTCTCCAGTTAGCGACGGACTATCCGTCGCTGAGTGGTCGCCAGTCCGTCGCTAACTGCTAATTTTTGAAAAAAATACTGCAAACAGACTCTTTCCTGTTTATACAACACATCCAACACAATATCAAACATGCAAAATATCCATATACAACACCATATATCCATATCCAATACGAATATCCAACGTATCCAATATCCAACACCATATATCCATATGCAAAATATCCATATCCGACACCAATATCCAACGTATCCAATATCCAACAAAATATTACCAACACAATATATCCAATATCCAACATTAAATTATCCAAACATAAAAAAATATCCGAACATACTCAGTATCCAAATGTCTACAAAACCAACAACATAAACAAAATCAAACCCCGTCCGTCGGATCGTCTCGTGCTCGTGCCGCCGCATCCGCTTTGCATATGTACTCCTCCACCGTGTGTGCCGGCACTTGGGACAAGACATGGTCTGGAAGCGCGCGTAGCTGCTCTGGCGACATCATGTCAAGGAGCGTCAAGATGGTGTTATCCGATACGATGCGGGCGTCCGCAGAGCGGTTAAACGAAAGCCGTCCGGGGAAAGAAGGACCAGGTCGATCCGAAGCACCGGCAGCAGCAGTAGACGGATCGGGAGCAGACGGACCGGGAGCAGACGGACCGGGAGCAGACGGATAGCGCCCCAACACTATCGCCCGCAAATCTGACACCGCGGAGGTCAGAGTCGCAAGCTGCGCCCTCACATCGTCAACCGGGGGCGCTGGGGGAGGCGGAGGCGGTGGATATCTCGGGGACGGCTGCAACGAGGGCGCCATGGAACCTAAGCCGTAGACGCGCCCTTTCCTAACGCCGCCGACGGATTCTACGAACACGTCGTCGTAGCGAGCGGCCATAGAAGAGTGCGTCTGGGTGGGCGTCGTTTCGTCGACATTTTCGGAAGGGGGCTCGATCTCAAGCCGACTAAGTGCCTCACGATACGCAGCCTATCCAATGAATGTGTTTATACTATAAGTTTTCCTATGTTATAATCTAAATCCTATATTTCCCTAAGTTATAGTCTGAATCCTAAGTTTATCTAATTAACTTAACAATAATTATATTTCTAACATAAATCTCATAAACGTAAGTACTTACATCAGTCTCCTCGGCCCTCGCATCGACGAAGCTCCCGTCCTTCCGCCTCTTGTGCGTATGCACAAATACATCGTGAGCGGTGACCGTCTCCGCCTCTTTCCCCTGCTTCACCGCCCGTTGGGCCTGCATACGTAGAATTTAATTAACTTCGTATATTAACAGTACGAAATTAAATAATAGAATGAATTTGAATTTGCGCTATCTCACCAAATCTGCACGCGTCAATGCGTGGGGCCTTGATCCCCCCGTATGCAGACCCGCGACCTGTCGATTAG
This sequence comes from Iris pallida, assembly GCA_029216955.1. Taxonomy (NCBI): domain Eukaryota; kingdom Viridiplantae; phylum Streptophyta; class Magnoliopsida; order Asparagales; family Iridaceae; genus Iris; species Iris pallida. Next base: position 14,476,781 of record JANAVB010011399.1, read on the forward strand.
CCTTAGCTTTCTCCGATTTCAGCTTGAACTGCGGAGTATCCATCTTCTCCAACATCTGCTCATAGTACTCCGCCCGGATCCAGTCCTTCCTCGTATGCGCCGTACGAAGGTCGTACACCGCATCCCGTATCTTCTTCCCGGCGGCGACTTTGTTGGTCCTGCGGATCGTCTCCTCGCGATGGGGGGGCCACCAGAACGTCCTCTGACATACAAATTCAAATATCACGTAATAAAAAATTTAATGATTTAAAGAATAATTAATAATTCACCGACGGATTTATACCCTCATCTCGTCGAGCCAGACGTACTTCATGTCCTGAGGCACCTTAGAAAAATTGAGGTAGGGGCCATGGTAGTTATCCCGGATAATGCGCCCTAGAATCCGGGCAGCATCCCACGGAAAAAACCTATAAAGAAGCAACGACTGGATTATTAACTTGAATAAATGAAACAAATTTAATAAATTAACTTAAATTTACTTACGATTCACCAGCGGGCCATAGCTCTCGTCGGAACTCGCCCACCAGCCTCTCTGGTGGCGTCGGGGGATCCGCGGGTCCGCGCACGTACTCCCCGGTAACAGGATGAAATTGAATCCCGGGGTACTCCGAGGCCCACCCTGCAGTAACTGCTGGGCCCCCTGATGCATCTGCTGCTGCATTCGCTGGTACATCCGGTGGCGGAACGGATCCGCTAGCGGATGGAGTCACAGGCCTCGACGACGATGTCGGTAGCACCGAGGAAGAATGACGGCGGGAAGAGCCTGTGTCCGGGCTCTCCAAGTCGGGATCGGAGGTCACATCCGGGGAATGCGGCTGGCGACCACGACCGCTACCACCACGCCCACGCCCACGCCCACGACCACCACCACCACCACCCCCGCCGCCGCCACCGCCACCGCCACGACCACGGCCAGCACCACCAGTACGGGTGCTCGCAACTATGCCCTGTAAATAGAACACATAAACAAAATACCGACAACATAGATTTATAAATGAATATAAAACTAAACATATCCATACCAGCAGCAGGGCGATGAGTGCCGCCCAGACGAGTAGGCCTAGGAGTGCCATCTGCAAAAAGAAGCTCATACAATAATACGCAAATATCCCAAACTGAAATAAATATTACAATCAGAAGTGAAGTACGAATAAAAGCTAGATACACAAAATCTGATAAAATTACGCACCAATACAACAAAGTACAATTCTTGTAACTTTTGATAAAAGGGCATCTTGTGTTCCACTAGACTTGTAATTGTAAATCCAAATGTAATAGGGTAATTTAGGATTCGAGACTAGATATTGGGTGCTTCAAGATACAACTGAAATATAGCGATATTTAATCATCGTCATCGTCCTCTTCCTCGGCCTCGGCCTCATCATCATCATCATCCTCATCGTCGAATTCATCTGTATCCTCATCCTCATCCTCATAAAGTTCTTCTTCTTCTTCTTCTTCTTCAGTCTCAATACTTGGGACAAGACGCCTCTTTCTCCCCTGGTTGACATCTAAGTCTTGTATATCAACCTCTTCCTCCCCTCTATTTTCATCAGCAAGAGGTATATCAACCTCTAATTCAACATCCATGTCACAAGACTGTTGTCCCAAGTATTGGGGCTTTTCGATCTGGTCCTCTTGGTATGCTGGGTCTCCAACGTTGAATGTATTTCTAGATTTAATCTTGCATACTGCCCACCAGTCAAAGCGATCTCTACGACGCCTTGGGTAGCTTGTATAGTAGACTTGAACAGCCTGACTTGCTATCGCAAACGTGTCAGACCCTCTATACCTCCTGCGATGATTTATATCGACGAATCCAAATTGTTTATCGATTCTCCAACCGATATTTGGTGTCGTATCGAACCACTCACATTTGAACATAACAATATGCATATCAAATGGGGCACTATATTGTAATTCTACAATATCCCGAAGCACTCCATAATAGTCAAAGTCCGGCTCGTCGTCATAGATTGTGCCTCTTATGCAAACACCAGAATCCTTCGTACTGAAGCCGTCATTGAGAAATTCGGCATTTATAGGATGTTGAGTTGTCTTAAACTTGAAGCCATTAACGACATAGCCGGGCCAAGTCTTTGCATGCTTCTTCAGTCCCAATGACAAATAACGAATGCTCTCATTTGTGAGTGTACTTGGTTCAGCTAATAAAACCTGTAAACTTTAAATGTTTTAGTTGCATATATATATTTAAATGGTAGCCGCATAACATATTATCTCAGTTACTTACGTAATCTCGAAACCATGACGGAAAGGTAAAATCAACCTCTCTTTGAAGTCCCTCATCGGTAATATCGGGTGTCCTTATTTTGACTTCATCTCTAAATACACTGTTAGAGAGAATAAAAATTAGTGTAGTCACTTACCTCACCAAATTAGAGATTATAACGAGGTGTAGTCACTTACTTCTCCAAATCTCTCACTTCTTGTATGTCACAATTTAACAAGACATATCGGTGAGCGGCATCATACTCATCGTCACTCAACCACCGTTTCTTACTAGCCCCAATAGGCTTGCCCCTTAAATTGAATATACCTCCTTCCTCAACGTCTTCGTCATTCATTTGAGGTCTATTTCGATTTGTCTCAACATGAGTATCGAAATAAATGGAGCAAAAGTTTGACACCTCCTCGATAAGATATGCTTCGCATATCGAAGCCTCTATATGAACCTTGTTGCCAACTTTCTTCTTTAGATGATGTAGATACCTAGAGAGACAAATTATCTTGAGAATTAACAATGAATTATAAAATCCACTTAAATTATATCGATTTTTATTTACCTTTCAAAGGGGTACATCCATCGATAATGAACAGATGCGCCGACACGGACTTCGTATGCTAGATGAATCGGTAGATGTTCCATACTGTCGAAGAAACCCGGTGGAAATATTTTCTCTAACTTGCAAATTGTTAAGACAATCTTCTCCTCAAGTTGTATCATATGTTGCACCGTGAGCTTAGTTGAACAGATATCCCTGAAGAATATAGACAGCTCGGCCAACGGAACCCATACAGCAGAAGGCAACAACTCTCTTAACGCAATAGGCAGTAATCTTTCCATAAACACGTGACAGTCGTGACTCTTCATTTCTGTTAGCTTGCGTTCATTGAGATCAACGCATCTAGACAAATTTGACACATAGCCGTCGGAAAATCTTAAAGTAGATATCCACTTGCAGATTATTAATCTATCTTCCTTGCTCAATGTGTATGGCGCTATCGGCTTAGTTACTTGTCCACCAGCTCCCCTTTGTATCAAGTTTAGATTATGACGTTTGCATATCTCGGCCATGTCTTGTCTTGCTTTTGGATTGTCCTTCGTCTTTCCTTTAATATCCATAACGGTATTGAAGACATTATCGAACACATTCTTTTCGATATGCATGACATCAAGATTATGCCTAATAAGATTATCTTTCCAATAAGGCAAGTCCCAGAAGATACTCCGTTTGGTCCAGTTATGGCTTTGTCCGAACCCCTCGACACGATTGTTCGATGGATCTTCCATTGCGGTGGGCAATTCCTTTACATCTTCCCAAATATCGTATCCCGACAATCTGGCAGGATGTTCAAAAAAGTCTTGTTTTCCATATCTGAACGCGTCCTTGTTCTTTCGCCAAGGATGTCTCGTTGGCAGAAATTGACGGTGACAGTCAAAGAAAGAAGTTTTTCCTCCATGTCTAAGGCGGAACGTCTTACTATTTTCCATACATATCGGACAAGACATGTTGCCGTGCGTACTCCATCCCGACAGCATACCGTATGCTGGAAAATCATTGATTGTCCACATGAGTGAAGCTCTCATCTGAAAGTTTTGTTTTCTGGAAATATCATAGGTCGTGACGCCGATCTCCCACAACTGTTTCAGCTCATCCACCAACGGCTGTAAATATATATCGATGTTCTTTGTCGGATTTTTGGGACCGGGTATGATAGCTGTCAAGAACATATAAGGAGTCTTCATACACATCCATGGTGGCAGATTGTAAGGGGTAAGAATGACCGGCCAGCATGAGTATTGAGATCCCGACTGTCCGAAAGGGGCGAAGCCATCAGAACATAGCGCCAGGCGTACATTTCTAGGCTCTGCAGCAAAATCTGGATGACACAAATCAAAATATTTCCACGCCTCCCCATCCGAAGGATGTGACAATTCTCCTTCGTCCTTTATGCGATCTTTACTGTGCCACGTCATGTGTTCTGCTGTATTCAGAGACATATACATCCTCTGTAAGCGCTTCGTGATCGACAAGTAATACATATACTTGTAAGGACGTCGTTTTCTAGTTGACTTTCCTTTTCCCTGTACTGTCTTGTAACGATCCGCATTACAGAACCAACAACTTTCTAATACGCAATTCTCTTTGTAATACAACATGCATCCGTTGCGACAGCAATCTATCTTCTCGTACCCCAGTCCCAGTTGTCGGACCATCATCTTTGACTTGTAGAAGTTTCTTGGGAGCTCTTTTGATTCCTTCGGTAACACCTCATTAGTTAATTGTGTGATCCGATCATAGCAAGCTTGTGGCAAGTTAAAATCAGACTTTATGTTCAACAACCGCATCGTCACTGACAGTGCGGAATGAGTCTCACAACCAGGATATAGAGGAGTATCTGCGTCCTTAAACATATCATAGAACTCCTTTGCCTCGGGATTAGGATCCTCCGGATCAAAATTAGGCCCTGCCGCAGCATACACCATATCTCGTGCAAGGTTCTGCATGTCTCCATAATCCACAGAGCATCCGTCGTCTTCGAGAACATCCGTTGCAGCATTATCATCAAAAGCATAAGTACCAGCTTCTGCAGCCTGTCTTTCTGAATATAATTCACCTTGCGATGACCACAGGCCGTAATCACGTACGAAACCCTTACGGGTCAAATGATCTCTCACAGTCATCACTTCTTCGAAACGTCTATTGTGACAATTAACACATGGACACTTGATTTTGTTATCGTCCATGTACTGAGTTTTGCTCATGGCATACTTAAGAAATACTTCCACACCTGCCTGAAAATCGTCACTCACACCAATTCTGCTCTCGTGTTGTCGTTTGTACATCCATGTACGATCAACAAAGTAACGATTCATGCTCGATTTGATGTGAATATCTGTATCGTAAGACAAACTAAACATAAGAATTAATAGCCCGATACAGATACTCATATCGTAAGAAAAACTAAACTTGTGGATAACACGCTAGGCCTACGACGAGGCTACTTAGTATCACAATCTAACATAATTAGTATATAATCATGTAACTGGGTCAAATTAGGAGTCCAAGTCAACTCTGTCAAAACTAACCTTAATTAGGCTAAACTTCTACCTTAGCTAATCAAATATATATACTAGACTTCACGACGTGTGTCTGTGTATATATATATATATATATTATTAATAAATTACTTAAAATTATGCCTATATATATATATATATATATATATATATATATATATATATATATATATATATATATATATAATATGTCTGAGTGTGTGTGTATCCGTGTGTCTGTGTCCGTGTGTGTGTGTGTGTCCGTGTGTGTGTGTGTCTGTGTGTGTGTGTCCGTGTGTGTGTGTGTCTGTGTGTGTGTGTCCGTGTGTGTGTGTGTGTGTCCGTGTGTGTGTGTGTGTCTATGGGAGAGGAGGAGGAGGACTCCTGCGCGGGGACTCCAGAGTCCCTCCTACGTCCCCCCTGCCCCGACCCCCCCAACCCCTGTCCGACCCCCCCCAACCCCTGCCCGACCCCCTCTCCCACCCCACTGCCCCCCCTGCCCCGACCCCCCCCAACCCCTGCCCGACCCCCCCCCCAACCCCTACCCGACCCCCTCTCCCACCCCCCTGCCCTCCCCTGCCCCGACCCCCCCCAACCCCTGCCCGACCCTCCCCCAACCCCTGCCCGACCCCCTCTCCCACCCCCCTGCCCCCCCTGCCCCGACCCCCCCAACCCCTGCCCGACCCTCCCCCAACCCCTGCCCGACCCCCTCTCCCACCCCCCCTGCCCAGACCACCCCCCCACCCCTGCCCGACCCCCTCCCCGACCCCCCCTGCCCCCTCTTCCACCCCACCCTTGCCCCGACCACCCCACCCCCTACCCGAACCCCCCCTGCCCAGACCACCCCCCACCCCTGCCCGACCCCCTCCCCGACCCCCCCTGCCCCCGACCACCCCACTCTACCCTTGCCCCGACCACCCCACCCCGTACCCGAAACCCCCCTGCCCCACACCCTCTCCGACCACTACGACAGCCCCCCCAACCCCCCAAATCGTAAAAGAGAGAGAGAGAGAGAGAGGGAGATAGAGAGAGAGAGAGAGGGGGGAGAGAGAGGATACCTTAGAGAGAGAGAGGGAGATCGCCGGTCGGAGAGAGCGAGATCGTCGGAGAGAGGGAGGGGGAAGAGAGAGAGTGTTTTGGGGGGAATGAAAATTTCCCCCCCGTCGAAAATTTAAGTTAGGGTACAGAAATTAGCGACGGCTTAGCGACGGATTATTCCGTCGCTAAGTAGTCAGTAAATCTCGCGCCAGAGTAGCGACGGATTATTCCGTCGCTAAGTCGTCAGTCAAATCTCGCGCCAATATTTTAGGCTTTTTCCGCCAAAATATGCGACGTTCTAGCGACGGATATAAAACCGTCGCTACATGGCCGACGACCTATCGACGGCGTAGCGACGGATATGGACATAAAAAATAAAAAAAATTGTCCACTGCTTTCCGTCGGTATTTCGTCACAAATCCGTCGGTGATCCGACGGTAATAGCGACGGAAATTTTCCGTCGCTAAATGGCCGTCGCTAAAATGCTGTAATTTGGTAGTGTTTTGTATTTGGGTCTATTTATTAAATTTATGTCTACCAGTGTTGGGTGGTCCTTTACCTTAAGCTATATTTTCAATGTTCTGATCCTGTGTTGGGTGATCACTTGAAGCTATATTTTCAATGTTTTGATCCTTCTTTCTGTGACTAATTATCAGTATCTTTGATGTCTTCTGTATTTTAGACCGATTAGACAACCTTCAGAGAAGATTAGGAAAACATGAATGCATACGTTTAGTTTGGATGCTAGCTTAGCTGCATACGTTTAGTTTGGATGCTAGCTTAGCTGCATGTTCTGCTTTTGTATATCTTCATCAGTTTTCAATGCTTTTTAGGATGATCAGTCTAGGGTCTCAAATATCCCCATCATACTTTTTTTCCAAGGTCTTGAATTTCCATTTCAGTGGAATTATTTTTTCTCATAATTTTAACATTTATTTTATATGATTTAGTTGGACGTTGGTATTACTTGAAGAGCCTATCGATTTTTTCGAGTCGCACAAAGATGCTACCGGTATGGAATTTGTTAATAGACTTCAATAAATTCTATACTTTATTTATCATTATTAACCGACTTTATATACACACACTCTAGACATCTGCTGATAGTTACATATCGAAAAGGCAATTAGCTCAACGCAAAAGGAGAGAACGTGAACAATCACAGAGAAATGTAGCTCAATATGATGAAGGCTCTACCTCACGTAATGTTACGATTTCTGAACAAGATGTTAATCCAACTATCAGGTGATCATCCACTTGATTGTACATATGGTCTAATCTAATCTACTTTAATTTAATTATATTTCAGTTTTGGTTTCATTTGGATAGGTCTTTAGCTCAGTTTAGAAGGCAAGAACGCGAACGTGAACAAATAACCATATCTCGGTATATGACTCCTACTAGCATACTTGATGTACCTCGGATAACACCTACACCGTCCACTTCTCCAGTGACACATGGTTTACCAACTTCTCGAGTTGAACGAGAATATGAGGGCGCAGCTCAACGTAGACGGATAGAACAAGATCAAGAAACACATCATGTAACACCTGGTTTGTCAACTTCTCGAGTTGAACAAGAAGATGGATCAGCCTCGCAATTAATATGCAGGCGTGTTTAACATAGAGTTGGTCCACCAACACAGCTGGAGTCTGACCGACATTATCTTGGATTAATGAATATCGCATGCTCTCATTGCTCAGCTTTACATTGGTTGGATGAACAATTGTCGAATTCAACTTTAACAACACATCGATTTGGAACTTGCTGTTTACAAGGAAAAATAAAACTAGGGGCACTTATCGAACCCCCTCCAACACTTCGAGATTTATATGATGGTGATAGTGTACAATCAAAATCATTTCGACAATATACTCGAGAGTATAATGCGGCTAATGTATTTACCAGTCTTGGCGCTTCCTTTGATTGAAGATTGATTGCTGGAAGAGGTCCGACATCATTTACAATTCATGGGGAATTACGTCATCGAACTGGCTCGCTTCTGCCACAACACAACCAAAATCCAAGTTATTGTCAACTATACATTTATGATCCGGCTGCTGCTACAGAGCTACGGAGTAATAGAAACCCTCATTTGAGAAGAGATGTCTTACAGATTATTCAAGATTGTTTATTACACGTAAATCCATTCATCAATCTGTACCAGCAAGCTTACACTATTTTAACTCAAGGGGATTTAGCTGGTCAAGATCTCCCCGTATATCTGCACTATAGTGCAAACAAGGATATACGACGGTATAATCTACCAACTGTAGATGAAATTACAATTATTTTACCTGGGGATGGCCATCGACCTTCTGGTATGAGAGAGATTGTTTTACATCTACGTGGAAATAATCAACTAATGCAAATCAACGAGGCTCATCCTGCATATTTGCCATTGCATTATGTATTATTATTTCCACATGGTCAACTTGGATGGGAACCTGATTTGAAGCAATGGGATCCGTTGCTAAAACAATTCTCACATAGACGCCTTACATTATGTGAGTATTATTGCTACCGTCTATTTAAAAGACATACAGAGTATTCTTTAATTTTGAGAGCAGGAAAGTTGTTTCAAGAGTTCATAGTTGATGCTTGGGCACAAACTGAGCAAAATCGTTTGACATACATCAAACTTAATCAGCAGAAACTTCGTTCAGAACTATATCAAGGCCTTACAGATATTGATGCATATGTCAGTAGCGATCAGATTGGACAGCGCATGATACTTCCATCATCTTTCACTGGTAGTGCACGTCACATGTTTGAAATCTTTCAAGACTCGATGGCTATCACACGGTATAACAAGCATCCAGATATATTTCTTACAATGACCGCAAATCCAAAGTGGCCTGAAATAATTTCAGCTCTGCTGCCCAATCAAAATGCTATCGATCGACCTGATTTAGTTGCACGTGTTTTTGAGTTAAAAAGAAAGGCTTTAATGAAGGAGATTGATGTCAAGAATGTATTTGGTAGGAAAGTAGCACACGTCTTTACAATTGAATTTCAGAAACGCGGGCTTCCACATATGTATGCTCTTTTTTTTCTTTGTGGTCCAGATAAGATCCACACATGTGATCAAGTGGATAAGATTGTTTCTGCTGAATTTCCCGATCCTACTCAGTGTCCTGCATTATTTGAAACCGTTATAAAATGTATGGTGCATGGACCATGTGGTGCTCGAAACCCAAATGCGTCATATATGGAGAATGGTAAATGCACTAAGAGATATCCGAGAATTTACGTAGATTCAACAACCATGGATCGTGACGGCTATCCTATATATCGTCGTCGTAATGTCGGACAAATCTACACTGTAAGAGGGCATCAGGTTGATAATCGAGATGTTGTTCCATACAATATGTATCTCTCCATACGCTTTAACTGTCATATTAACGTCGAAGTCTGTGCCGGAATAAGATGTGTCAAGTACATTCATAAATATATTTATAAAGGCCATGATCGAACCACAATGGTAATGGGGGCAGTAGATGAGATCCAACAATACCTTGATGCAAGATATATTGGACCGCCAGAGGCAGCTTGGCGAATGTTTGAGCATCCTTTACATCAGGAGATTCCGTCAGTACAAAGACTGGTCCTTCATTTACCAGGTCAACACCGTGTTACTTTTGATCCAGATGAAGATCCTGCTACAATAAGGGCTAGAGCTGATAATGAGAAGACAACTTTGACTGAATTTTTTACATGTTGTGCTTTACATGAGTCAGCACATGATCTTACATACCAGGAGTTCCCCCAGAAGTTTGTGTGTGTGAAACCCGCAATTTTCTAGTAATTAATATTTTTTTTTATTTTTTTGTTTGTTAAATTAATTTTCAGATTAGTATTATTATGTAAAATGTAAAATTATTTTCAAAATAATTTACTTGGACTTTTGATTGACAGCCCAGACCCGAACCCGATCTGAGACATAAAACATTTTTATTTTAAAATATTAGTTATAATTTTTCTAAAAAGGAAATTATTCTTATCATTATATTTTGATAGCCCCAAATAATTTAGCCCATGTCATGTAAAGCCTTTTCTCTTAAAACGAAGCCCATTGGTTATAAGCCCAAACCCATTAGCTTTGGTTGTTAACCCAATATCCAATAACCCATTAAGATTTTAACTCTCTTCATAACTCATGAGAGAGAGAAAGGAATTAATCTCTTATTCAATTCTCTTTCTCTTTCACTTCTGTAACAGAAGGAAAACCCTTCATCCGCCAACACTTGGCCGACCCCTTCGGTTCCCGTAACTCCGGCGAACTCTTCCTCTCCCGTAACCCCTGGTGCTCACCCTATATAAACCCTTCTCTTCACTCTCCATCACAAACCCTCTTTTCCCCAAACTTCCCAACCCTAGCCGTCCGACCTAGCGCCCTTCCGGCGACCCATCCGCCTGCGCAGCGCCCTCGACGACCCGAGCTCCACCGCCGGAGTCCCGAGCGCCACCTCCAGCGCCCGACCCCGGATCCCGAGGCCGACGACCCCGGCGCCGTTCCCCGTGGCCGCCGTCCGCCGCTGCCACCTGACCCGTGCGGCCCTCCGCCGCCGCTGACGCCAGCGCTCGACCCGGCCAGGCCGCCCGCACGCCCCGTCCATCTCAAGCGCTCCGGTTTGCTGTTGGACGATTTCTTCGGGTTTCGTTCCCGTGCTGTGACGTTCCGTTCCGCTTTCACTTTGGATTCTTTTCCGACGTTGGTTTTGGGTAAACTCTAAACCTGTTATTCTTTTAGTCGGTGATGAATTTTCTGGTCCCCGAATCCAACAGGATTTCGGTTTTTCGACAACGTAAATTCTACGTTGCAATTTCTGTTTTTTTCGGAATTTTCGGAGAATCGGGTGTCTGAGAACCTTTTCGAAAGGAACTCTGGAGAATGATTATTTCTCTGGGTTTTCCTATTCGTAGGCTAATTCTCGGAGTTTCCGAAGGAAATTTGGAAATTACCCGTATTCGGATTTTCGGGAAAGATCTGCTGTTTTTCCATGGTTTGATATTTGGTGGGGTTTGTGTTCTGTTGTGTTTGGCTTTGGAATATATATATATATGAATTTCGGGTTTCGGGAGTTATTCTGCAGGTTTACGGAGCATTTCCCAGTTTTTGGGTTGACCAAAAAATAGAGGGAATGCTGCCGAAATTTTCGGGAAATTTATTAAATGATTTTCAAAATGATTTTTTGATTTAAATATTATTTTTATAATATTTTGGGCGACAACCATAATTGGTTACTGGGCCCCAACGAAATGCAAACGCACCGGTTCGACCGGACGTTGAGGCAGAGTAGTTAAAAATGAAATTTTGGACCAGAGTCTGAGACTTAAAATTCTCTTTTAATATTATTTTGGAAATTATTAATTTTGTTAAAATTGTAGTTATTAAATTTTGAGACTAACAACATTTCCGTCTTATTTTAATTCATGTAAAAAAAATATTGTAAGGGCATAAGCCCAATTCTTATTTTGTTAATTGTGGTCTGTAATAAGTAAGTAGTGTAGCACTTATCTTTATTTTCTGGTTGTGGTTTTGTATACGTAAAATGGTAGAATAGAAATTTTATGTATATTCTCATAAATAATTAGGAATATTTATAAACTCATAATTTTCTCACTTAAAAAGATAAGTAATTATTTTATATACAAAAATACAAAGTTTTATCAAATAAAAGGATAATTGTAAGTTTTCCAAAAGAGAAATGTTAAATTGATTTTCTTGGTAAATAATAACTCAACTAGAAAGATCGTGTTTTGTTAAAATTTGACTAGGAAAGACAAATAGAAATTGTAACTAGACAGCTTGAGATTGCTTCTGAAACGAGTTTCCCGGAAATGTAGGATTTCAAGGAAGAGCGTAACTTACCAAATACCGAAGTACCAACTCTTCAAACCCGGAAATTAAGGCAAGTACATTTTATGTAAATTTTACAATCATTTTACAATTGTTTCATTGCAATTTTAAACCACCATTATACACGAACTCCTTTGGGAGCATTGATTGTACTGTTGGGGACTGGGGGAGTAGAATAGTGGATATGACCAATTCCAACCTTAGGATAATGACTGTGTTAGCTTTCCCCTCTTCACACGGGGACAAGCCATACCGTATCGCTAGGATACTACTGTAACCCAATCCGGTCATATTCATTATCTATTCACATCACTGTACTGAATTATTTCAAAACTGTTCATCTTTAAAATTGTTTAAAAGTGCATGTCATAAATTGTATTTTAATTGTTAAAAGTTTGCATGAATTGTACTTTGCTCCCTCCTGACTGGAGATAACATTTTAGGTATTACTGAGGATCTGGAGATGATGATCAATAGCTATTATGATCCTGACTTGTACCCGGCGGTACTCCCAGCTGATGATGATGTTGTAGCGTCCCCATAGATGCTACATTAGTTGAGAGTTTAGTTGTTTCTTTATTTCCAGTTTATGAACTTTGTATTGAAAGACAAGTTTTTATTATCGTAAATTAAATGTTGTGGCAACTTTTAAATTCAAGCTTGTTGTTGAAATGACCTGCAATATGGATTACAGCTTACTGCCGCCGTCTCATCAACGGCGCAGGCTGGGCATGATCCGATTCGACCCAAGTATTTGGGGACCGGGTCGTGACATGTTTTTAGTGGTGGCCCATGCAGGTCTCTGTTCAACAACTTAGGAAAACTTAGAAACAATTAGGAACACTAGAACATCATATTGCCACAACTTAGGACCGATATATCTTATTAAATATTTTTGCTTGATTATAGATGGGTAGGATACCTTGCTTATGTTTATGTCCTAAACCTTTCCAGACCATGGCCATTAATGAGAATGACAATGTTGGAGATGAGTTGTCACCTCAACATACCACACCACCACCTTCCCTGTTCAGTCCAGATCCTACTCTGCGACTTTCTGATCGCCATCATAATGCTGGAGACACTCAAGTTCATCAGACGATGGATCCTTCAGGCTCGAGGACTGGACTGCGGACAGAGATGCCTGTCCCATCTGCCCCGCCGCTTCCAGTGAACCCCTCCGAACTCATAAGTTTGCTGCGGGAAGTGCTAGCAACTCAGAGGGCTGAAGCTGAATCTCATCGCAAGCAGAACGCGATTATGAAGGAAGGAATGGAGAACTCCCACAATGTAGCTATGGCTGCACTTGGAAGGAGAGAAGTGAACCCAGAAGAGCCTAGACCAGCTAAGGTAAGTGCCATTCTAGAGGATAAATTTTAGTAATTTTTAAGACCATTAATAGTGATTAGAGATCATATTATGGTAAGGTGGGGGATATTGAGAGCTTCAAAAAGCAGAACCCTCGACCTTTCAAGGGAACCGAGGGAATCGTCTATGCTGACGAATGGCTCGACAATATGGAGCGTCTTCTAAGCGTCGCTCGACTTCCGGAAGACCTTAAGGCAGAAGCTGTAGGACTCCAACTGCAAGAAGTGGCTAGCACCTGGTATCGGAATGAACCCCGACTCCAGGATAGGCAGGTCGATTGGGACACCTTCAAGAAGTTGTTCCAGAGGAAATTCTTCCCAACTTCTGAGATGCGGGAGATGGAGCGACAATTCCAGAACCTGAAGCAAGGCAATATGACTGTGGGAGAGTATGCGGCAGAATTCGGCCAGCTCAGCCGATTTGCCAAGAACATGGTGGCTGATCCTGCTGATCGTGCTGAACGATTCAAGTATGGACTTAGAGAGGAGATTCGCACTCATGTGATCTCTGGTGGAGCTAAGACTTATGAGAAGATTCTGGAGAGAGCCCAAGACATAGAGAAGAGTCAACCTGCCCGCTCGAAGAGAGATTATCCTGGAACTAGCAACTTCCAGGGTAATCAGAAGAAGCCCAACAACAACAACAGCAGCAACAATAACAATAACCGTCCTCAGCACCAGCAGGCGAGGAACAATGAAAGAGCACCCCAGAGGCAGATTCCTATCTGCGACTTTTGCAAGAGGCCGGGACATCTGGCAAACATCTGCAGGAAGAGGCTAGGACAATGTCTGATCTGTGGGTCTTCCACCCATCAAGTGAGGGATTGTCCCTTGTCAAACAACAAGGCTGGAGGAAATCAGCAGAAAGGACCTCTGCCCACTCAGCAGCAACAATTTGGGCAGCATCAGAAGACGGGGCGAGCTTTTGCCCTAACTGCAGAGGAACCAGAGCTGGAGCAGGAACCTAATGCGGATGTCATATCAGGTTACATTTATGTACATTCTCATCCTGCATTAGCTTTATTCGACTCTGGTGCAACACACAGTTTCATAGCAACCAAATTTATCTCTGCACATCACATAGTTACGGGCTTTAGCAAGAGAATATGTAGGGTTATGACTGGAGGTGGACCCCTACCTATAACGGAGACTTGTAATTGCCCCATTACAATTTCTGACCACAAGTTTGTAGCACCTTTATTGGTGATGCCCTTGCCCAACTATGACATAGTCCTTGGAATGGACTGGTTGAGCAAGCAGCATGCGCTGATAGATTGCCACAGAGGATGTGTGATCTTCAGTCCACCTGGCGGACCAGAGTTTGAAGTCTCTAGAGCTCCGGAGGTTATGGAAAGTATTGTCTACTCTATTTCTGAAGAACCTGAACCACCTCACCCTATCATAGCGGAATTCATGGATGTTTTTCCTGATAGTCTGCCTGGGCTACCCCCAGATCGGGACATAGAATTCACTATTGATTTAGTCCCTGGCTCTCCACCGATCTCTAAGGGATGTTATAGAGTCAACCCGAAGGAGGCCAAAGAGATGAAGGAGCAGATCAACGAACTGAAGGCTCTTGGATTCATTCGAGACGGAGCTTCACCCTGGGGAGCACCTGTTTTGTTTGTGCCCAAGAAGGACGGAACAGTGAGGATGTGCATCGACTACCGGGCGCTGAACAATGTCACAATCAAGAACAAGTACCCTCTGCCCCGGATCGATGACTTATTTGACCAGTTGAGTGGGGCCAAGGTGTTTTCCAAGATTGATCTCAGGTCTGGCTATCATCAGATCAAGGTCAGGAAGGAAGACATTCCCAAGACGGCATTCAACACCAAGTACGGGCAGTTCGAATTCTTGGTCATGCCGTTTGGTCTGACGAATGCTCCTGCGGTGTTCATGAACCTTATGAACAAGATTTTTCATGAATACTTAGACCAGTTTGTCGTCGTCTTCATTGATGATATACTGATCTATTCGAAGACGAAAGAGGAGCACGAAGAGCACCTCAGGAAAGTTCTGGAAACTTTGAGGAAGGAGAAGCTGTATGGTAAGCTTTCCAAGTGTGAATTCTTTCTAGACAAGGTGGATTTTCTTGGCTATGTTGTCACAGGAGAAGGAATTTCTGTGGACCCAAAGAAGATAGCTGCTGTGGAAAAGTGGCCTACCCCAAGCTCAGTTGCTGACATCAGAAGTTTCTTGGGCTTGGCGGGCTACTACCGGAAGTTCGTGAAGGATTTTGCTAGAATTGCTGAGCCAATGACGAAGCTAACTCGGAAGAATGAGGAATTCATCTGGACGGAGGACTGCCAAGCAGCGTTCGAGGAGTTGAAGAAGAGGCTTACCACTGCACCAATCCTTGCGCTACCCGCAGGATCCGGTGGTTTCACAATCTACAGTGACGCCTCAGGCAAAGGACTGGGTTGCGTTCTTCAACAACATGGGAAAGTGATTGCTTATGCATCTAGGCAATTACGGACTCATGAGAAGAACTATCCCACTCATGATCTGGAGCTTGCTGCAGTCATCTTTGCGTTGAAGCTTTGGAAGCACTATCTGTATGGAGAGAGAGTGGAGATATACACAGACCACAAAAGTCTGAAGTATGTTTTCACTCAGAAAGAGTTGAACATGAGGCAAAGGCGATGGCTGGAGTTAATGAAGGATTTCGACATCGACTTGCAATACCACCCGGGTAAGGCTAATGTGGTCGCTGATGCACTTAGTCGATACCCAGTGGCGATGTTCTTAACCAAGGAGAGGCACCTGCTGGAGGACATCGAGAAGCTTGGACTGGAGATTGTACTGCCTGGACGGAAGGAACTGGATGCTGATTCGGTGATGATGAAGTTGCAAGTGAGCTCGTACCTGATGGACAGAGTCAAGGAGACGCAATTTCAAGACGAGGCACTTTGCAAGCTGAGAGATCAAGTGTTAGCAGGAACACTGGAGGGTTTCTCAATCGCCAGTGATGGAGCTTTGAAGAATGGTACAAGGCTTTGTGTACCGTCTGGCGAACTGAGGAACGAGTTGATGAAGGAAGCGCATCAGTCTCAATATTCCATACATCCTGGAGCCAATAAGATGTATCGGGATATGCGCACTATTGTCTGGTGGAGTGGAATGAAGAAAGATGTCACCAGGTATGTCGCTAGATGCTTGATTTGTCAACAAGTAAAGGCTAGTAGACAGAGACCTGCAGGACTTCTACAACCACTGGACATTCCAGAATGGAAGTGGGAGCACATCACGATGGATTTCGTGTCAGGACTGCCTCGTTCTCAAGGAGGGAAGGATGCCATTTGGGTAATAGTGGACCGACTAACCAAGTCAGCTCACTTTATCCCCTTCAAAGTGGGTTTATCCACTGAGAAGTTGGCAGCATTGTACATGCGGCACATCTACCGGATTCATGGAGTACCGGTAAGCATTGTATCTGACCGAGACACTCGTTTTACCTCACATTTTTGGAAAAGTTTGCATGACAGCTTGGGGACACAGTTGAAGTTCAGCACAGCTTATCACCCCCAGACAGATGGGCAATCTGAGAGGACAATTCAGACACTTGAAGATATGCTGCGAGCTTGTGTTTTGGAGTTTGGAGGATCGTGGGAAGACCATCTGCATTTGGTAGAGTTTTCTTACAATAACAGCTACCAAGCCAGTATTGGTATGACCCCGTTTGAAGCTCTTTATGGACGTCGTTGCCGTACACCATTGGCATGGGACGACGTTGGTGAAAGAGTACTGCTGGGTCCTGAAATGGTGACTGACGCAGCAGAGAAGGTGAAGTTTATCAGAGACAGGCTCAGGATTGCTCAAGACAGACAGAAACACTGGGCAGACAGCAGTCGTCGACCACTGACATTTGAAGAAGGAGATAAGGTCTTTGTGAAGATTTCTCCTACCAGAGGTACTATCAGATTTGGCAGAGCCGGGAAGCTGAGTCCCAGGTACATTGGTCCGTTCGAAGTTCTGAGCCGGATTGGAGAAGTGGCGTATAGGTTAGCTCTACCAGCTAATCTAGAAGGCGTGCACAACGTCTTTCACGTTTCGCAGCTCAGGGAATATGTACCTGATGAGAATCACATTTTAGACCACTCAGAGCTGGAGATTGGACCGAGCCTCACAGTACCAGAGAAGCCTGTAGCAATTTTGGACAGAGGCGAGAAGAAGACCAGAACCTCGGTGACTCCTATAGTCAGAGTTATGTGGAGGCATGATTTCCCAGGCGAGTCCACCTGGGAACGAGAAGATGAGATGCGGGAGAAGTACCCGTATTTGTTTGAGACCTGAGGTAATTCCTAACTTTATCCTTTAAATTTCGAGGACGAAATTTTCTAAGGAGGGAAGGTTGTGAAACCCGCAATTTTCTAGTAATTAATATTTTTTTTTATTTTTTTGTTTGTTAAATTAATTTTCAGATTAGTATTATTATGTAAAATGTAAAATTATTTTCAAAATAATTTACTTGGACTTTTGATTGACAGCCCAGACCCGAACCCGATCTGAGACATAAAACATTTTTATTTTAAAATATTAGTTATAATTTTTCTAAAAAGGAAATTATTCTTATCATTATATTTTGATAGCCCCAAATAATTTAGCCCATGTCATGTAAAGCCTTTTCTCTTAAAACGAAGCCCATTGGTTATAAGCCCAAACCCATTAGCTTTGGTTGTTAACCCAATATCCAATAACCCATTAAGATTTTAACTCTCTTCATAACTCATGAGAGAGAGAAAGGAATTAATCTCTTATTCAATTCTCTTTCTCTTTCACTTCTGTAACAGAAGGAAAACCCTTCATCCGCCAACACTTGGCCGACCCCTTCGGTTCCCGTAACTCCGGCGAACTCTTCCTCTCCCGTAACCCCTGGTGCTCACCCTATATAAACCCTTCTCTTCACTCTCCATCACAAACCCTCTTTTCCCCAAACTTCCCAACCCTAGCCGTCCGACCTAGCGCCCTTCCGGCGACCCATCCGCCTGCGCAGCGCCCTCGACGACCCGAGCTCCACCGCCGGAGTCCCGAGCGCCACCTCCAGCGCCCGACCCCGGATCCCGAGGCCGACGACCCCGGCGCCGTTCCCCGTGGCCGCCGTCCGCCGCTGCCACCTGACCCGCGCGGCCCTCCGCCGCCGCTGACGCCAGCGCTCGACCCGGCCAGGCCGCCCGCACGCCCCGTCCATCTCAAGCGCTCCGGTTTGCTGTTGGACGATTTCTTCGGGTTTCGTTCCCGTGCTGTGACGTTCCGTTCCGCTTTCACTTTGGATTCTTTTCCGACGTTGGTTTTGGGTAAACTCTAAACCTGTTATTCTTTTAGTCGGTGATGAATTTTCTGGTCCCCGAATCCAACAGGATTTCGGTTTTTCGACAACGTAAATTCTACGTTGCAATTTCTGTTTTTTCGGAATTTTCGGAGAATCGGGTGTCTGAGAACCTTTTCGAAAGGAACTCTGGAGAATGATTATTTCTCTGGGTTTTCCTATTCGTAGGCTAATTCTCGGAGTTTCCGAAGGAAATTTGGAAATTACCCGTATTCGGATTTTCGGGAAAGATCTGCTGTTTTTCCATGGTTTGATATTTGGTGGGGTTTGTGTTCTGTTGTGTTTGGCTTTGGAATATATATATATATGAATTTCGGGTTTCGGGAGTTATTCTGCAGGTTTACGGAGCATTTCCCAGTTTTTGGGTTGACCAAAAAATAGAGGGAATGCTGCCGAAATTTTCGGGAAATTTATTAAATGATTTTCAAAATGATTTTTTGATTTAAATATTATTTTTATAATATTTTGGGCGACAACCATAATTGGTTACTGGGCCCCAACGAAATGCAAACGCACCGGTTCGACCGGACGTTGAGGCAGAGTAGTTAAAAATGAAATTTTGGACCAGAGTCTGAGACTTAAAATTCTCTTTTAATATTATTTTGGAAATTATTAATTTTGTTAAAATTGTAGTTATTAAATTTTGAGACTAACAACATTTCCGTCTTATTTTAATTCATGTAAAAAAAATATTGTAAGGGCATAAGCCCAATTCTTATTTTGTTAATTGTGGTCTGTAATAAGTAAGTAGTGTAGCACTTATCTTTATTTTCTGGTTGTGGTTTTGTATACGTAAAATGGTAGAATAGAAATTTTATGTATATTCTCATAAATAATTAGGAATATTTATAAACTCATAATTTTCTCACTTAAAAAGATAAGTAATTATTTTATATACAAAAATACAAAGTTTTATCAAATAAAAGGATAATTGTAAGTTTTCCAAAAGAGAAATGTTAAATTGATTTTCTTGGTAAATAATAACTCAACTAGAAAGATCGTGTTTTGTTAAAATTTGACTAGGAAAGACAAATAGAAATTGTAACTAGACAGCTTGAGATTGCTTCTGAAACGAGTTTCCCGGAAATGTAGGATTTCAAGGAAGAGCGTAACTTACCAAATACCGAAGTACCAACTCTTCAAACCCGGAAATTAAGGCAAGTACATTTTATGTAAATTTTACAATCATTTTACAATTGTTTCATTGCAATTTTAAACCACCATTATACACGAACTCCTTTGGGAGCATTGATTGTACTGTTGGGGACTGGGGGAGTAGAATAGTGGATATGACCAATTCCAACCTTAGGATAATGACTGTGTTAGCTTTCCCCTCTTCACACGGGGACAAGCCATACCGTATCGCTAGGATACTACTGTAACCCAATCCGGTCATATTCATTATCTATTCACATCACTGTACTGAATTATTTCAAAACTGTTCATCTTTAAAATTGTTTAAAAGTGCATGTCATAAATTGTATTTTAATTGTTAAAAGTTTGCATGAATTGTACTTTGCTCCCTCCTGACTGGAGATAACATTTTAGGTATTACTGAGGATCTGGAGATGATGATCAATAGCTATTATGATCCTGACTTGTACCCGGCGGTACTCCCAGCTGATGATGATGTTGTAGCGTCCCCATAGATGCTACATTAGTTGAGAGTTTAGTTGTTTCTTTATTTCCAGTTTATGAACTTTGTATTGAAAGACAAGTTTTTATTATCGTAAATTAAATGTTGTGGCAACTTTTAAATTCAAGCTTGTTGTTGAAATGACCTGCAATATGGATTACAGCTTACTGCCGCCGTCTCATCAACGGCGCAGGCTGGGCATGATCCGATTCGACCCAAGTATTTGGGGACCGGGTCGTGACAGTGTGGAATAGATCCACAAAGTTATGGACTCCAAGAAGATCGGGATATGCGATTGGCAGAATGTATTTTGCATCTCCTAACTCTGGTGAGCGCTTCTATCCGCGACTGTTACTTACAGTTATTAAAGGACCAACATCATGGAAATATTTACGCATATTCAATGACATAGAATACTCTACATTCAAAGCAACGTGTGTTGCAAGAGGTCTGCTTGAAGATGATTCAGAATGGAAACAATGCCTTGACGAGGCTTCAATTATGAAAACGGGATATCAATTAAGAAGATTGTTTTGTATTGTCCTAATCGAATGTTCACCGATCGATCCACTTGCATTGTGGAATCAATTCTCAGTTCATATTTGTGATGATCTTCAACATAAAATTCCTACTTTGTTCGCCATTTCTACTCCAACTTAATGTCAAATTGAAGATTATGGCTTATTCCTTATCAATGAATTGCTTCAGGAATCTGGTAAGTGTCTAGCTGACTTTCCGCCGATGCCACTTCCTACACAAGATTGGAATGCAATTGTTGGCAATAGACTGTTGCATGAACACCAGGAACTCATAAATGCAGCTAAACAAGTGGATGCACAGAAGGATGTGGATTTCCTAAACCATGCACAACGTAGTGCTTATTCGGCAATTACTTCTTCCATTTTCGAGAATAAAGGAACTACATTTTTTCTGAGTGGTGGTGCCGGTACTGGAAAAACTTTTTTATATAATGCAATAGCAACAAAGTTGCGTAGTCTTGAAAATATAGTCATCACTGTCGCATCTTCTGGTATTGCATTGTTGCTACTTATTGGAGGTCGCACTGCACACTCAATATTTCGTATTCCGCTAGACGTGCATTATAATTCACTTTGTAATTTTAGTAAGCAATCTATACATGCACAATTATTCAGAAAAGCAAAGTTGATAATATGGGATGAAGTTCCGATGCAACATCGCCATTGTGTTGAGTCAGTAGATCGAACGTTGCGGGATATTTGTGATAACGACAGAGCATTTGGTGGTATTACGGTTGTTCTTGGTGAAGATTTTCGACAAATATTGCCAGTCATACCAAAGGGGGTTCGCGAAGAAATTGTTGGAGCCTCATTGAGACGATCTGCATTGTGGTGTTCTATTCAAGTTTTGATATTGGATAAGAATATGCGGCTGGCTAACTCTTCTATTGAAAATACAAATTATGCAAAATTTATTTTGGAGGTATTTATAAGTATTATCTTTATCACCATTTTAGAATTATACCATTTTAAAATTATGGACCTTTAACTTAGGTAATTTCTATTCATGTAATAGGTCGGCACAAATCCTACAGAAGTCGTAGAGCTTCCCTCCCATATATTCAGATGTAATGATTTAAAAGAGTTAGTACTAAGAATTTATCCACAGCTAGATGTTGAGGGCATGGTGACTCCGGCGTACCTGACTGAACGAATAATTCTTTCCGCACGGAATGATGATGTTAATTTAATAAATACTGTTGCTTTACAAATATATCCTGGAGAACAGATTACGTATTTAGCTGCAGACAAACTGGCTGAAACTGAAGAAACTGATCCTGCAATTATAAATCGTTATCCTGCCGAGTACATAAACTCTTTGGATCCTCCTGGGCTACCACCGTTTAAACTTGACCTTAAGGTTGGTTGTCCAATTATTTTGATTCGTAATATTGCACCTAAAGATGGCCTCTGCAATGGCACTCGCTTGATGGTTGTCAGATGTGCTTCCCGTGTGATTGAAGCTCAAATTTTGAATGGTGATAAAGCTGGCAGTTTTGTATTTATTCCAAGAATATCTTTATCACCATCAGCTTCAGAGTTGCCTTTTCATATGACAAGACGGCAGTTTCCATTTCGTGTAACATATGCAATGACAATTAATAAATCTCAAGGGCAATCTGTAAAGTATGTAGGAGTTGACTTGCGTAACCCAGTTTTTAGCCATGAACATCTTTATGTGGCACTTTCAAGGTGCACATCTTTCGATCGTGTTAGTGTTCTCTTGCAGTCTAATTCAAATGACACATTAAACATCGTCTATACAGAAATTTTGCTATGAATCTCATTGATGACTATTTTATGTAAGTAAACATAGTTTTATTTATTTTATTCCTATAATAGTTGACATTTTGCAGTTTGTTATACTTGATACATGTTCCAACTTAATGATTTGTATTATTTTTAATGAAGGGCTACAAGATGTGGACAAGCCTGACTATTTATGGCAATGTAAGAAATTTTTTAACAGTTGTGAATTTTAAGTGATATTTTAACTTTAGTTTGCTAAAATATTGGTTTACTTTTTATGCAGAAGAATGCTAAAAATGATGCTTATCTGCGTGAAATTGTAAGTTGCTAAACGTACTTTTATACTATACTATATTTGATCTCATTTGTTTTTTATTATTTTTTTAATTATAGGTTAACTTACTTTGAAACATTAATAGATCTGTCAAGTTTCGTCCTTATACGAGACTTTGGGGTGACAAGGTATGCATGCCATTAGAGGTGATCATTTTCTTAATAAGAGTGCTTATATTAGTAACTATTTTATAATTATTATTTTCAGATAGTTGAAAACAGAATGGTACATGCAAATGTGACGGGGCTTGATCGCCATCATTGGATGATTTTTCTCACTGAGCGTGATTGGGTACTCAAATCTCGAACATTGACGCTCCCACTTAATATGGTAAATAAGTTTTTTACTTTATATTTTCAATATTATCAAATAAAAATGGTGAGTCACATTAACAATTTTGTGTTTTTCAAGTATTTAGGTTGTTGCTCATCCAAATGGCACTTCTTTATGGATTCCGATTGAGACTCAATCTCTTTATTATGTGATGAATAAGATGTTTTCTGCGGAAGCATTACCATGGCCAAAATAGTGAGTTGTATAAACCTTTGTAGCTTTACTTTATGTTACAACAAAATATCTACCAAAAAGGGGTACTGATGTGTTTTCTATCAACTTAGGAAATTGGGCTTGGAAAGGAGAATCAGCACTTTTGGAAGCGGATGAGGAAATTTAGAATGATCACAACTCATGTCGTGCCTTAATTTCCCCAACTCTTGGGTTTTTTTTACATTTTCTTTGCTTTCGGTTAAGATAAAACTTTTAGTAATTTAATGAAAATTCAGTAATTTAATGAAAGTATTCCAACTAAAATAAAAACTGATATAATGTCGTAAGTTGAAAATATGGTATCATTGTATAGGGCACTTGGATATGGCTTGCGCTTGGAGTTCTGGCTAAAGACTCGGCGCAATTCCCTGACCCAGATATATTCCGGCCAGAGAGGTTCAATGCCAACTGCAACAAAGCGAACCGGACTCGGACCATGACCATGCATCAAATACAAGTTTGCAATGCAAAAAGGTCAAGCTAGCATTGATTCGGCTCTATGGAGATTACATCTTCAGACACTCCTGAAATGAAATCACCTCTAAATTTTTTGCATGTTCTGGTTCTGGGATTCAAGAAAGGTATCAAGTCAGAGCAGATAAGAGGCATATATAAGTTCTGAAAATGTTGCATAAAGTTCTTATGAGCATGTCTGATAATTAACTTTGGGAAATTTGTATGTAAAACACCATTTATGTTTCATATGTGCACATCTGTTATATGTAAGCTAACTCTTATTTTGGCGTTAAACAAAGAACTTGGCTCATCTTTGGTTCTTCAGAAATCTATCTTGAGTTTTGAAAGTGTGCAATCTTCTTAACTAGGGTTTCCATGGACATCTTTAGAGCCTAACAAAGTTATTGTATTATCAAAGCATCAGTATTTGCTATCCTTAGTGAGGTCCTGATGTGTTCTATGATTCTATCCTAATACAAAATAGTGCGTCATTTCCAATCTTCCATTAGTCCATAGTTTGTGAAGCTATTGAATGATAATTTCGACGCGGTTGTGTGTTGGTCTATTGATGTATCATTTTTTATTTTTTTTTGTTAATATTTTTTTCCTGTATTCTACATGTGACACAAATGATTGGCAACTATTGAGAACATGGTAATTCCTGAGAGCCTGATATTTCGGCCTGAGTTCCCTCCTCAAGGTAAAGAAATTACTATTAATGTCAGATTTATATGAGAAACTAATGGATACTGTGTTTCTAATCAATCTTCCACACTTTAAAACCATTTTCTGAATGGAATTTTTCACTAACTATTGCTAAGTAAAATAAGTAATTTTTCAGTAACATGTGCAGTTCCAAGTTAAATTGTTGAGTATTGGATTGAAAACTATTTATTAATAATTTTCAAACCAATAGCTGACAAATTTTTGAATCACATGGTTGAAAATTGTTTCGTTAAGCATGTGTTTTAGTTTATGGGTTCTCATGGGGTTTTTAAATAATTGCTCATGTTCATCTAACATGGTGCTTATTAGGTCTGAAGTTGCCTTCAACACTGCGCTCAGTAGGGCTCAAGGTCAAGGATTTTTTTAAACTTTAAGTTGTTATGAGAACTAACTTCATTAGGGGAATTAATATTTTGATGGGGGCCTCATAATTATTATTGTTCGTTTAAAATTGGGGGTCCAAGATTTTGAGGGGGAATACCTTAAATGAACCGTGCCCTATGGGCACGGGTTATGACTAGTAAACAAACGAAAGAGATCCAAAATAACCGAAAATCAAAGTTGTTTTCCATCAGCATTGGCGCATAAGTCACCCATATTTGTTGCATTTATTCTAGCTAGGAATTTTTATTATATTAAGTCGTCTTTTGGTTGTTCATGTGATGTTGGCCCATTGGCAAAACAATCTTATCTAATTTTTAATAAAAGTTCTTCAGTAAGTACTAAACCTTTTCAATTGATCCATTGTGACATGTAGGGACCATTTTTAGAAACCCCTCATAGTGGTGCTTATTTTTTTCCTATCTATTGTTGATGATTTCACAAGTTTCACTTGGATATGTCAAATAAAAGCTAAATTTGAAACAAAACAATTGTTACTTTATTTTTTTACATATAATAGAACGTTAATTCTACTCCAATATCTCTCAAATTTTTCTAGTAGTGACGCTCTCTTACTTCCACAACTCAAGAAAATACGGTACAATAATAACAGAACTGAATTTTTATCTAAACCTTCGCAATCTTGGTTTCATAAAAATGGAATTATTCACCAACATAGTTGTATTGATACCCCACAACAAAATTGTGTTGTGTAGAGAAAAGATCATCATCACCTTGATGTTGTCCGTTCCTTACATTTTCAAGCATGCTTGCCTTTAAAATTTTAGGGTGAATGTGTTATGACGACTACATTTCTTATAAATATGTAGAATCCACTCTTGGCTCTCCCTCCATCATATTATTCTTTAAGAGAATTTTGGATGTCTTTGTTTCGCTCTAAACACTAATATTAAAAATATTTTGACTCTCGTGTCAACCTATGAATTTTTTGTTGTTTATCGATACGGTCAATAAGGATATCATATTTATGATATCAAATCTCGCAAACTTTATACTTTTTGTGATGTCATCTTCCACGTGATCACAATATTTTTATATCATGACATGCCTTTTAGTTCTCCTCCTTCTAGTGTTCATATTGCACCATATTGGAAGATGATGGCTCTTTCTACTATCCTAATACTTGTACATGATGTTACTCCTCACATTACACAAGTGCTCTCTAACAATTTTCATCACCATCGTCTTATGAGGTTCCACCTACCTACACTTACTCATGAAGGTCCACGTAATACATCACTATCTCCCGATGCTACACATGATGAACCGCACCTCATGAAGCTCCACGTAATGAGGATAGTCAACCACCTGAGCCCTTAGCCCCTATATCATCACAAGAGGCAAGGCTTTCGGGCCGTACCAAACGAGTCCCCTCCATTTAAAAGATTATATTTGGTCGAAAACTTCACATGTCACTTAATACCTCTTGCAAAATCTCTTTGGCTCCAGAAATTTTCTTCTGCTTATTGTATTCTTTATCTAATATTATTTCCTCCAAGGAGACCTCTTTCACACAGGCAATGAAATCTCATTATTCTAGACCATCTAAACATATTTGTATATAGGTAGTTGATACTTGTAGATTATTTTCTATCTCATTATATAAATACACAAATATACTTTTTGGTCTTTATTATTATAGGTGAACGTGCAAATTTGACATCTAAATTCAATACCTACCCATGGCGCCTCTTTTGGCTTTCCGAAGGCAATGCATTTTATATTCAAAGCCATTAAGGCATTAAGTTACTAAAAATCTATGATTATCATTTCTATTTAGTGGATTATGATTATCAAAATAATATACATATCCAAAATAGAAACAGATAAATAAAAGCAATGTTTTTCTCATGACAGTGCCAAAGGTGATAACGGATTCATGCTCATGCGTCCTACTCTTTTCTTGCCACATGGTTCATGTCAATTAATTCATCCATTCGTTCGTCTATTCATTCCGCAGCTTTAAAATTTCATTCTAAGTACTGCCCTTTATTAAGCAAAGAGTACGAATGAAAAGAACCACCAGGTGGCATTGTATTTAAAATTCACTTATGGCAAAATGATATGATATGATACGATGTAGTGATTTTAGGAACCAATTAATTTGCATTGTAAGTAAAGTATTAATTTGATTACCATAATTAGATTAAGCAAAGAACAAATTGAATAAAGGCTCAAGCCTCCTACTATATATATAGAAGACAAATAAAATTCACTCATGGCAAAATGATAAGATATGATGCAGATAATTTAGGGATTAATTTGCATTGTATGTAAAGTAGTTAATTCGATTTGATGCGCATTTGTAGTTATAAATACAAACACCAGGGGGGAATAGAGTCACACAATTGAAGTAGTAGAAATAGGAGGAGAAATTTTGTACAAGAATGGCTGGGTTCTCTTTGCTATCATCTGCAATTCTCATTCTTTTCTCATTTGTGTTTCTGCTAGAACTCTCTCAGGTGAATCACTTCCATATTTTTATCCTTATCTTCATTTTTAGAAGGTTTTACCACTTTTATTTTTTCAAAAATTAAACTATCATTTTACCTCCCCCAACACAACTAAATTAGAAAGAGGACAACTATTTTTTTTTTTAACTTTTGACTAAACATTTAATCAATTATTTTTGAGAGAACCGAACAATTTCTAGTCTTTCTTCCTTAAGCTAACATAAAAAGAAATCTAAACCTTCTCTTTATCAAATTTTGTTAGTAAATTTTTTAATAAAAAGTAAAATGCTGAAAAGTTCTATCCATGATGAAGATGAAGGATAGTCTCGTAGAAGATGAGCAATGATTGTTAGAAGATTTGGGATTTCAAAGTATAAAAATATCATGGACGAATATGGCAATGATAAAAATGATAATATGATAATAAAAATATTTAATTGACTTAGAAATTAAGGAATATAGAGGTAAAAAGAAAGAAGGTGAACTAAAAATTATATCAGGTAAAACTTGTTGGAATAATTTTGTTTTTTTTATCTTTGTTATTGCATGGCACATACACACGTTTGTAGGTGTATGATGTTGCTTGTGCTTGGTCAAGCCACAAATGGAGGAAGTGGCATTAGAATAGGAGTTTAGTTGCACCATTTGTGGATCAAGCTTGTTTAGGCTATGTGTTCCTCTTCTCCTCTCTGTGCGTTATTTTTTTAGGTTCTACAAAACTTACAAAGCCAACAAATGAGGTACAGTGAAAAAAAAGTGTGTATCTAACAACACCCAAAAACATGATATTACAAAATTTTAAAATATAATGTGCCAAATTAATATTCGGTGCCAAATGAACTTAGATTTTGTATTGTTATCTAAGGATTCAACCTCTAAAGCATGTAGGAGTGTTCTGACTGATATTTATATTTATTTCTTGCAGGCTAATGTATACTTTCCCTCTGATGCTGCTGCTGCTACTGTTCAACCAGTAATTACTTCTCATATCCAACCAACAGTTACACTTTTAGTCTATTTAAAAGCCTATTTAAAATCTAATATATATATATATATATATATATATATATATATATATATATATATATATATATATATATATATATATATATATAAAATATATATATATATATATATATATATATTTTATTATTATTTTTTTTTTATTTTTATATATATATATATATGTGTGTGTGTGTGTGTGTGTGTGTGTGTGTGTGTGTGTGTGTGTGTGGTGTGTGTATGTGTGTGTGTGTTCTAACAATCATTTCGTTTTTTTTTGTCTCTTAATATATATTTCAGATGGGTGGAGAGAAATCCCTGAAGAAAGAGGGTAAGTACTGAAAACTTGACATCCATTTGAAAAAACGGATCAATATCTAAAATATTGGATCTCATGAATGTTTGCGGATTTGAGTGCAGAATGTGCGCCTGCGTGTGAATACAGATGCTCGGAGACTTCGCACAAGAAGCCTTGCCGGTTCTTCTGCAACAAGTGTTGCCAGACCTGCCTCTGCGTGCCGTCGGGCGCCTACGGCAACAAGGATGAATGCCCTTGCTACAGGGACTGGAAGACCAAGGAGGGAAAACCCAAGTGCCCTTGAAAATTGATCTATTCCAAACCTACACGCCTTAAACATAATAAATGTGCTCTCCATGCCACCTTGCTTTTGTTGTTATTTTTATAATTTTCTGAGATACTCTTTGTTTCTGGTTCTGAGTTGATGCTGCTCTTATTCAGCCCAACTATATTATCAAATAAAGGTTTCTGTTGTCGCCAATATCTTATCTTGTATGAGGATATTATATTTCCATTGGAGGAATGAAAATTGATAGAAGGCATTAATATATATGAATTTTCTTTGTGGTACTGATATGCACCTGAAATCTTGACCTGTAGACGAGAACAAAAGGAAGCTTAGAAATCTCCTATTGTCATACAACATGTTGAGAGCTCATATTTTTTTAGAAAGCCTACAACTAAGAAATTGTAGATGTAAGATGCAAATTGTATTGGTATTGGAGTTTGTAATTTTTGTGCTAGTGCAAGAACAAGCAAAGGAGGATTGAGATGAAGGTGGAGGTCATAGTATTGACTAGCCTTGACGCCCTTAGGAAACGGGTATTGACTATCTTTTTGACATGTATTGACTATCCTTTTGACATGCTTCTTCTCAAAAAACAAATATAAACACGAACAAAGTGTGGACTACGCGACTGAAGGGAGAGTGAGGTGAGGCTACATCAATATAGATGACAAATTCCACGAGAAATATAAATTAATCATTCCCAATGAAGAACATCATCTTGACCTATCATTTGTTCAAATTGGTTGATATGTATCTTGTTTAGTCTTTCTTTTCTTGGTTTGTACGGCCGCTCTTGAGGGGGAGTAGCGTGTGCGGCCATACAAGACATAGGGAAAAAATAAATAATTCAAAGTTAATTTAGTTAGCAACCAAAAAAAATTCAAAGTTCAAGGGTCCATTCATGCCTTCCCTCGTTTGCAATGAATCAGAACTAGATGGTTCCTTATATCTAAGACACCATAAAGTTAATTTAGTTAGCAACTATTTGACTCAATATATTATACAAAGAAAGAGTAAATCGGTAAATCAACTTAGATAATGATTGGCTAAACTTAGTATGTAGTAAGACTTTGAGAGCCCTCATTATGGTCTCCTTGGGAATACTCAAGGCAGGCTCCTGCAAATTTGAACAATTTTCATAACATCGTAGTGAATTGCTCTGCCATGGGAAGATTCATTCATCCCTCGCTTATTATTGCGAGAGCTTTGTGATTCATTCTCCTTAGTTGGCACAATAGTGTGACTAAGGAGTGTATCCACCGAGTCACAGACTAGGGATGTATAGACACGATCAACAAGTGAATCCTTGTTGACAAAATTAGAACTTCCTTCCCTTTGTTAGTAGCAACATCCGAGTAGGAGATACAAGATTTTGGCAGCCAAATCTTATTAACCTTCTTTGCCTTGGTTGTGGTTGAGGACTTTACACTACCCCTGGCGAGCATTTTCTCATAAGCTTGTTGGAACTGGACGACCAACGTCTTCTGCGTTGTTCCCATCAATGCAGTGTCAAGTTGAGCTACTACCTTCTCATCAGAGGAGAAGGTCGTCTCCAACAGAGTCGCTATTTTGTTTTCCATAAACAAAAAGGTTGAACGAACCTTTGTTCTTACAAACTTTTATAAAAGAATGATGTACATTAAACCTTATAAAAGAATTTAAAGTACAAATATTTCTGGGGAAGTATAGCTGTAGAGATATGATCTGCGGTCGATCACTTTACTCCTTGGACCGCTTGACACGAAGAAGGAATGCAAGACACTTGTACACTTGAGAAATTCAGCAATAGGGAAACCATCGCAACATTGGCAAAGTCTCTGTCTGGCTCTCTCTGCCTCAATGCATGTCTATGTATGTGTAGGATGGCATATCCTGTATTTATAGCTTTCGAAATGGTTATCTGCATATGCGCGTACTAATGAGCAATATGCACTGTATTTGTCATTGTACGCACACTATTTGAAAATCAACGTCCCCCTTTGACTTCATGGGAGCACAAATTGTTGTCTGTTTGACACATGGCTTCCTATACGAGGAAAGCTTAGGTTGTGGCGACAGTTATCTATGCACATTCTACGAGAATTGGCATGATGTACACATAATCATAACTGTTCATTGTCGGTTACAAAGCGTACTTTGGACGAATCACCATACTGGCATAGAAATAGCTTATTGGCACACTCTCATAGATCGAGGTAGCACGTAAGCGTACTCTGATAGAGGTAGCATACTAGCGTACTCTGATAGAGATTATAACCAGATAGCATATTCTGTTAGAGAAAGTTGGGTAGCGTAATCTTATAAAGATAGGATGATCAGACTATCTACTAAATGACAACCCGAGTCTTTGTGTCAAGAAATCTTCAACATTAAATACATCTTGATCTGTTTGTGCCCAATATTTGTCAGTTCATTACATTAAACGAAGAAGAAAATACGATAAATGTGCACTTATTATTGTTGAATAATAACATGCTGGCATACGCCTTTTGAAGACTCAAGTGATATGTCAGTCTTCAATCTGAAACCTTGAGAAAGTACATCCCTGATTGTTTAGTGTCACTCCCCGTTTCCAGAATGCGTATTTTTATTCATGTACAACTCATGTATATTTAATTAGTATTTATCATGTATTATCCTGTATTTAAATTCCTTTAATTTTATGTTAATTAATTATCTGCATTTTATTTCCAGCATTTTATTTCCTGTATTTTATTTTCTGCTTTAGTATTACTTGTGTTTCGGGTTCATGGAGGGTTTTCGGGTTCATGGTGGACAAACCCGGCCCACAAACTCCCACCTACCACCACCTTTCCTATTTAAAGCTTCCTTCTCCTTCTCTCTCCTCATTACTTCTCTTCACCATTACTTCTTCTTCTTCTTCCTCTCATCACTCTCTCCACCAACCACAGCAGGCAAGTGCAATCTTGTTTCTTGCTTGGAGAACCATTTTTATGGTTCATTTCTCTTCCTCTCATGATCCTGAGAGAGTTTAGTTCTTGGCATTTTTGATTTCTATGGCTTATTTTCTCTAGATCTAAGTTGTTGCATTTCGGTTATTCATGAGTTTTGATCTCCCAACTTAGCGCGTCTTCTGGCTGGGAACTTCATTTTCTGGCTGGGACGAAGGCTGAGTCACGCACACGTTCTTACGTGGCTGCGTGTATTTTTAGTCACGCACACGTCTTTACGTGTTGGCGTGTATTTTTAGTCACGCTAACGTTCTCATGAGCGTGCGCATATTTTTAGTCACGCTCACGTTCTCATGAGCGTGCGTGTATTTTTAGTCACGCTAACGTTCTCATGAGCGTGCGTGTATTTTTAGTCACGCTCACGTTCTCATGAGCGTGCGTGTATTTTTAGTCACGCTAACGTTCTCATGAGCGTGCGTATATTTTTAGTCACGCTAACGTTCTCATGAGCGTGCGTGTATTTTTAGTCACGCTCACGTTCTCATGAGCGTGCGTGTATTTTTAGTCACGCTCACGTTCTCATGAGCGTGCGTGTATTTTCATTCACGCACACATCCATGAGTGCGTGGATTTTCAGTCACGCACACGTCCACGAGTGCGTGCGTGAATTTCTTATCATTTTCCATACTCACACTGTGCATGCCAGCGTGAATTACTTTTTTACGCTCACGCTGTTTACACGCTCACTCCAACCTGCTAGACTTGGCGTGACTTATGGGCCTTAGCCTAGACTTGTTGGCGTGACTTTCTAACCAGGGTGTTACTATTTGCTCTATAACTTATTCACTTAATGATGGCATGATAATTCTTCTATTATAACCTTACGCCTTTTGGCATGAACTTGATAAATCATGACATGTTAATATTATTAACACAGATCGTTATGTGGAATGTGTCATGTGTCTTGATTGATCCATGGATACCCAGTATGACTGGAACTTAACCTTGAGAATTATAGACTAGACCCCATGTAATACTAAATGACTTTCATGCCTTGTCACCATTGATAATGATTGTGACATGGACTAAATATTGATCATGCGTTCCTAGTTGGAACTAAGAGACTGGCTAGTCGTCTTATTGAACGAAATGAATAAGACACGTTCATGTTATGAACTATTGAAATCGATTAGCCAATCCCGAATATTGACATACATGCACATGCAGGCTTCAATCTATTTATTTATTTATTTATGTATTTATTTATTTATTTATTTTACAAAAGCAGCATGTGTACTTTATGGTCAAGGCATGATTACTCCGTGGCTAGATTTGATTGTTGCATTACGCTATGTAAGACCTACAACCTAGCCGCACGGGTATCGTTGTAGAGTTGTGCATATCGTACCCCGTACGAAAGTACTCATTTGAATGACCATGATCTACGGCATGGGATTTCACTCAACGTAGAGACTATTAAGTTAAATAAAATAATGATGGCATGGAGAGAATGGATTCTCGAGTTCTTACATGGCAGCTCCCTTGGGACGCGTAGTACCCGACGGGCCGGCTGGTTCCCACAGATACTGTAAATCTGCCATACGGGCAGGGAACAGTATCTGCTTTTATTATTATTGTATATTGTATATTGATGACGGGCGTCCTGCTGGGACTCGTCTAATTCATGCATGGCGCAATTGATTGACTGGATAGACTAGCCTTGCTTGTACATAGTAAGAACTGAGGAATCCCTAATTGTATAATTCCAGGATAACTTGGGACTCACAATAGCAAGCCGTAGTAGTTGATTGGCCGTTCAAGATGATTTGTTTGTGTACTGTACCTACTCTGTTGCCTAACTGAGATGATCAGAATGCCAGGACATGACGAGCTAACTTCTGTCTTTGTTTGGTTGGGAGGTTGGTTCGAAGTGTCGTGATGTTATGTGAATCCTAGTGGAAAGCAGAAATCTATTATTATATTCTCTTACTTACTTGTTTAGTCCTTCATATCGTGCTTCCTTGTGGTACTTGCTATTAGAGGTCTAACCTCTCTGGTTTTGCATGGCCAGATTTAGAGCCGGTCCCCGAGGATCCAGCTTACTTCTACCCTCAAGATGGTCAATACTAGGGGAATGATCGCAGGAGGACTCGAGTGGGTTCTTTATTTCACCGCTCGTTTTGTTATTTACTTCATACTTAGCCGTTTGGCACCGACATGTTAGTCGGATTGTCTTGCACTTACTTTTGCATAATTGTAACTAAAGTCGGACTGCAGCTGATAACAATTGTGTATATGTTACTATACCATCTGGCTATGTTTTGTAAAGCCAGATCTCCAGAACATTTTGACTGAGCGTTTGGGACGCCTTACTGCTTTATCTTACATGTTCTCTATTTTTGTTCTTGTTTTGAATAATTGAGACAATAGATGTGAAGTGACCATAGTAAGACTTTCATGTAGTATGCACCCCCTCGTCTGGTTAGACAGCATTGATCGTATTATACGGTATTCATCTACCCGTAATACGTAGCTGGCTGAGTCATTCCCCCGCTCTCCAGTATTCTGGTTCTGGGGCGTGATAAGGTTTTAGTGGTGGCCCATACAGGTCTGATTTCAGACTTGTGGGGTGTTTTGATTTATAGGATGTCTCAATCACACGTGTTCCCCCTTGATCTCATGATTCGTTATTCTCAACTCTTGCTTGACATTCCGGTATCCTTTGACTTCATTGATCCTTCATGTCCGGTTATTTGATTGTTCTCTTGTCCCTTTTCTTAAGGGCACTTCGTCCGCACCTGTCAGAGCTGGACAGCAACAACATGGAGAGCAACATGGACAACCTGACCTTGTTGGTCAGCAACAAGGGCCAGTCTCACCTCAGGAGGCTACCCAGGAAGAAGTGATAGTGGAACCAGCAGCTGGATCGCAGTATCCGAATGTTCCGCCACCACCAACAGTTCCACCTACCCAAGTGGACACACCAGCCCTTCTGGAGATCATGAGAGGAATGATGGATACTCAGCAACATCAGATGCTGGCCCAACAGCGCATGCACACTCAGCTACAAGAGCAGAATGTGTTGCTCAACCAAGGATTGCAGACGGCATTGGAAAGAGGGGCGAGGACCGATTCAGGAGCATCAGCCAGGTTTTGCAAGTACAACCCTCGCCGTTTTGAGGGCACGGAGGATGCCATCTCAGCAGATGCATGGCTTAAGGATATAGAGGCTATTCTGACAGCAGCTAAGGTACCGGCAGCAGAACGTATGGATCTAGTGAAGTTGTTACTTCAGGATCTCGCACGTGATTGGTGGGAATCAGAGGAAGTGGGCATCAGACGTCCTGTGGCTTGGGACGATTTCACTGCATGATTCAAGACCAAGTACTATGGAGTTGTGGCACGGTTTGAGCTACAACAGAAGTTTATCAGCCTCAGACAGGCTGGCAAGACTGTAGATGCTTATGCAACGGAGTTCTGTAGATTGAGTAGATTCGCCCCAGAGATGGTAGTGACAGAGAGCCAGAGGGCTATGAGGTTTCAGCAAGGGTTTCATCTTGAACTCTTGCAATTGATAGAGGGGCACAATTACCAAACTTTTGATGAAGTATTGACAGCAACTCGAAGGCATGAGATCACCATTCAGAGGCTTGCAGTAAGGACTGGGGGTCAGAAGAGATCCCACAGTTAGATTGAAGGAGGAGGGGGAGCAGCGCCCCGAACAACAGCACCATCCACTGGCATTCGTATCCACGATGTGGCAATACGAGGACCGGCACCATCGCCCAGGCAGCAGCAACAGCAACAGAAGAAGAACCAGCAACCCCCAACGGGCTGCACTTATTGTGGAAAGATGGGGCACACTAGAGATGTGTGTCGGACATTGAATAGACTGTGTCTGATATGTGGAAATCCAGACCATCGGGTTACCACATGTCCCATGAATTCAAGATCAGGAGGACCAGGGCAGCAGTTTCCTACGCTGCCAGCACCAGGGGCAGGCCAGTATCGAGGACCAGCAGTGACAGTGAGGCTGTTGGCACAGCATCCGTTAGTACCGCAGGCTCAGATGTTTCGGCAGCAGGGACCGCCGATGCAGCAACACCAGCATAAACCACCCCAACATCATCAAGGAAGGGGCCAGCAACAGCATCAGGCTAGGCCGCAGCATGGGAACCAGCAAGGAGGTCGAGGGCAGGCATTCACTCTGTCCTTGGAGGAGGCATTGGCATCGGGAGATGTTGTGGCAGGTAACATTCTCGTCGCCTCATATCCCGCAGTAGCATTGTTTGATTCGGGAGCATCCCATTCATTTATATCTGCACAATTTACGACACGACTAGGAATGGAGTTCGAGGCATTGCCAGGGAGGTTGAATATACTCACTGGTAATGGGCTCGTAGGGGTTAGTAGAGTTATTCTAGCGTGTAGCGTTATAGTTTGCGGGCATTCCTTATCCGCCTGGTTGATAGAATTTTCTGTTGGAAATTTCGACGTTATCTTAGGTATGGACTGGCTGAAAGACAGTCATGCGATAATAGATTGTCGTAGAGGGAGTGTATCTTTTGATATTCCAGGCATAGAGAGATTCACCTTAGTCAGATCAGAGGTAACTCAGCAAGAGCAGGGAGTAATAGCGGCAATGGAAGAAGTTCAGATACCGAAGGTAGTAGAAGAATTCCTAGACGTATTTCCTGAAGAACTTCCAGGTCTACCACCGGTTAGGGATATTGAGTTCAGTATAGAATTGGCACCAGGAACTAAACCGATATCAGATCGAGTTTACAGGATGGCGGATTCAGAGCAGGCCAAGGTATATCAGCATATAGAGGAACTGAAGGAGAAGAAGTTTATCCAAGCTAGCGTGTCACCATGGGCAGCACCAGTGGTACTTGTGGGGAAGAAGGATGGGTCATCCAGATTGTGCATTGACTACAGGAAGCTTAACACGGCAACAGTGAAGAACAAATACCCATTACCTAGGATCGACGACTTATTTGATCAGTTGAGCAAAGCCAGAGTTTTCTCTAAGATAGATCTTCGTTCAGGGTACCATCAGGTGAGGGTTCGGAAGGAGATATTCCCAAGACAGCATTCAGGTCGAAGTATGGGCATTATGAATTTTTAGTAATGCCGTTTGGTTTGACCAATGCTCCAGCAATATTCATGGATTTGATGAATCGCATCTTTATGCCATACTTGGACCAGTTTGTCGTTGTGTTTCTTGACGACATTCTTGTATACTCTGCTAGTGAAGAGGAGCATGAAGACCACCTCAGGAAAGTGTTGCAGGTTCTGAGAGAGAACCAGTTGTATGCCAAGCTCAGTAAGTGTGAGTTTTGGTCGAATCACATTTCATTTTTGGGTTATATCATATCAGGAGCTGGAGTAGCAGTAGATCCCAAGAAGATAGAAGCAGTAGAAAGTTGGCCAGTACCCAAGACCGTAGCAGATGTACGGAGTTTCTTAGGATTGGCAGGATATTACAGAAGGTTTGTGTCAGACTTTGCAAGGCTTTCAGCACCCATGACCCGCTTGACCCGGAAGGATATACCATTCGTTTGGTCGGCAAAAAGTCAGGCATCATTTGAGACTTTGAAGCAGAAGTTGATATCAGCACCTATTCTTACATTGCCAGTTGGACCCGGAGGTTTTACAGTATATTGTGATGCGTCAGGTAAAGGACTTGGATGTGTCCTTATGCAACATGGAAAGGTGATAGCATATGCATCTAGGCAGCTTCGGGACCACGAAAAGAATTACCCAACTCATGATTTGGAGTTAGCGGCAGTAGTGTTTGCTCTGAAGCTATAGAGGCATTACTTATATGGTGACCGAGTGGAGATGTACACAGATCATAAAAGTCTGAAGTACATCTTTACTCAGAAGGAGCTAAACATGAGGCAGAGAAGATGGTTAGAGTTGATCAAGGATTGTGACGTGGAGCTTCAGTATCATCCAGGCAAGGCTAATGTAGTAGCAGACGCTCTTAGCAGGAGAGACGGTGCATTTATATTGACAACGCAGAGGCATATCTTAGAAGACCTTCAGGAGATGGGCATCGAAGTTATAATTCCTAGTGATGTAGGAGTTCTAACAAGTCTGCAAGTTCAATCCGACTTGGTAGACAGGATCAAGGCGGCTCAGGCACAAGACCCAAGGATTCAGAAGCTTAGGACAGAATGTGAGTCAGGACTCAGGAAGGAGATGAGAATTCATGAAGATGGTACACTTAGGTTTGGATCACGTCTATGTGTGCCTAGTGGAGATATCCGACAGGAAGTTATGGCAGAAGCTCACAGTTCTCAGTATTCTATTCACCCTGGAGGGACCAAGATGTACCAAGATATCAAGCAGCATTTCTGGTGGAACGGGATGAAGAGGGATATAGCTAGATTTGTTTCCCGTTGCTTGGTATGTCAACAAGTGAAGGCAGAACAGCAGAGGCCAGCTGGGTTATTGCAACCGCTTCCTATTCCGAAATAGAAATGGAAGCATATTACAATGGACTTTGTGACCGGTTTACCGAGATCACCAAGTGGTAAGGACGCTATTTGGATAATAGTGGACCGACTTACGAAGGTAGCATATTTTCTTCCCTTCAGAGTAGGGCAATCCACAGAAAAGTTGGCAGAGTTATATATGCAACAGATAGTCAGGCAGCATGGAGTCCCTGTCAGTATTGTGTCGGATAGAGATACCCGCTTTACGTCACATTTCTGGAAGAGCTTACATCATAGTCTGGGTACCAAGTTAAGGTTTAGCACAGCCTACCATCCGCAGACGGATGGGCAATCAGAAAGAACGATTCAGACTTTAGAAGACCTGTTACGGGCTTGCACTCTAGATTTTGGAGGGTCTTGGAAGAGTCACCTACACTTAGTCGAGTTCTCATACAACAATAGTTATCAAGCCAGTATCCAGATGGCACCATTTGAAGCACTATATGGTAAGAGGTGCAGGTTACCGCTTGCATGGGATGATATCGGAGAGAGGAAGATGTTAGGCCCAGAAATGATTGTTCAGACGGTTGAAGTGGTTAAGGGAATTAGAGAGCGACTTCGAGTTACACAGGACCGACATCGTCATTGGGCGGACCAGCATCGTAGGCCGTTAGAATTCTCTGTTGGGGACCACGTATTCTTGCGGATCTCACCTACTCGTGGGGTCATTAGATTTGGCGTTCGCGGGAAATTGAGTCCGCGGTACGTGGGCCCATTTGTTATCCTTGATCGGATAGGCGATGTTGCTTATCGTTTATCCCTCCCACCTTCGTTACGAGAGGTGCATGACGTGTTTCATGTATCTCAATTACATAGGTATGTATCGGACCCAAGCCATATCTTCGATCATTCGGAGCTGGTTGTTGGTACCAACCTGTCTTACGAGGAACAGCCTGTGTCTATTTTGGACTGAAGAAAGAAGATACTCAAGAACCGAACAATTAGTCTTGTCCATGTTGCTTGGGGTCATCACTTATTGGGAGAGTCAACGTGGGAACGCGAGGATAATATCCGATCACGGTATCCACACCTGTTTGACTCACAAGGTATATCTCTTTCTGTATACCTTGATTGTCCTGATTCTTCATGCTTATCACCTTATGGTTAGAACTACTTGATATCGTAGATTGATGAATTTACATATATAGTACTTGCTTTTGATATGGTAATAATGATTGCTTGCTCACTAGAATTGCTTGTATTAGTTTAGCTCTGATATTTCTACCTGCTTGGATTTGAAATTCCGAGGACGGAATTTTTTTAAGGTGGGTAGAGATGTCACTCCCCGTTCCCAGAATGCGTATTTTTATTCATGTACAACTCATGTATATTTAATTAGTATTTATCATGTATTATCCTGTATTTAAATTCCTTTAATTTCATGTTAATTAATTATCTGTATTTTATTTCTTGTATTTTATTTCCTGCATTTTATTTTCTGCTTTAGTATTACTTGTGTTTCGGGTTCATGAAGGGTTTTCGGGTTCATGGTGGACAAACCCGGCCAACAAACTCTCACCTACCACCACCTTTCCTATTTAAAGCTTCCTTCTCCTTCTCTCTCCTCATTACTTCTCTTCACCATTACTTCTTCTTCTTCTTCTTCCTCTCATCACTCTCTCCACCAACCACAGCAGGCAAGTGCAATCTTGCTTCTTGCTTGGAGAACCATTTTTATGGTTCATTTCTCTTCCTCTCATGATCCTGAGAGAGTTTAGTTCTTGGAATTTTTGATTTCTATGGCTTGTTTTCTCTAGATCTAAGTTGTTGTATTTCGATTATTCATGAGTTTTGATCTCCCAACTTAGCGTGTCTTCTGGCTGGGAACTTCATTTTCTGGCTGGGACGAAGGCTGAGTCACGCACACGTTCTTACGTGGCTGCGTATATTTTTAGTCACGCACACGTCTTTACGTGTTGGCGTGTATTTTTAGTCACGCTAACGTTCTCATGAGCGTGCGTGTATTTTTAGTCACGCTCACGTTCTCATGAGCGTGCGTGTATTTTAGTCACGCTAACGTTCTCATGAGCGTGCGTGTATTTTTAGTCACGCTCACGTTCTCATGAGCGTGCGTGTATTTTTAGTCACGCTAACGTTCTCATGAGCATGCGTGTATTTTAGTCACGCTAACGTTCTCATGAGCGTGCGTATATTTTTAGTCACGCTAACGTTCTCATGAGCGTGCGTGTATTTTTAGTCACGCTCACGTTCTCATGAGCGTGCGTGTATTTTTAGTCATGCTCACGTTCTCATGAGCGTGCGTGTATTTTCAGTCATGCACACATCTATGAGTGCGTGGATTTTTAGTCACGCACACGTCCACGAGTGCGTGAGTGAATTTCTTATCATTTTCCACACTCACACTGTGCATGCCAGCGTGAATTACTTTTTCATGCTCACGCTGTTTACACGCTCACTCCAACCTGCTAGACTTGGCGTGACTTATGGGCCTTAGCCTAGACTTGTTGGCGTGACTTTCTAACTAGGGTGTTACTATTTGCTCTATAACTTATTCACTTAATGATGGCATGATAATTCTTCTATTATATCCTTACGCCTTTTGGCATGAACTTGATAAATCATGACATGTTAATATTATTAACACAGATCGTTATGTGGAATGTGTCATGTGTCTTGATTGATCTATGGATACCCAGTATGACTGGAACTTAACCTTGAGAATTATAGACTAGACCCCATATAATACTAAATAACTTTCATGTCTTGTCACCATTGATAATGATTGTGACATGGACTAAATATTGATCATGCTCTTCCTAGTTGGAACTAAGAGACTGGCTAGTCGTCTTATTGAACGAAATGAATAAGACACGTTCATGTTATGAACTATTGAAATCGATTAGCCAATCCCGAATATTGACATACATGCACATGCAGGCTTCAATCTATTTATTTATTTATTTATTTATGTATTTATTTATTTATTTATTTTACAAAAGCAGCATGTGTACTTTATGGTCAAGACATGATTACTCCGTGGCTAGATTTAATTGTTGCATTACGCTATGTAAGACCTACAACCTAGCCGCACGGGTATGTTGTAGAGTTGTGCATATCGTACCCCGTACGAAAGTACTCATTTGAATGACCATGATCCACGACATGGGATCTCACTCAACGTAGAGACTATTAAGTTAAATAAAATAATGATGGCATGGAGAGAATAGATTTCCGAGTTCTTACATGGCAGTCCCCTTGGGACGCGTAGTACCCGACGGGCCGGCTGGTTCCCACAGATACTGTAAATCTGCCACACGGGCAGGGAATAATATCTGCTTTTATTATTATTGTATATTGTATATTGATGACGGGCATCCTGCTGGGACTCGTCTAATTCATGCATGGCGCAATTGATTGACTGGATAGACTAGCCTTGCTTGTACATAGTAAGAACTGAGGAATCCCTAATTGTATAATTCCAGGATAACTTGGGACTCACAACAGCAAGCCGTAGTAGTTGATTGGCCGTTCAAGATGATTTGTTTGTGTACTGTACCTACTCTGTTGCCTAACTGAGATGATCAGAATGCCAGGACATGACGAGCTAACTTCTGTCCTTGTTTGGTTGGGAGGTTGGTTCGAAGTGTCGTGATATTATGTGAATCCTAGTAGAAAGCAGAGATCTATTATTATATTCTCTTACTTACTTGTTTATTCCCTCATATCGTGCTTCCTTGTGGTACTTGCTATTAGAGGTCTAACCTCTCTGGTTTTGTATGGCCAGATTTAGAGCCGGTCCCCGAGGATCCAGCTTACTTCTACCCTCAAGATGGTCAATACTAGGGGAATGATCGCAGGAGGACTCGAGTGGGTTCCTTATTTCACCGCTCGTTTTGTTATTTACTTCATACTTAGCCGTTTGGCACCGACATGTTAGTCGGATTGTCTTGCACTTACTTTTGCATAATTGTAACTAAAGTCGGACTGCAGCTGATAACAATTGTGTATATGTTACTATACTATCTGGCTATGTTTTGTAAAGCCAGATCTCCAGAACATTTTGACTGAGCTTTTGGGACGCCTTACTGCTTTATCTTACATGTTCTCTATTTCTGTTCTTGTTTTGAATGATTGAG
This sequence comes from Iris pallida, assembly GCA_029216955.1. Taxonomy (NCBI): domain Eukaryota; kingdom Viridiplantae; phylum Streptophyta; class Magnoliopsida; order Asparagales; family Iridaceae; genus Iris; species Iris pallida. The sequence goes on from JANAVB010011399.1 coordinate 14,519,622, forward strand.
ACAATAGATGTGAAGTGACCATAGTAAGACTTTCATGTAGTATGCACCCCCTCGTCTGGTTAGACAGCATTGATCGTATTATACGGTATTCATCTACCCGTAATACATAGCTGGCTGAGTCATTCCCCCGCTCTCCAGTATTCTGGTTCTGGGGCATGACAATGTTTAGGCTCTTTATCGATTATGAGTGTATTTTTATGCTTATACATTTAGCAAGGGATTCCACTCCAGCTTTCAGAATACGAATGACATCTAGAATTGGTGTCGTAACAGCAGGTTACGTTTGTTGGGCAACCAACATTAGTGGCTGGGGACCACCTCCAATAGTTGTTGTATTTGGGGGAGTCGCCATTGGCTCTTGATGGTCTTCTACCTCCGGGTTTAGATGAATCGGTGCTGGTTGTGTTATTGGCAAAAAAAGGCATGTTCAAAGCTATTATTTGCTGCTTCATAAGCCGAACTTCTTGGATTATATTATCAATATTGTCCAGGCATTGATCACTAAAATTACCACTATTTCCCTCATTTTCTCTAGTTATGTAGGAGGTCACTATAGCCTGTTAATGAAAGGAGCATTCAAAAATGTCGTGTGGCTAGATCCCACACTATCAGCTTCTAACTCTGAAGGTGCACTACCCCCAACTAGAGGCACTTCACTGGTCTATGGAGATGCAGTCCTAGAATGAGTGCCTTGATATACATTCTCCATAGGATGTTCCACTTATCGATTATGGGTTGATATTAGAATCTGAAGAGTTAGATGGAGTAGACGAAGAGTGAGAAGTCACCCCCTTTCTCTAATTATTGCTTTTACAAGAAGACCACCATGTCATATTAGCGGAGGCAAAGAGCAAGTCCTCATCGTGACTGCATCTTCGCCTTCAGGATCACTATCTAGTGGGTAAAATGTCTTACAACCTTCTATGAAACCAAGTGTGCAGTGTGACATTTGAAATATGTACAGTAAATACATATTATTTTTGATCTATTTTTCGTATTCAAGATCTTGTAGTATCGTATCTATGAAAAGTCCCCTAGTGGGACTGTCCTCAGATATGTATATCGTATTTGTGAAACCAAGTGTGTAGTGTCACATTTGTAATATGTACAGTGAATACATATTCTCTTTGAGCTATTACTCATATTCAATAGTCTTGAATACACCACGAGTAATAAATCCACAGAAGTTCCCCAGTGGGACTATCCTCAGATATGTAGTATTATATCTCTGAAACCAGGTGTGCAGTGTCACATTTGCAATATGTACAATGAATACATATTTTGCTCGAGCTATTACCTATATTTAAAGGGTCTTGAATACACCCTGGGTGATAACACCACAAAAGTCCCCTAATGGACTATCTTCAGATATACAATATCATATATGTGAAACCAAGTGTGTAGTGTCACATTTGTAATATGTACACTAAATACATATTATATTTGAGCTATTACTCGTATTCAAGAGTCTTGAATATACCACGGGTGATATATAGTGGGATTGTCATCAGATATATAGTGTCATATATGCGAAACCAAGTATGCAGTGTCACATTTGCAAAAATGTACAGTGAATAAATACTTCATTCAAGCTATTACACATATTCAAGAGTCTTGAATATGCCATAGGTGATCGACCCATAAAAGTTTTCCAGCGGAGTTGTCCTCAGATACTATGTGTAAAACCCCAATTTTTTTAAAATTATTTTTTATTTTGTTTTATTAGACTTCAAATTAATTTATGCAATTTATGATTTTTTTATTTTTAGAAATGACCTTAGCCATTGTTGAATTGTGGAACACAAGACTACCATGAATTTTGGCACGGAAGACGTAGCAGTATGCCTTGACTAGTGTACTAGCCATGCTAAGGGAAGCCTTGCCATGGGGATGACCGAATTAGGAAAACCAGGCCAAGTTACGTAATGACTCATTTCAAATATTTTATTTAACTACTATTTTATTTAATAATTTTATTGACCCGGTTAGACCAAACCAACCCGAACTAGGGCCCGGACCGAACCCAATCCCATGTAGACATGTGGGGTGACCAAGGTGGCCATGTAGACATATTTTATGTACGAAGAAATACTTCCTAAATTATTTTAGAATTTTATGTACAATTTTTAATTATTTAATTATGTGTACAATTATTGGTATTTTATTTTTTAGAAGATTGTATATTTTCTGGACCCGGATAAGGATGTGTGGTACAGTTCACCCATTGGAGCAATTTTTTTATTAATTTATTATTATTAAAGCGATTTTGTAGAGATTTATTAAATATGTTTATTTATTAAGATATGATTAATATTTTGAGTTGATTTATTAAGGATTGAATTTATATATATATATATATATATATATATATATATATATATATATATATATATATATATATATATATATATATATATATATAATATATATATATATATATATATATATATATATATATATATATATATATATATATATATATATGTAGATATATTTAAATATATTGAATATTTAGATATGTGACATTTAAATTAATATTTGGATTTAAATAGATTTAAGTAGATTGTTATGGATATATATATATATATATATATATATATATATATATATATATATATATATAAGTATTTAAAAAAATATATATATATATATATATAAGTATTTAAAAGATTTAGATAAGAAAGAAAGAAAGAAAGAAAGAAAGAAAGAAAAAAAAATCTTTAATGGGTGGTCGGCCCCACCACCTGGCCGACCACACCATGCACCCACGCCTAAATAGAGCTGCAGCTCTATGCATTTGTGCGCCCCCTTAAGCCATAAGCAACAATGCTATATGGCCGAACCCCCTTAATATATGTATATATATATATATATATATATATATATATATATATATATATATATATATATATATATATATATATATATATATATAGTTTTAGAAAAACCCTAATTTTCTTTCACCTCCTAATCTCTTCCTCCACCTTCTTCCTCCTCTCTCCTCCATCCTCCTTCCTCTCCTCGGAGTGCGTGCCCAACCTCGTCGGAGCGACAACATCCCCGTCTACCGGTCGTCACGACGACAACAACAACAACAGATTTCCACTTTAAGGTAACCCACTTCACCGATTAATATAACTGTCAATTCTATTTCGATTTTTGATCCGTAAATTCGTGTAGAAAGTCCCACCCTCTATCATCACTTCAAATAGATTTATTTATTCTACAAAGTTTCAGTTTTTAATTAAATTAAATATCTCGAAAAAAATTAGTTTTTATAAACCTTAAAACCCCGGTACGAGAAACGTTCCGACAAACCGGGCGACCCCGTCGCAAACCGAAAGTACCGAAAGGTCCGTATCGAATTTGTGGACGTGCGAGAATTGACGGGATTCAAATTGGTTGCGTGTGCGCGACGAATTTGGTCCGTATCCATCAAATTTTTGCGCATCGGGCTTTTCGGAATTTCCTAATTATTTTGTGCACACTCATCAAATCACGACGAAACTTGCACCATTGGACTCGAAATATTTTTTTCTTCCTGTGAGCCAAGTTTGGTCCGATTCTGAGACCGTTGATCAGGACGCTATTTTGGCGGGCCCACAATCCCACTCAACGGACGATTTTGTGCACAGCCCACCGGAATCCAAAATTGGACATACCATTGGATTTGTCTTATCAAAACAAATCCGTAGACATGTAGTTTGACAACTTTAGAGACCGTAGGTTCTGGCGCGCATTTCGGTGCAAAGCGGATCCAACGACGGACATCGTTTTGATTCAAAATTACGATTTTACCCCTATTCCAGAATTTAACTTTTGGACAGGCGTTTTCTAGGTATATCTTTTATTCCAAACTCGTTCGTGATGTTTGTTTCAGCATCCGGAGCTTCTTGTAGATTTTGACTTTCGGGTTGACGATTCTGATTGATGGATTTTTGCTGCTTCTCGTACCACCCTCAGGCAAGATACCTTGCCATTATACTGTTTATATTTAGTTTGTATTTTATTACATATCACTGTTCAGATATTTCTAGTTCTTACTGCTCTTGATTTACTGTCTGCTCAGTGATATTAGATATACTTTGTTATTATCCTTTGACTGCATATAGACTTAGAGTTAAGAGACTACCGTTTGTAGTGTATCGCATATACCTTGACACAGTTGTACCACGAGGATGTGTGAGATGAGTACATATAGAGGTTCTTGTTTGTGGGCTGATCCCCCATGCGCATGCGATAGGGCTAACTGCTAATAGAGGCATGTTAGGAGACTTAGCAGTTAGTAGAGGTATGTGAGACATGGATGTGACTCTGTTAGGCATTGGGTGGAAAGAACAGTTCCTTGACATATGGGCCAAGTATGCACTTCCCTATTGCCGGTTATCTCCGCGGGAGATACGGTCCTGGATCCTGATACTGATTTACTGCTGGCCTCTGACATTTGATGAATGTTATGCTTTGGGGTCCCTGGTATCCTGATGGGCCATACCTGAGATTACTGCTACTGAGCCAGAGTGCCCATGCGTTGGAGGTTTGTTCTTAACTGCATAAACACTGTAGTACGGTTAGATTACCTTATTGTCGTCTTGTCACTTATTTCAGGTTGTGACATAATATATATTCAGTTTATTATGGCATGTTCTTTATGTATCTTGTTACGTCCCTCTGAGGACCTGGTTATCTCTCCAGGTGTGTGCTTCTGTGATTTTGCAGGTGTTCTAGCCAAGGCCGTGATCTTCTCCATTCTTTCGAAGACGATTGCGCTTGGTTCGTCTCATTATTTTATCGATCACTTCTTGTATATTTTATTTGAAATAGTTGGTAGTGGACTTTGTCTCCGCCCAACGATTGTATACATGACAAATTCAAAGTTGCTTTTATATTATTTATTTATCTAGTGGATGAAATTTAGTTATTATGGTTCTACTGCATTTTACAGCTTATGTTTACATACAAGATTTCCATATATTGGAGTGTACTTCGTATGTATACAGCTGGCATGGATACGTACCTAGTCCTAAGTATTTTGGGGCTGGGGCGTTATATATTTTTGTGGTGGCTCATGCAGGTCGAGTTTGTCACTTCGGTTACGTAACTGTACCGATGTGAACCTGCAACATAGGATTAGAATCTAGGGATCTCATCCATACAGCTTGACCTCTTCCCTTGACTTCAAATTTCGGACTCTCGTTCGACTTCCTTGAATTGCATCTTGCTTGATTCCTTTCTACCGTTGATTCTTACTTCGTGCTTAGTGTCAACTAGGAAGATGAATACACTAGTATATACTCATAGGTCAAACATATGGCTAGAATGGTTATATTGGCAATTGGAAGACATTCAAGACTCTAATTGAGTTAAAAATATTTTTTTGTGTGATTTAATGATTAGTAATTGGTAAAGTAGGATATTACCACGGGAAGTTTTTACCTTGAGATTTCTAAATAGTAAAAACCAGAGGATTTATAGGATTTCATACTTGGTTTAAGAAATTGATTGTCTTTTTGAGATTTAATACCTATGATTTATTGGGTTATATTTATAATTCTTTGCACAAGTATAAAATTAATTTGCTTTTCGAGTTGTGATATTTATGAGTTTTCAGTAATAGATATACATCTTTGAACAATTATAAAATTTATTTGATTTTTGATTTTTGATGTTTATAATTATTGTATTATAGTTATACGCCTTTGAACAGTTATAAATTTGGTTTGAAAATGATCTTAGCTTTTAAAAATGGCCATAGGAACTATTTAAATTTGCGTTGTACAACTTGCGATTTTCGTGTTTATTAAATTTTGAAAATTTAAGTGAAAGTAATGACGGTAAATTTTGGTTTAAAAATATTCGGAAGTTATGAAAATGATTTTTGAAAATTTTTATTTTAAATTGTGTCCTATGATTGTGGATTTACAAATCTATTTAGATTTTGGGGTTTTTTATTGCGAATTTGGATATCAAATTTCGTAAAAAAATAATTTTTTATGACTGATAAGATTATTTGAAAATTTAGTTTAATGTGGGATTGCTAATATAAATATTTTTTTTGGAAAATTTCGATGGAGGTGATGGAAAGTTATTTTGATTGATTAAAGGAAGCTACCATTTAAAAGTTGTAATTTGTTGGAATAACTTAGCATGAATAGAAGAGCATTGAGCTTAAATTTTTAGATTGCTTTTAATATGCTAAGAGTTTTATTATGAGTTGTCTGAAAATTTTATAGTGTTAAATTTTTGATTGATTGTGAAATTTTTATGGATTCAATTATAAATTCTTGAGTTAAATAGTTGAATTCAAACGTTAATTTTGAAAAAGGTTAGTAATAACGTGATTAAATTTTTCTTTGAGATTTATGAAAGCGATTTAAATTTTTATGATGAATTTGAATGGCTTGGAGTGAATACAAATTTTGGGTGGTTTATTTTTGAAAGTTTAATCTTGAAACTTTTGGAGAAAACTGGAGTTAAATTTTAAATGGTAGGCCATCAAGATAGCTCTAATTAGATAGATGTACTCCACACTAATTGCCATGTCACTCATGACCATGATAGTAGTATATACACAAGTGTTGTTAGTCATCTACTCAGCTATGTGGCTGTATTTCTACTTTGACTTACTCAACCTTCCTTCAATTCTAGATCTTTTAATTGCGACCTTCTAACCCCTTTGCAATTTGAATAATGAGTTAATGGTTCCTTAACTGTATTCGCCTAAGAGACTATCTTCTCTCCGAAATTGTGTTCCTAAATTATTTTACTGGGTTCTTTAATTAATTTTATTTCATGCTTTAACTTGATCTTCTTTATTTTGTGTATTAATTATCACCTCGTGAACTCCCACTTTCTATTTTAGATCTTTTGGCATCCCTACCGTGACTTGGATATTTGGAGCACAACACTAGACTTTTTCTTCCAACAAATTTTATATATAAGACCTAGACGAGCCCACCTTCATGTAGATATATCATGTTCCACTAGAACACGTCTCATTGTACACTATTTTTATGATATGACCTTCTGATCGAAATGGCTTAACTATAACCTTTACCGTGATACCGATATATTTTTAACCACGGATAGGGATTCCATCTCGACTCAATTCTTTCGACCGATATGTGATTTTGTTCTAACTTAATTCCGTAAATGCTTAAAATTGTGCTTTATCTTGATTGCTTGACCCAGTGTCCCATCACACTACTAGTTTAACTCTTGTAAGTTGGGTAGAATACCTCACAGCCCACCAAAGCCTTGTCCTTGTGACCCTATTGATGAATTCACTTAGACTAGAAATTCAGAGGACCTTAACTTATCTAGACAACCAAACCGTAAGTAAAGAAAACTAGGACAACTGTATAGGCCCACACTTCGGGCAAGACTCGATTTTAAAAGATCTTGGACTATTTAAAATTTTCTTCATCAGTACCTCCCTTGCTCATATTTTGACTATCACATGCTGCTAATGTAGCTTCAGTTTTGCAAGCTTATTTCGTTATCAAGCTTGATCATGACATATTTTATTGGGTGCACCTACTAATATATTGTCTAATCAGAACCGGTGCATGATGGTCTGATCAACCTATTGCACTTTGGTTCGCTTATCGCATATTATTCTACGTGGATGGAGACATAGTTAAACTCGCCTTAGAGTCTCATCCACGACAGCCTTGGCAATTCCCTTTTGAATTATTTTTGTCGCCTATGAACCTCGTATTTCGTACTCGATAGCATCGTCTTCGAACTCCTTATAGTTTTGTCTTTCACTAATTTTTTGAAAGACAAGACACTGTATTTGATAGATAGACACAAGAGATCACCTTTAGATTCCCTATCAGTTATTTTTCACACGAATTTAGATAGCCACCGACAAACCCATGTGGCTATATCCTCGCCTTCGACTACTCTTTCCTTTCCTCAATCCAAAATTTTTACCGTACCTTCCAATCATTCTTGAACACACGAGAGTGGTTCTAATCGTCACTTAAATCAAAACTCTCAACCAAGACGATTAATATCGAGTTCTCTCTCAAGGAACCACATCTTCCAAAGGTTTAAATTATTCTCTTCATCTACTAAATTCCTTACTGTTCTCTAAAATTGGATATTCAAAATTTTGCTACCTTCACTAGCAATCCTCGTTTGAATTCCATAACCATGATATATTTTTGTATGTATCGACTCCACAATTTTCTATTGCATGGTGGTGTTGAACGCCGTTTTACCGCCTCCGCCAAATTTTAATTGCATTTTGGGTATTTACGAACTCTTCCTATCCCTCAACCCTATCTACCCTATTAATCCTAAATTTCGAGGACGAAATTCTTGTAAGTTAGGTAGGATGTAAAACCCCTATTTTTTTAAAATTATTTTTTATTTTGTTTTATTAGACTTCAAATTAATTTATGCAATTTATGATTTTTTTTATTTTTAGAAATGACCTTAGCCATTGTTGAATTGTGGAACACAAGACTACCATGAATTTTGGCACGGAAGACGTAGCAGTATGCCTTGACTAGTGTACTAGCCATGCTAAGGAAAGCCTTGCCATGGGGATGACCGGATTAGGAAAACCAGGCCAAGTTACGTAATAACTCATTTCAAATATTTTATTTAACTACTATTTTATTTAATAATTTTATTGACCCGGTTAGACCAAACCAACCCGAACTAGGGCCCGGACCGAACCCAATCCCATGTAGACATGTGGGGTGACCAAGGTGGCCATGTAGACATATTTTATGTACGAAGAAATACTTCCTAAATTATTTTAGAATTTTATGTACAATTTCCAATTATTTAATTATGTGTACAATTATTGGTATTTTATTTTTTAGAAGATTGTATATTTTCTGGACCCGGATAAGGATGTGTGGTACAGTTCACCCATTGGAGCAATTTTTTATTAATTTATTATTATTAAAGCAATTTTGTAGAGATTTATTAAATATGTTTATTTATTAAGATATGATTAATATTTTGAGTTGATTTATTAAGGATTGAATTTATATATATATATATATATATATATATATATATATATATATATATATATATATATATATATATATATATATATATATATATGTAGATATATTTAGATATATTGAATATTTAGATATGTGACATTTAAATTAATATTTGGATTTAAATAGATTTAAGTAGATTGTTATGGATATATATATATATATATATATATATATATATATATATATATATATATATATATATATATATATATATATATAAAAGTATTTAAAAGATTTAGATAAGAAAGAAAGAAAGAAAGAAAAAAATCTTTAATGGGTGGTCGGCCCCACCACCTGGCCGACCACACCATGCACCCACGCCTAAATAGAGCTGCAGCTCTATGCATTTGTGCGCCCCCTTAAGCCATAAGCAACAATGCTATATGGCCGAACCCCCTTAATATATGTATATATATATATATATATATATATATATATATATATATATATATATATATATATATATATATATATATATATATATATATATATATATATAGTTTTAGAAAAACCCTAATTTTCTTTCACCTCCTAATCTCTTCCTCCACCTTCTTCCTCCTCTCTCCTCCATCCACCTTCCTCTCCTCGGAGTGCGTGCCCAACCTCGTCGGAGCGACAGCATCCCCGTCTCCCGGTCGTCACGACGACGACAACAACAACAACAGATTCCCACTTTAAGGTAACCAACTTCACCGATTAATATAACTGTCAATTCTATTCCGATTTTCGATCCGTAAATTCGTGTAGAAAGTCCCACCCTCTATCATCACTTCAAATAGATTTATTTATTCTACAAAATTTCAGTTTTTAATTAAATTAAATATCTCGAAAAAAAATCAGTTTTTATAAACCTTAAAACCCCGGTACGAGGAACGTCCCGACAAACCGGGCGACCCCGTCGCAAACCGAAAGTACCGAAAGGTCCGTATCGAATTTGTGGACGTGCGAGAATTGACGGAATTCAAATTGGTTGCGTGTGCGCAACGAATTTGGTCCGTATCCGTCAAATTTTTGCGTATCGGGCTTTTTGGAATTTTCCAATTATTTTGTGCACACTCATCAAATTACGACGAAACTTGCACCATTGGACTCGAAATATTTTTTTGGTCCCGTGAGCGAAGTTTGGTCCGATTCTGAGACCGTTGATCGGGACGCTATTTTGGCGGGCCCACAATCCCACTCAACGGACGATTTTGTGCACAGCCCACCGGAATCCAAAATTGGACATACAGTTGGGTTTGTCTCATCAAAACAAATCCGTAGACATGTAGTTTGACAACTTTAGAGACCGTAGGTTCTGGCACGTATTTCAGTGCAAAGCGGGTCTAACGGCGGACATCGTTTTGATTCGAAATTATGATTTTGCCCCTGTTCCAGAATTTAAATTTTGGACATGCGTTTCCTAGGTATATCTTTTATTCCAAACTCGTTCGTGATGTTTGTTTCAGCATCCGGAGCTTCTTGTGGATTTTGACTTTCGGGTTGACGATTCTGATTGATGGATTTTTGCTGCTTCTCGCACCACCCTCAGACAAGATACCTTGCCATTATACTGTTTATATTTAGTTTGCATTTTATTACATATCACTGTTCAGATATTTCTAGTTCTTACTGCTCTTGATTTACTTTCTGCTCAGTGATATTAGATATACTTTGTTATTATCCTTTGACTGCATATGGACTTAGAGTTAAAAGACTACCGTTTGTAGTGTATCGCATATACCTTGACACAGTTGTACCACAAGGATGTGTGAGATGAGTACATATAGAGGTTCTTGTGTGTGGGCTGATCCCCCATGCGCATGCGATAGGGCTAACTGCTAATAGAGGCATGTTAGGAGACTTAGCAGTTAGTAGAGGTATGTGAGATATGGATATGACTCTGTTAGGCATTGGGTAGGAAGAACAGTTCCTTGACGTATGGGCCAAGTATGCACTTCCCTATTGCCGGTTATCTCCGCGGGAGATACGGTCCTGGATCCTGATACTGATTTACTGCTGGCCTCTGACATTCGATGAATGTTATGCTTTGGGGTCCCTGGTATCCTGATGGGCCATACCTGAGATTACTGCTACTGAGCCAGAGTGCCCATGCGTTGGAGGTTTGTTCTTAACTGCATAAATACTGTAGTACGGTTAGATTACCTTATTGTTGTCTTGTCACTTATTTCAGGTTGTGATATATTATATATTCAGTTTATTATGGCATGTTCTTTATGTATCTTGTTACGTCCCTCTGAGGACCTGGTTATCTCTCCAGGTGTGTGCTTCTGTGATTTTGCAGGTGTTCTAGCCAAGGCCGTGATCTTCTCCATTCTTTCGAAGACGATTGCGCTTGGTTCGTCTCATTATTTTATCGATCACTTCTTGTATATTTTATTTGAGATAGTTGGTAGTAGACTTTGTCTCCGCCCAACGATTGTATACATGACAAATTCAAAGTTGCTTTTATATCATTTATTTATCTAGTGGATGAAATTTAGTTATTATGGTTCTACTGCATTTTACAGCTTATGTTTACATACAAGATTTCCATATATTGGAGTGTACTTCGTATGTATACAGCTGGCATGGATACGTACCTAGTCCTAAGTATTTTGGGACTGGGGCGTTACACTATGAGACGTTCTTATTGAGATCACAAGAAAAATATAGAAATGAGATATATACATAATATCAAATAAATTATCATAAATTTTCTATTTTGAATGAAATTGTGAACACGTTCAATACAAATTTAGATTTAAAACTAAAAGAAAAATTAAGTAGATCTAGAAAACTCATGTTTTAATCAATCTATAAACATGTAAATCAAATATATATGTAAATTTACTAAAATATGTATCTAATATATGAGATTAAACTTACATCTTCAATACCTTTCTTTTCTTAAGAGAACTCTTTCTCCATTCTTTTATTCTCTAGAGCAATTGGTGCTGATAACGTGTTGTAAAGTAGACAAATGGAAGAATTGTTTCTTTCATTGACCATGTCAAATAAACTATTAAAAATGTCATTTATATAGGCTTACAATGAAGGTTATTATCATAATAATAATATCGATTATGGTGATTCAATAATTCCGATAATTATGGTGAATCTATTCATATTTACAACAACAATCAAAATAATATACATATCCAAAATAGAAATAGATAAAACGAGAAATGTTTTTCTCATGACAATGCCAAGGGTGATAACGGATTCATGCCCATGCTTCCTACTCACTTTTTTCACGTGGTTCATGTCAATTAATTCATTCATTCATCCATTCATTCTGCATATAAAATTCCATTTTTAAGTACTGCCTTTTATTATACTACCATGACTAGATTAGGCAACAAATGAAAAAGAACCACCAGTGGTTTTATTTAAAACCTTAAGGGTCTGCTTGGCAAGGGGCAGCGGTTATGAGGTGTTTTTAGAGTAACTGTTACGAGCGGTTATGAGGGGTCCGATTTTGGGTGGTTTTAAGTAGCAGCTTTTAAACCGGTCCAATCCATGCTTGGTAATTTACTAACGAGCGATTCTGAATTTTTTTTACACGAATAAAATTAAATATGGAAGGGTATTAGTAGTTATAATTATATATTTTTGGTGAGGATATAAATGAATAAAATTATAAAACTCCTCAAAATCCATCGATTTGGGGTGTTTATAAAGCCACCCAAAATTTTATTACATTGGTTTTCGGATTTTTTTTGAACCGACTAATGTTGGAATTATTCAATAATTATGGGGTCACACATATAAAATTAATTGTGTTTGGGCTATCTAAATAATTAAGCCAAATTAAAGTGGTCTATTTAAAAATTGGCTTAAGGGTATAATTGTCATGGAATTAATGTGTAGATACCGGAGATAATTCTAATTTGATGAGGGGCCAAATTAGAAATATCAACACATATATAAATATGTGTATTCATTAGGGTTATGGTCCCCAACTCATACGGCCACTAAAGAGAGGATTTCTCTATTCTCTTCTGTATCTCCATCAACAAAGAGAGGAACAAAGATTTCATCTTTGTTATTAAGGGCCGTAGCGGGTTGGAAGATCGAATCCCAAAAGGACGACAGATTCAAGATCCGTCAAGTCTAGCAATGGATTCAGGTACGCTTCCATAATTTTATTATGTTCTTCATCTCATGAATCGACATGGTACAATAATTTTTAACAAGCGGTATCAGAGCCTCCTTGTTTGATTTATGAGGTCGAAGTTCCAGAACCTATTTTTTGTTGTTGTTGTTGTTGTTGTTCAGAAATCCTAATTCTTTCCATCTAATTTATTTTAGGGTTTGAAATGTTGGATCAAAATTTTAGTGATCCTCCCGTTTAGATTCATCCTTATGCATACTGTTGAATTTTTAGATTGTTAATATTAATAATCCGATCAAAGAAAGTTTTTTTTACTGTATGCACCTACATTAAACGACACTGGTTCCTAGATTGTATATGGAATTGTATGTGCATATAGGGTGTATTTGTTTTTAGGCTTCAGCTAAACAAAGTACCTATATTTTCTATATAGTCTGCTCTTTATAATAATAATGGAATTAAGTTTCTTGATGGACTTGTATGTCTCTTATGAACAAGGTGTCCATGGTGGACACGTGTAATAAATCCCTTTATGAGTGAATAGTCTCATTATGAAGCCTGCTTTATATATGGTGCACTCATTTTTTTAATGGTTGGGTCAGAGTTAAGGCAAAAAGTTGTATGCATGGAACATATTAATTTAGTTCACATTGACAGACTTGTATATGCTTTCATTTATTTCTTTCTGTCTCCAGTTTACTGATCTTCGTCTCCAGTTTACTGATACACATTATATATATTATGGCTAAATGTGTTGGAGTTATCCAATAATGTTTACAAATTTTAATGTGATTGGTTTGATGAAGATAATCATTGGGTAAATTTGATAATTTAATTGTATAATAGATGCTGATCCAAAATTTTCATGCACCAACAACATAAATGATTTGTTTACTTAATTTAATTGTTGATTGCATCTTTGCAAAAATGATCTGCTTTCTGTTATAGATTAGTTGGATCTCGTGGACTATGTTTATAACAAGCCCTTGTGAAGTAATGCTTTCTTCTTTGGAACTTTAGGGTGCAAAGTTATGTGAAAAGGACATGAATTTGTGAGTCCAGTTTGGAGTATTATTATCATGTCCTATATATTGTTGTTGGTCTTTTGGATGCATATTTTCAGCATGAATTACATTATGTTGATAATGTTTAGTTTAGTCAAATAATAAATTCATGCTTTAAGTAATATAAAGAGATTCACATGCTTATGATTATCTTATTTGAGTTGTAATATTTTAAATATGCATGTACATAAGATTTTGGATATGATTCAGTTTTGTAAAATTTAGTCAACATTCAAATTTTTGGTACCTTTTATGACTAGCAATAGTTGTCTAATATTCTAAATAGATCCATTGAAACAAGATGTCGCCAAAGTGACCTCTCTTACGTAGATAGTCTATGAAGGATGTTGGATGTTTATGTGTGTACATTCATGCAGGTATTAGGCGGCCCAAAGGAAGGTTAATATTTGGCCGAATTGCACACATAATTGTGGTGATAAATGTGTGACAATTATAAGGTTTACATGTAAATAATAACCCGATCCAAAGATAGGCTTATTATTTGACATGACTTATTGTCAATGTTTGATCATTACACCAAGAGTACCACTTGCAGTTAATATCACTGTCCAAAGACTTGATATTAATGATGTACTAGGTATCTTGAGATGGGATTCACCATTATTTGAATTAGTTTGACTATATTTTACTCTTTGGTTATTAATTAGAACATGTTTGTCTATTTATTTTTTTGTTCTCTTAACAGTTAATGTTGCTACAATATTTGCCAATAAGAATTCAATTTTCATGTTTAATGGAATAATCTTTAAGGGCGAAAAAAAAAATACAGTAGCTGATAAGGGTCCAGGTCAAAAGAAACAACAATATAAAACTAAGTATTGTTCTTTTATAATAAGACATGACACATAATGAAAAAATGTACAAAGTATCACACATGGCGTATAAAGAAATATACATTTATAAATTTGGTCTGTTCTGAGGTTAATTTTGATTTAGTACCTGTAGAAGCATGTAATTTTAGAACTAGAAAGTCTATGCGCCAGACTACATGCGCCAAAGCTTGGACAAAGTACTTCACAGCAAAAAGCAATAAATATAGACATTGAAAGAGGACTTTTTATTCAACATATAAAAGTCTATTACAAGTCTAAGAAAGACTGTACAAAGAAGAATTTCTACAAAGAAAAGATCCTAAGTCTACAGCCAGCAGCCAACATGCGCCCTCAAGTAGGCGCAGTAATCAATATGCGCCCTCAGCCAGGCGCATCCCACCATGCGTCCTCAGCAAGGCGCATCCTTTTCAGCAGCTCAGTTATGTGCATCCCAGTTATGTGCATCCCTTCAGCAGTCCAGTTATGTGCCGCTCTTCCAGCCAGGCTCACCGCCGTCTAAATGCTTCGACTAATGAAGCATTTATTGAGCAGAACGAGGGTGGCAATCAACCCTCTAGCCAAGGAAGGGAAAAGAACCACAAGCCAACCTGTGGCCAGAGGAGGCTTCGAAAGAGCCTCCAAACACCAAGGAAGACCGTGATCGAAATTGCGGCCAAAGGAGCAGCTTTCAACACAACCAGAATGGGCTACACCCATTTTGAAGGAAAAAAGAGCCACCAAAGCCGCATCACCGCCATTCCGATCTACGGCTTTTCCTGCACAACGAAGACGAGGCTCGAGCATCCCTATCTTTAGATGCAACAGGCACCTTCCGCCTGCCTCAGAAGCCCTCGACTCCGACTTTTGGATATAACAGTCACCTTCAAATGCATCAACGAAGACACTGCGTCGCATCTTCACTCTCGGGAGCATCTCGTCAACAGAATGCATCAGAGTAAACAAGTTCATGTTGGAAGAATGTGAGAGAACGAGAAGCAAACTCTCTCCATGCCACTATTTATAGGCCGGGCAAATCAAACCCATGCGCCAAATGGATGGCTCTCCGAATTCCGTGCAATGAATTTGCATTAAATGGATGAACCGGACGCTTCGAATTCAGCCAAGTCAAAACGGCTATTTAAAGCACTCGAAGAATGTAACAGTCGCACCATTAAAGACGTATCACGAAGCGGATGTGCCGGCCAGACCGCGCATCACACAGACGCGCCCTTCAACATTAAGTACATCACACAGACGCGCCTTTCAGCACCAAGCGCATCACAGGGGATGCGCCCCCATGCGTCCCCATACGCCTAGTAGAACGCCAACCGACGCGCCCACTCAGCTGTCCATCGAATGTCACAAATATTAAATGCTGAACTGATAGAGTTGGCAGCACGCCTCCCGAAGTCTGAACAGTAGGCAGCTTTTTCAGAAGACGAAGCATCGCCAACGTCAGCATCATCATTACTTCCCTCCGACGGCTACTGACCACGTGGCCACCCAACCATCTCGTATGCGCCTCCGCAGCCATGCGCCCAAATCTGCATACGCCTCAAAAGCTGTGCGCCTCAGACTTTTCTCTGATCCCTAAAGACAGAAGGAAAGTCACTGTTAAAACTCTGCATGCGCCTCAAAAGCCATGCACCCCAGACTTCTCCCTAATCCCAAAAGACAGGAGTAAAGTCACTACTGAAGCTCTGCATGCGCCTCAAAATCCATGCGCCCAGAATGGTTCATGACTCCTAAAGGTTACGAGCCAAAGTCTCCTCATGCGCCCAATCCTAGGCGCATCTTACCAGATCATTCCCCCCACCAAATCCGAGATCTCCGAGCCATGGGTCGATGACACGTGTCCTTGGACTCAACTCATCCGAGATCTCAGCAACAGAAAGATTTTCTTCTCTGTTACGTGCCGGTCCACAACAGTAGTATGAAGAAGTCAACCCCTCGATCAGGGCACATCGTCCATGCGCCTCCATCAGCAATCAAACAGGTGGCGTCCCCGTGTACAGGCGCATCCTACATGCGCGCATGAGCAGCCAGCCTGCAAAGCTATAAATAGAGGGATCATTTTCTTCTTACCTACGTACACACATACCTACCTACAACGAACACACAGAGACTTCGCACCACCAGAGAGGCAGATCCAGACACTCAACGTCTTCCTCCTCTCAGCAAGCTCCAGCACCCAGAGCAATCCAGACCTTCAGAGAACCGATAACCGTCGTCAGATCGTCAACGGAGTCAACGCATTACCACTCGCTCCATCGGCACAAGGGACCCAGATAAACAAAAGTATACTCCTAGGACTACATCTAAGTCCTATATTGTAATACTGTTCTGTTTGTATTGAAATTTGCAATCAAAGAATTTTAATGGCAAACAAGCTGGCGACTCTGCTGGGGACCTCTTTCTTCTCTACCGAGAAAGCTGTGTCACAATTCGACGACGTGAAGGTGGGCTCCTCCCACAAGACGCTGGTCGTACGCCTCAATCAACAGGCGTATGAGGAGTTCATATCTGAAGGAAGTACGAGTCCTTAGAAGCGGCTGCCGAAGCCGAAGAAGACCCGTCGAGTCTGGGTGCGCAAGGTCGACGCCTCGGGCACCACCACCGAAGGGGATGCGCCAATCCAGCCTTCCCTTCCTGCTGACGTCCTCAGCAACCAAGATGCGTCCGCCGGTACAGCGCATCTCTCGAAAAAACGTGCGGCTGACCACATTCCCCAGCCATCTCCCTCTTAGGCGAGGAAGATGCGTCTACGGAGCAGGGGCGCAGCCAATGCCCCGCACATCATCTCTGATGCGCCACAGAAGGTATCTGTCTTTGACAGACTCACTCGCTGTAGTGGCAAGGAGAATTTGGATTCTGAGTACTACGCGTCCCAGCGGCCTGGTACGAAGAAGTCCAAGGCAGCACTGGCCATGCGTCCCAAACGTGCTATGCCAGCAGCAAGCCAGAAGCATGCGCTCACAATCATGCGCGCTGCTGATGGTAAGCTGTACAAGGTCGACTCGAGTGCTGCAGCGCCAAAAATGAGCCGACCTTCAAAGTCCTTGTCTCACTTGGGCGCATCTACTGCGTGCACAACCAAGTCGAGTAAGGCAAATCCAGTGGTCTTGAACTCCCGTGCCTCCTCTGGTTGTGCGTTTGATGTCCGTTCAAGTCACTCCAAATGTTGTGGTTCCCCCACTACTGATCAGGATGCCTGTTTGGTATTAGATCAGGGGGCACAGCACTCACTTGACCACCCCTGCGCTTGGCCTTGCCATGCGTCTGAAGGGGGTGCGAAGGTGGCACTCTCCTCCAACGATCTACGCAACGTGATCACTCACAAGCGCCGATCAGGAGAGTCGACTGTCAAGCACGATGCGCCCCTTACGGGGCATACTTGTGCTGTGGTCACCATCAACTGCTGTTGCAAAACGGCAGTCCCACCAAGGCAGTCGGTGTTCCAGCGGCTGCAATCCTCGACACCCCTCCGATGTCGCCTCGGGAAGAAGGTGTCAACAGAAGAAGAACCAATGGTTGCTTCATGCAACGTGATCTCCAACTCCTCGTCTGTCCGAAAGGCGACTGGCAGTTCCTCTTCCTTGTCTAAAATCTAGCCGAGGAAAACCAAGACAACTGTCTCGTCCTCCGGAGTGTTCGAAGGTACTCGAGGGAGGAAGAAGATCTTGGAGGAAGCTGGGGGTAGTCAGACCCTTGTCGAGCCTCCTTCTGAAGACGAGTGTGTCCAAAGCACACCTGGGGCAGATCCTCGAGGTAAAGACAGCCTCCCAGAAGCCTCTGAAGACGAGGATATCCCCCAGAACATAGCTGGGGGTAGTCTAGCATCTGCGGACCCGAGTTCCGGAGAGGAAGAGGCCCTTCAAGACGGAGCTGACGGTAATCAGGCCCTTGCAGATGCGCCCGTGGTGAATGTTCTCCCGAACATAGCCGGGGGTAGCCAAGACGAAGCTCCAGGCCGAGAGTGAGGCCTCAACCCATCCATCCACTTCCGGCCGCGTCATGACAGTAAACATGACTGGGGCTGATATCGAGTCTGATGCACCACCGACAGACCTCGTCCAACGCATAGATACCCTGGAGGGAGGACTCAAAACCCTCTCTGCCTCCATGCAAACACTGACTCAAGCAGTGTTTGAGATACGGTCAGCTTTGGCCAGGACACCTTCTGCCGGTCCCGACCCAGGGGCCAATGGAGAGTCGAGTGTACCCCTTCAACGGGTATCCTCGGACGCAGATCGCCGAGAAGCACCTCGGACGTCAGAGCCCTCAAATGCTCAACATCCGGTGGTACCACCTTCCCCGACTCCCAGCTCCACGGAAGACGTGGTCGAGATGATCAGGGACCCGCACGAGCACTTTGAGTCCAAGACGAGACAAGAGGAGCACCAAAAAATGAGCATCCCCTAGCCTTATCCCCTCGAGTGGAACAAGGTGGTTTATCCTCCTAAGTATAAACCACAAACACTGACGCCATACGACGGGAAGGACTCTCCGCGTCGCTACCTGACGTATTTCCAGTCTCAGACGGGACATCTTTCGAAGGAGGATGCACTACTTACCAGCATATTTGTTGGGGCACTGAAAGGAGTGGCGTACGAATGGTACTGCAGCCTCCCCGACAATTTAATATCTTCCTTCGACGACCTGACGTGCCTCTTTCTCGACCATTTCTACGACGACGGGAAGGACATGACATTGGCGTCCCTTATAGAGATACGCCAGAAGGAGAAGGAAATAGTTCGAGTGTTCATCGAACGCTTCCGACATGCCTGCTTCAGACTGCCCCCGGGCATGCCAGAACATGCGCTTCTCTCCTCCTGCAACATGAACATGCTGCCTGCATTCAAACTCTGGCTTAACTCTACTCCTCCTCTAGACTGGAGCTCCTTAATCATTAAAGCAGAAGCCGCGAAAAAGAAGGCGGCCAATGCTCGTCTTCTGGGAGTCAGTTTCCCTGTCTTCGAGGACAAGGGGAAACGGCCTGCAGCCAACAACCCTAGACGAGAGACGAAGGGGAAACAGGCATTGACTGTTAATGCCTCAAAAGGTGCATCAGCTAGCACCTATCCAGAAGCCTCCACTTGCACCAAGGCCAAATGAGGTTTATTCGTTCAACGACGAAGACACCCTGCAACTCTTTGAGATACTGAAGCAGGGTGACAAGATCAAGCTTCCGGAGCCGAAGCATCCCGAGGAGGTTGGAAAAGTGGACAACCCGAGGTACTATCACTACCATCGGTTTGTCGGACACCCAACCAAGGACTGTTACGTCCTCAAGAATTATATCCATCGCATGATCAACACGGATATAATCTCCGTCGACTATGAGAAGAAGACGGTGTCAGCCAACGTGGTGTCACTCCAGTTTGGCACCTTGCCGCCAACTACAACACAGGATGGCGTCGTCCCCATCCCCAAGACGACAATGGAGGTGGTTAACTTACCACCAACCCGTGACAACGTAAGTGGACTTATCCCACTCACCACATCTCAGGGAGAGATCCTGTGAGTTTACCCCGATCTCGTCTTCGAGGTGACTCAACCGGAGGTACGCCCTACCTCCAAGTCCAAAGGCAGGAAGATCAAGTCTTGCCGCACGGTCTCTTCTTCAGCGGAAGAGGCACTTCCTGTGCAGACGTGTTCACAACAGAACGTCCAATCCGACGAAGCTGCCATCGAGGTGGTGCCTCCTGGCACCGTCCCTGCTGTCCAGGACGAGGACCCGTCTAAGCCCTCAGCAGCCAATAAACAGAAGCAGATAGAGGCCCGCTTCGATAGGCCTCTGCGAAAAGAGAATGCTTCGGGGCTAGCCAAGCCCCACAACTTCGACATACTGGCGCAACTGGCCAGTACTTCTGCCCGCCTATCTCTGTTCGAGCTCCTTCGTCTTTCCAAAGACTCCCGAGAAGCTCTCTGCGAAGCTCTGAAGGATGCTGAATCCTTTTTCAGCCAGGTCAAGCAGCCTGAAGATCTTCCGACTGTGTGTAAGCACTGTCACTGTGCGGAGGAGGTTATCCCCAATATAACCTTCACCCAACAGGATATGTTGCTTAAGCACAATCGACACAACAGGCCGCTGTATTATACAGGGTACATCGGTTCAGTCAAGGTGAAGCGGATTCAGATCTATCCGGGGTCTTCCCTCAGCATCATCCTGAAGACGCTGCTCTCAACACTGGGGATCCTAATGTACCGACTGGCGCCCTCCAACACAACAATCAGTGGCTTCAACGCTAGCAAAAGCAAACCACTGGGCAAAATACGACTAAAGTGCCACACGGTAACCTCAGAACCGAGGTCACTTGTTATGTCGTGGACGCTGAAGTCAACTA
The DNA here is from genome assembly GCA_029216955.1 of Iris pallida. Lineage (NCBI taxonomy): Eukaryota > Viridiplantae > Streptophyta > Magnoliopsida > Asparagales > Iridaceae > Iris > Iris pallida. Next base: position 14,540,991 of record JANAVB010011399.1, read on the forward strand.
CAACATTCTGTTGGGTCACCCATGGCTGCACGAGTACATGGTGGTGCCATCCACGCTCCACCAATGTATGAAGTACGTGTCCACCAACAAAGTCATCCGTACGGAGTTCGCGGACATCGACCCTTTCAAAGGGATTGAAGCCTACTTCACCGATGCCGACTTATACAAGTCACCTGACAAAGAGGAGGCTAATGATGCTGACGATGAAGCAGAAACGGCAGCCGAGTCGGACATGGAGCCTGAGGTCACCCCCGACGCTCCTTTGAAGATCCGACTCAAAGGCAAACCGCCTCAGAAGTTACCTCCCATGAGCATTAAGCTACCCGAAAAAGCACCAGCTATTCCTGAAGCTCTCCTGAAGATACGGCTCAAGGGAAAGCCGCCTCAAACATCGGCTCCCCTTGTGGAAAAACTACAGGAGAAGACGTCAATCACCGGAGGCACAGCAGAGGCACCTCTGAAGGTGCGTCTTAAGGGCAAGCCGTCGCCATCCCAGCCGCCAGAGAAAGCCCATGTAGTCCTCTCGGACTCCCTGATCAGCGTTGTGGTGGACCCACCCGATCCTACTCCAGTGCTTACAGATGAAGAGCTGGGGGAATATATCTCGGCCGATGTAGATGCCCAATCTCTCGACAATGTAATCCCACGGGATAAAATTTCATATTTCATCAATAACAGAGTATCTTTTAATTATTATAGTCTTCCACATTGGAATGCCATGTATACATTAGATAACGCTTTACGGTCATTACAAACACAAATAACGACCGTCCATCTTGTAAATCGAGTAGTCCCGTCCCAAGGGGTCTGTTACATAGTCCCACCACGGAGTCGAGACGAAGAATCTATCATCTTCGGCAAGGTCGAGCGTCATTAAGACCTCCCGCCACTCGAGCCAGAACCAGATGCCGATAGAATGCAACTCTATCGGTACATGGACAAGGGAAAGTACCTCATCCAAAAGATGGGTTACGACCTAAAAAGCGACAAAGGCCTGAACTACGGCAAAGGTCGACGTCTCCCTCTCCGGCTTCCAACACCTAAAGGAAAGTCGCAGGACTACTACAATAGAACTCGACGGGGGGTAGGCTATGTCACGCCACCGACAACGCCAGAGAGTTCAGACGCAGAAGAAGTAGAACATTCTCACTCGTCTGAGGCATCAACGTAGGATTTCGATACCAGTATTGGATCTGTCTTCAAGAGAGTGCTGTCAGCCAACATGACATCTGTACAATCTCAAGAAGAAGAAGGCAAAGACCAAGCGCCAGAATTCTTCGAAGAAGAACACTGGGCTCAACGCCTGGGACAACAATGGGAGTCTCATTTTGAACTACGTGAACCTCCCACCGAGGATGAAGTCGAGCAGATCGACCTTGGGGATGGATCTTCTTCCAAACCCATCTTCATCAGCAAAAGCCTAAAAGGAGAAGACCAAGAATCTTTAATCCAGCTGGCTAAAGAGTATATCGATGTCTTCGCCTGGAGCTACGAAGATATGCCGGGACTTGATCCGCAGATTGCGATGCATAGGTTGAACATCTTGCCTGATGCCAAGCCTATCAAACAACAACAGCGATGCTTCTGTCCGGACATCATAAACGCCATCGATCAGGATATGGACAAACTCTTGACCAGCGGCTTCATCCGTGAAGAGCAACACCCAGATTGGGTAGCCAACTTCGTCTCCGTCACCAAGAAGAATGGGAAGATACGAGTTTGTCTCGACTTCAGAGACCTCAACTCTGCTTACCCAAAAGATGAATTCCTGCTTCCAATCACCGACGTGATGATCGACAACACATGTGGCTTCGAGCGCATGTCTTTCATGGATGGGTATTCGTGCTACAATCAGATCAAGATGTTCCCCGATGACGCAAAATACACGTCATTCAGGACTCCAAAGGGCGTCTTCTGCTACACAGTGATGCCCTTCGGCTTGAAGAACGCTGGTGCGACATATCAACGAGCTATGAGCACCATTTTCCATCAACATCTTCATAAGACAGTTGAATGCTATGTTGACGACATCGCAGTCAAGAGCCGTCTCAAAGGAGATCACCTGCAAGACCTCAAGACAGTCTTCGATCTCATGCGGGCGCATCAACTCAAGATGAACCCCGCTAAATCCTTTCTTGGGGTTTCTAGCAGAAAGTTCTTGGGCTTCATCATCACGGCGAAATACATTCATGTCGATCCCGAGAAGACCAAAGCTATCCTTGATATGGACCCTCCGAAGAACCTTCGAGAACTTCGAGGCCTACAGGGACGTCTGGCATACATCCGGAGGTTCATAGCAAATCTTTCCGGCAAATGTCAACCCTTCACCCAGCTCATGAAGAAGGGAGTCTCTTACGTCTGGACAGAGGAATGCCAAAAGGTTTTCGACGACATCAAAGCCTACCTGACGAGCCCACCAGTCCTGGTGGCATCCGTCGCCGGCAAATCGTTTCTCTTCTACATCCGAGCCATGGATCACTCCCTCGGCGCTCTGCTGGCTCAGAACAATGATACAGGCTATGAGCAAGCAATCTACTACCTCAGTCGAACTCTGATCGGGGCCGAACACCGGTATAATCCCGTTGAGAAGGAGTGCTTGGCTTTGGTATTTGCCATCCAAAAGACTCGACATTATGTCTCGGGGTAGATAATTCATGTCATTTCCCGAGTCCATCCGCTCAGAGTCCTCATGACGAAGCCAGGATCATTGAACTCCCGGCTAGCCACATGGGCGATCTTGCTAACGCCATACAACATGGTGTTGGTTCCACAAAAAGCTGTTAAGGGTTAAGCTCTGGCCGACTTTTTAGCTGCACACCCCATCCCAGAGTCCTCAAGGCTCTATAAAGACATCCCGGATGAGGTCCAAGAATCAAACGTTGCCGAAGAAGGCCCCGTCTGGCGGATATTTTTTGATGGTGCTTCGAGAACAGGCCCCAAAGGCCCAATCGTCGCAGGAGTGGGGGTGGTATTAGTCTCTCCCGATCAGCTGGTCATCCAGCGTACTTATTTCCTTTCGAAGCCGTGCTCCAACAACATTGCCGAGTACAACGCACTCATTATGGGACTCCAACTAGCGCAACAGCTGGGGGTGAATCATCTGGAAGCCTACGGCGACTCAAAACTCGTCGTAAACCAGATCAGAGGGCAATACGAGGTTCGTCATAAAGACCTGATCCCTTACCATGAAGTTGTATTGAACATCATTTCAACCTTCACCGGGTTCTTATTCTAACGCGTACCTCGCCTACAAAATCTGGAGGCTGATGCTCTGGCTGGCCTCGCAGCCTCCTTGGCGGCACCCCTCGAAACTCAACACTACGTCACGGTAGTGGGCCGAGACTTGGTCTGTCCTAAAAATAACCTGCGCTCACAAGTGGCCCATGCCATGTCAGCGGGTGCCGGTGTTTACGTCCGAGATTGGAGATTCCCGTTCATCAACTTTGCTGTCTACGAAATTCTTCCAGAGGACCCGAAAGAAGCCGTCTCAGTCAGGAGACGCTCTCTTCGATTCTACTACGATACAACCACTAAAATGCTGTACCGATGCTCCTACGATGGACTTCTCCTTCGATGTTTGTCCAACGAAGAAGCAGTCGAAGCCCTTCGAGAAGCTCACGATGGAACCTGCGGGATCCATCAACATGGCCCTAAGTTACAGGATCGACTGCGACGCATGGGCTACTACTGGCCAACCATGGCCGCTGACGCTGTTGAATATGCCAAGAAGTGCCATGCGTGCCAGCTTCACGCAGACTTCATTCATACACCGTCTGAACCACTACATCCTACAGTCGCCTCCTGGCCCTTTGAAGCTTGGGGAATGGACATTGTGGGACCGATCACCCCTCCTTCATCGAGAGGACACCGCTTCATCCTAGCAATCACTGACTACTTCTCCAAATGGATAGAAGCAGTTTCGCTGGCAGAAGTAAAAAGCTCCAGGGAGATCAGCTTCATCAAGCACCACGTCATCTACCGTTTCGGGGTACCCCGAAGGATCATCCACGATAATGGTCCTCAGTTCATCAGCCATATTTTCGGCCGATTCTGTGACAAGAATCGCATTCAAAACGTGGCATCAACCGCCTATAATCCGGCAGCAAATGATTTAGCAGAGGCGTTTAACAAGACTATCGTCAGGCTAATCAAAAAGCTCGTGTCATCCAACAAACGCGACTGGGACAAAAAGCTCGGCGAATGCCTTTAGGCCTACCGCACAACGGTACGGACCCCGACAGGCAACACACCATTCTCCTTGGTCTACGGGAGCAAAGCGGTACTGCCTCTCGAGATTCAGATACCCTCACTCCGCGTAGAAATCACAAACCAACTCACAGAAGAAGACAATCAATGTCGTCGTCTGCGGGAACTGGAGACACTTGATGAAAAGCGTCTCCTAGCTCAACAGCGCATCGAACTCTACCAAGCCCGTATATCACAGGCTTTCAACAAGAAGGTCAAGCGGGGGACTTTTCAAGTAGGCGACCTGGTTCTGGCAGTCAGGAGGCCGATGGTGTTGAATCACAAAACACCAAAAAAGTTCGAGCCCAAATGGGAAGGACCTTTCATCATCGAGACGGTATACTCAAACGGTGCTTACCGCCTCGCCAAACCCAATGGGGACTTGTTCATGATGCCCATCAATGGCAAGTTCCTAAAGAAGTACTACTCTTGACATCTTTCAGATATGTGCTTCCACCAGGGGATATGTGGACCCAATCATCAGGGCTCACAAACAATTCCCTTCCACAAAATCATACACTTTCGGAACCCAGTTGTTCCGTAGCACCCTCCAGTAGAAGAACAACCACGTCCACATCACCTCTGAGTTGTCCCCCTACACCCTACAAAGCGGAATCTTACATCCCATAAGACTACGCTATCCATCATGTTTACCACGTCCACATTACCTCTGAGTAAACATCCCGTACAGACAACCCCCGCGTTGCTGTACATTGATCGCAGAACTTCCACGTCCATATTACCTCTGAGTAGTTCCGTGTATCCCCCAGAGTCATTCCTACCATGTCCATAACACCTATGAGTAGGAAGATTCTATCATTTGAACCCCATATTTGCCACGTCCACATCACCTCTGAGCAAACATGAGGGTTCTCTCAAACTTATTATCTGTACCTAAAACCAAGGTACACAAAAGATAATAGGTCCACACAAACCATCAAAGTTCATGACAAGCAAAAATGAACACATCACAGAAAATGGTGTACTTCTTTATTTCTAGAAAAGGAGGGTAAAGGATTACACTATCCCCAGCAAGAGTTGTAAATACACAAAAAAAGCAGAGACTACAAGCCCTAAATATCCCCAAGGTTGGCGGAAAGCTCTGCAATTCGGCATTTCAAGTCTGCCGCCCGAGTCTCCACAGTCGCCAAGACTCGACGTTCAGCTTCTTGACGCATCGCTTCAACAGCCTCAGCAGAAGTTTCATTCTCGTGCTTCTCATCAAGCTACTGTCTCTGCTGAGCCAGGGTAAGAGCCCGATGAGTGAAAGCCGCCTCCTCCTTCTTGAATGCTATGTGTTCAGCCTGGACACGTTCGACGTCCAATAGGAGTCGGGCCCGCTGATCCTCAAGGCGGCAGAGCTGGGCGTCAATCTCTGCGATATTAGCGTTCAATGCAGCTCGCGTCTCTACTGTCTCCCGCGTAGACTGAGATAACCGCTCCACTGCAGCTTCAGTCTCAGCCACTTCGCGTTCCCAGACACTCACAGTGGCCGGGTAGGAAGACACAGTCTTGGCGAGCAACTTCTCCTTCTCCGCATCTATCAGGACGGAGAGGTCATTTAACTGGATGAGCCCTAATTCAGAAAGTCGCTGGTCCAACTCAGCTACCATGGCTTGCAGAATGACGGCCATATGATCGTGGCCCTGGTGAAGACGGATCAGGTTGATATGAGGCAGTGCCAGAGTTCTTGCTGTCGCAAAGCTTCCCTTGGCATCTATCACTGTCGACACCCCCCCTCTGCAGCATTTTATACACTGCCTCCACGATGAATTTCACATATTCATCCGCGTCCGCCAACACCTGTGGCGTCATAGCAGGGGTTGGAGGAGCTACCCCAGTTGGCGGACCGGAAGAAGACCCGCCGACCTCAACCTGTGAGACTGGAACCTCGACATCAACAGGCGCTTCATCAACAGGGGCTGGGCTACTAGCCCGAGGAGCCCGGAGAGCAGAAGAAGCCGGCACAGGTGTCGAGATAGTACCCCAAGTGGAAGGAGCAACAGAAGGTTTCACATCCTTACCCTTCCCGAACTTGGAAGTACCACCGACGTCAGTGTCCACCTCATCAGCCCCCAACGTGCTATCAGCAGCCAGTACCTCCCCTGGCAGAATGGGGAGATCAACATTTGCCTCCTGACTCGTCCCTGAAGTCAGGACCGCCAGATGAGTCTCTTCATCAAATCCCTCTACAGGAACAGGATCTGTCGCTACCTCCTGGTTGGTAGCCACCTTAGCTTCCGCCGCTGAGTCTGGGGTAGGGCTCGGCAATGCTGCAGTCGACCTCCCATCATCATGACAAGGAGGGGAATCAACCCTCTCTTCTGTTCCAACCATCTCTGTTGCCCCCGCAACAGGCTCTTGCAACTCTGGAGCAGCGTCATCCGAAGACGACGAACTCCACTCCACTTCATCACCAGGAAGCCGCGTGCCTGCTGGACCCTCGGCATCTGAGGACCCCGCGGCGGCCTTCATCATCTCGGAAGTTGCAATGTCCTTAGCTTCCCTTCTGACATAATCTGGGGACGCTAGAATCTCCACGACAACAACATCCTCCGGATTCTCCTTCATGGGAGACATCATAGTCGGCGGGATGCGCACTTCAGACGAGCCCGCCATCTCCTTTGGCCTGCTCCCACCAGATTTTAGAGTACGAGGCCTTCTTCTTAGCGGCTCCTACAAAAAGGGGAAGCATTGATTACATGAGATGTTGAACCCAAGCCAGGCTATGCAGGACATCCTTACCTCTGCAAATGCTGAATCCGATGACACCGTCGGTAACGATGCCTTCTTCGGATTCTTCGACGCAGGAGATCGAGCCCCTGTATCTGCCCGTTGTTTCGATTGATCGATCGAGGGTTCTGTCTGACCCCTTGTAGACATGGCAGGGGCACCCCGATAACCCGCCCCTAGCGGACGGTACGATCGGGTTTTCACCGGCATGTCCCCGACCGCTGCTAACGGGGTGCCTGCAACAAGACTTGTCTCCCTATCATACCCGGGAGGCGCAGCAGCCATAACACAGTAAAACTTGGCGGCCGAGTAAAGAATGGGCGGCCACGGATTCTGGACGGGCAGCGTAAAGCGAGCTCCAGTACATCCAGCATTATAGTAATGCCAAGCTCGTGCGCCATCCAACAAACTTCCAGCATACCCCAGGGTGATACTGGGATTGTCCAACATCAGCTGCGCATAACCGAATTGTCGTGCAAAGCGGTTTGGTAAATACGGTTCCAGGAAGCACTGATTTCTGTTCTGGTACACCAGATGGGATGGCCGAATACTTTGCAACCAGCGAAATTCCCATGGAGGCAGAGCGGTGGCGTCTTCACCTGAATCCCTTAAGTCTTCGTTGGCCTCAAAACCCAAGAAGATTGGACCAACTTTGGTGATCTCCCATCCCTGAAGATGGGATAAAACCCTTCTGCAAATAGGGACGCCAGTGTGCGACCAACTCCTCTGGTGAAAACGGCGGAGGAATGCATCTCCGGCCCAGTAGTCTTCTTCTGAACCCGGACTCATTACATTGGGATAGTGTAAAATTAACCACCCCATCAAATAGTGAAACGACAGTTCAGCGCGCGAAAAGTTATTTTTTCGACCTCGGTCATGAATCATATTTCTCGCGAACTCACGTAAACCTCGCAGCAGGTTACATACCATTACGGGAAGTAGAGCCAAGCGCCGGCCAAAGACCAACTTCACAGCTGGCAGGATTAAGTTCCGGGTCACCCTCTCTACAGAGCCAGATCCGCCCGGGAAGACGTAATCCCGAAGCCAAACCATAAGATACGCGACCAATACTGCTTTCGACGACATCCGATGAGCAAGATGCCAGAAACAGCTGTAGGAGCGTTCATCCGACTGCTGGTCCTCGTTCTCCCGGGGATTCTTCTCATCTAACCTGCTCATCTCAGAGAGCACTTCGCTACGAGAGAGCGCTGGCAGAGTAGAGAACTGCGAGGGATCCCCCTTGTCTTTCCTAAAGACGTAATCTCTCCAAGCGGTCACATGAGGCTGTGACCTGCTCTTATCCCTTCTCTGCATATAGTAATGATGACTCGCCACTTCCTTAAAGACGATCGTCATCTCCTCTGCCTTGTCCCCCAGGACTTGAAACTCTTCGTTGGTCAGAAAGTACTCTTCATAGGGTTCCGATCCCCAAGGGAGCTTTGATACCTCATACATCTCATGAAGTGCGAGCCCTAACTCCCCCACCGGAGTAAAAAAGGTCCCGATATGGATATTAAACATCTCCAAGAGTGCGAGAAACATATGCCTGTTAATGTCAATACCTGCCTGGGTAGCACGAATCGCGGCAGTCAGCCCAATCTCTCGAAGCTCAGTCCGAAATCGCGACAAAACCCAGAGTGTCATTTTATCACATTTGGAAACGTAATGACACCAACCCTCTACCCGAAACTCTCCTTTCTGGTATGAGCGTTCCATCAACAGCATGCGATGTGCAAAAGTTAAGGCACTATAAGCAAACGTATCGAGGGGAACATCACTGTAAATGCTCCCAGGACGTAGAGTCCGCCAGGTGAAAGAAGACCCAGACCGCACTGCGGTCAAAGTATCTCTCTGATCGGAGGTAGAATCAATTTTGATGATGCCAGTCACCACTCCCCCCTGAGAGGGAGTAAGATCCCAAGACATCCTCCTGTTGGAAGCAAGACGACAGAAGGCCGTCAAAGGCCATTGACGTTCAAGTTGCTTAACGGTCATATGCACTCCTTTTGCTGTAAAAAACTAGTCTTCCTTGACCTTCAACACTGTTGCTTCAGTAGAAGTAAGGCGGTCTCCAAACAGGAACTCAGGCTTCAAGAAGGTCACTTTATCAGATGTGGCAGATTTTAAAACACCACGCTCTATTATTCGTTTGAGGAACCCATACTGCTGTTCCCGGATTTGAGTCATTCTCTGGGGATGCTGGTCCAGCATAATAGCGGCTTGAGCAGGGTTTATCACTTTCTCGTTATAATCTACTCCCGTCTGGCAGAGGGCAGCGTCTAGAAGCACTTCATTCAAGAGTGGGATAGGCATCGACACTAGCAAAGATTCGAAAAAAATGTTAGAAATAACAAAAGAATCTGAGTCTCATCAAAAGCGCATAGCGCGTTTAAAAGGAAGCTTCGACGCATCATCAGGGTGTAAACCCAAGCGCGTCAGTAGCGGAGCTTCAGCGCGTCACCAGGGTGTGAACCCATACGCGTCAGCAGTGCTTCGGCGCATCATCAGGCTCTAAACCCATGCGCGTCAGCGGTAGTGCTTCGGCGCATCATCATGGTCTAAACCCATGTGCGTCAGCAGTAGAGCCTCGGCGCATCTTCAGGGCTTAAACCCATGCGCGTCGGCGGCAAAAACCTCGGCACATCATCAAAGACTCAAGGTCTATGTGCGTTGGTGTACGTAAAATGAAACTTACCAACCACCTCCGGCCGAACTTCGACAGGCCGACGGGGGACATCAGCCGCCGCAACTTTCACAGATTTTTTTCCTTTGTCCTTGCCAGCACCGCCGCGAGGAGTCTTGGGAGCCATTCTTTGAGAGAAGAAAAGTTAGGGTTTTTGAAGAAGAACTCTAAAGAAAGCAAAAGCAAGGAGAAGAAGAGCTCTCTCTCTCCATCTCTCGTCTATTTATAGGGCTTGGTCGCACGCGTGAACCGATGATGTGTGATCTCAGCCGTCGCCTCGGGTTCTGTGAAAAGATAACCACAAATAAAACCAAAAAGATCATCATTAATCTTTTTCGGTTACCGAGACGTCATCATTTGCACTAACTGAGCGGAGCATGCACCCCATCACTGATGCGCAGAGTATCTATGCGCCCCGACGGTCATGCACCTCCACTACCATGCTTCTTATTCAAAGTATTCCAAAAATTATCCAAAAGTTTTGAAAACTTTGAAGGGGGTCTTGTAGAAGCATAGAATTTCAGAACTAGAAAGTCTATGCGCCAAACTACATGCGCCAAAGCTTGGATAAAGTACTTCACAGCAAAAAGCAACAAATATAGACATTGAAAGAGGACTTTTTACTCAACATATAAAAGTCTATTATATGTCTAAGAAAGACTGTACAAAAAAGAATTTCTATAAAGAAAAGATCCTAAGTCTACAACCAGCAGCCAACATGCGCCCTCAAGTAGGCGCAGCAATCAACATGCGCCCTCAGCCAGGCGCATCCCACCATGCGTCCTCAGCAAGGCACATCCTTTTTAGCAGCTCAGTTATGTGCATCCCAGTTATGTGCATCCCTTCAGCAGCCCAGTTATGTGTCGCTCTTCCAGCCAGGCTCACCGCCGTCTAAATGCTTCGACTAATGAAGTATTTATTGAGCAGAACGAGGGTGGCAATCAACCCTCTAGCTAAGGAAGGGAAAAGAACCACAAGCCAACCTGTGGCAAGGGGAGGCTTCGAAAGAGCCTCCAAACACCAAGGAAGACCGTGATCGAAACCGCGGCCAAAGGAGCAGCTTTCAACACAACCAGAATGGGCTACACCCATTTTGAAGGAAGAAAGAGCCACCAAAGCCGCAGCACCGCCATTTCGATCTATGGCTCTTCCTACACAATGAAGACGAGGCTCGAACATCCCTATCTTTAGATGCAACATGCACCTTCCGCCTGCCTCAGAAGCCCTCGACTCTGACTTTTGGATATAACATTCACCTTCAAGTGCATCAACGAAGACACTGCGTCGCATCTTCACTCTCGGGAGCATCTCGTCAACAGAATGCATTCGAATAAACAAGTTCATGTTGGAAGAACGTGAGAGAAGAGAAGCAAACTCTCTCCATGCCACTATTTATAGGCCAGGCAAATCAAACCCATGCGCCAAGTGGATGGCTCTCCGAATTCCATACAATAAATTTGTATTAAATGGATGAACCGGACGCTTCGAATTTAGCCAAGTCAAAACAGCTATTTAAAGCACTCGAAGAACGTAACAGTCGCACCATTAAAGACGTATCACGAAGCGGATGTGCCGGCCAGACCGCACATCACACAGACGTGCCCTTCAACATCAAGTGCATCACACAGACGCATCTTTCAGCACCAAGCGCATCATAGGGGATGCGCCCCCATACGTCCCCATACGCCTAGTGGAACGCCAACTGACGCACCCACTCAGCTGTCCATCGAATGTCACAAATATTAAATGCTGAATGATAGAGTTGGCAGTACGCCTCCCGAAGTCTTAACAGTCGGCAGCTTTTTCAGAATACGAAGCATCGCCAATGTCAGCATCATCATTACTTTCCTCTGATGGCTACTGACCACGTGGCCACCCAACCATCTCGTATGCGCCTCCGCAGCCATGCGTCCAAATCTGCATACGCCTCAAAAGTTGTGCGCCTCAGACTTTTCACTGATCCCTAAAGACATAAGAAAAGTCACTGTTAAAACTCTGCATGCGCCTCAAAAGCCATGCACCCCAGACTTCTCCCTGATCCCAAAAGACAGGAGTAAAGTCACTACTGAAGCTCTGCATGCGCCTCAAAAGCCATGCGCCAAGAATGGTTTGTGACTCCTAAAGGTTACGAGCCAAAGTCTCCTCATGCGCCCAATCCTAGGCGCATCTTACCAGATCATTCCTCCACCAAATCCGAGATCTTCGAGCCATGGGTCGATGACACGTGTCCTTGGACTCAACTCATCCGAGATCTCAGCAACAGAAAGATCTTCTCCTCTGCTACGTGCCGGTCCACAACAGCAGTATGAAGAATTCAACCCCTCGATCAGGGCACATCGTCCATGCACCTCTATCAGCAATCAAACACGTGGCGTCCCCGCGTACAGGCACATCCTACATGCGTGCATGAGCAGCCAGCCTGCAAAGCTATAAATAGAGGGATCATTTCCTTCTTACCTACGTACATACATACCTACCTACAACGAACACACAGAGACTTCGCACCACCAGAGAGGCAGATCCAGACACTCAATGTCTTCCTCCTCCCAGCAAGCTCCAGCACCCAGAGCAATCCAGACCTTCAGAGAACCGATAACCATCGTCAGATCGTCAACGGAGTCAACGCATTACCACTCGCTCCATCGGCACAAGGAACCCAGATAAACAAAAGTGTACTCCTAGGACTACATCTAAGTCCTATATTGTAACACTATTCTGTTTGTATTGAAATTTGCAATCAAATAATTTTAATGGCAAACAGTACCTAAAAGCACGTGGTGGTTAGATTCTAGTGCTACTACCCACATTAGTGTTTATAGACAAGGAGCTACCGAAGCCAATTGATGGTGAAAGATACATCTATGTGGGTGACGATAAATCGGTAGAAGTGAAAGCAATATGATATTTTGGGTTATGTTTAGGAACCGGTTTTTATTTGGATTTGATAGACACTTTTATTGTACTGTCTTTTAGACGAAATTCAGTTTCAGTTTCCTTAATGGACAAATCTGGCTATCATTGTTCATTTGAAAATAATAAGTTTAGTCTATCTTTAAATCCAAATATTATTGGTAACGGTTCCCTTGAGGTTTATGATAACATATATTCATTTAAAACTATTGCATCTTACAAAGAAACCTTGCAAGTGGAGTCATGTGGTACTAAATGCAAAATTAACAATAAATATTTCTAGTCTCATTATGACATAAGCGATTAGGTCACATCTCTAGGAATAGAGTTGAATGATTTGTGTCTGATGAGATTTGGATTTCATTGACTTTGTAGACTTTATTGTCTATATTAATGTGTAAAGGAAATACAGACCAAAGTTCAATTGTAAGCAGCTACTTTATTGGCTATGCTGACAAATCAAGGGGTTAATAATTATATGATCCCACACTAATTTTTTTTTTGAGACGAGAAGTATAATATTTTTTGAGGATGTTGAGTTTGGGGGAGAAATAAAGTCAGGATCATTGTCTTTGAGTAGGAATTAATTACGATTTCTACTATCACTTTTGACGATGTGCAGGATTATATATCTGTCATGATCAAGAAGTGAATTCGGAGCCACAATAAGACAATATCGAATTACTTCTATAAGTCGTTGTTGAGATACCTTAACAACGACAATGTAGCGGCACCCCATTCAAGATAAGGTAATTATTTATAAGAAACAAACTCAACAACCTCAAGAACCGGTAATATTAAGATATCCACCAGAGAAAGGAGAAATATAATTTCGGACAATATTGTCATATTTCTCTAGGAACGTGAGAAAAACTATGGAATATTGGAAGGTGATTCAATCATCTTCCGTCGGGCCATGGAAAGTTCCAACTCTTAAAAGTGGATTGAGGAAATAAATAAGGAGTATAAGTCTATGCAAGACAATAAAGTTTAAGAACTTGTCACATTACCAAAAGATACGAAGTTCATTGGTTGAAAATGGACATTTAAAACCAAGAAAGATTCGAAAGGATAATGTGGAGAGGTATAAAGTACGTCTTGCAGCTAGTGACTTTACTCAAAAGTCAACGATTGATTTTAAAGAGACTTTCTCTTTGGTATCTCTGAAAGACTCTTTTAAAACAATCACATCACTTATTGCACATTTTGATCTTGAGTTACATTAAATGGATGTCAAAATTGTGTTTCTCAATGGTAACATCGACGAAACAATTTATGGTGCATGCAAAAAATTTTGTGTCAAAAGACCCAAATAATATGGTTTGCATATTGACAAAATCTATTCATGGACTCAAGCAGGATTCTCGTCGAAGGTACTTAAAGTTTTACCAAGTGATTATCTCGTTTGGTTTTGAGATAAACACTGTTGAAGATTGTGTATATCACAAGTTCAGTGGGAGTATGAATAATTTTCTGGTTTTATATATTGATTAAAGTATTCAATGCAAACCAGGTGACACCTCTCGTTAAAGGAGACAAATTCGGTTTCAATCAAGTGCCCTAAGGTTAGCCATAAAATTAAGAAAATACAATAGATTTTTCCTTCATGATCAGTTGTAGGGAGTCTAATGTATGCTCAAGTATGTACGCGTAACATATTAGGATGTTAGGTAGATATTTAAATAAATATGGATGGATAATTGGATAGCAGCCAAACTACTTAAATAATTAATAGAGAATAAGAAATTATATGCTCTTTGTAGGAGATCGGATAATTCTGGAGATCATAAAGTATTTCGACTCCGATTTTGTTGGATGCCAACATAGCAGGAGATCCACATCAGGTTATGCTGACTAATGGAGGTATATTTTGAATGAGTGTCAAACATGCACTCATAATTTCTTGCACCATGAAAGCAAGATTTATAACATGTTGTGGGGTATCTATTCAGGGTATATGGTTGCGAAATAGTCACAAGGCTGCGCCTACAGTACGGTGTTGAAAGTCCACATAAAATTATGATGTGACAATAAATCAGCAGTACTGTATTCCAATAATAACAGAAACTTGTATAAGTCAAAGAATATTGACATAAAGTTTCTAGTTGTGAAGGAAAGAATTCAGAATGGTTATAGTGTCCATATAGCACATTAGGACAAACTCCATGTTAGCGGATCCGCTCACAAAAGCATTATCACCCAGGGTCTTTCATGAGCATACTGCTCATATGGGTGTTAATTAATAATATGGCAATATAGTGGGAGTTTGTATTTTATGTATTTGAGTGCTATTTGGTTTTGGACACATTTATGTATTAAAGTATTTTTGGATATTCATCTGATCAGATATATGGAAATTCAGTTCATTCTGTTTTCAATGTTAAAGTATTGATCTCACTAAAGTTAAGGAGGACCAGTTGGAAATAGACATGTATTGATCACATTGCGTGTAATTTTTATGCTACGCATCCATGATTGATCTATGTCGTTTAGCTATATTGGTATATGTGACCATTGATGGTTTAGTTACGCTATATGTGACGAAGGCCGCTTTGATCCTATGTTAATATGGTTAATGGACGAGATTGTCCGGATATGCCCTAAGGATTAAGATAGCAATTTATGAGCTCACTAAGGTTAACACAATTATAAGGTTACATATGTGGCCCAGTGGGAGATTGTTGGAATTATTCAATAATTATGGGGTCACACATGTAAAATTAATTGTGTTTGGGCTATCTAAATAATTAAGCCAAATTAAAGTGGTCTATTTAAAAATTGGCTTAAGGGTATAATTGTCATGGACTTAATGTGTAGATACCGGAGATAATTCTAATTTGATGAGGGGCCAAATTAGAAATATCAACACATATATAAATATGTGTATTCATTAGGGTTATGGTCCCCAACTCATACGGCCACCAAAGAGAGGATTTCTCTATTCTCTTCTGTATCCCCATCAACAAAGAGAGGAACAAAGATTTCATCTTTGTTATTAAGGGACGTAGCGGGTTGGAAGATCGAATCCGACAAAAGGACGACTGCTTCAAGATCCGTCAAGTCTAGCAATGGATTCAAGTACGCATCCGCAATTTTATTATGTACTTCATCTCATGAATCGACATGGTACATTAATTTTTAACAACTAAAACCGGTGTCCCAAAATAATTAACAAGCAGATGTTTTCATAAACGGTCGATTCAAAAATATCTCAAAACCGGTGAAAATATCTTTACCAAGCAGACCCTCTGTAATAAAAGATAAATAAAATTAACTGATGCCAAAATGATATGATATGATGTACGGATTTTTGGGATTAATTAATTTGCATTGCATGTACAATATTAATTTGATTACCATAACTAGATCAAGCGAAAAAATGGAACAAAAGCTCAAGCCTCTTAATATAAAAAATAAAATAAAAAATTTGAGTTGCACCCTTTCTTCCTTAAGCTAACATAAAAAGAAATCTAAACCTTCTCTTTATCAAATTTTATTAGTAATTTTTTTAATAAAAAGTAAAATGCTGAAAAGTTCTATCCCTGATGAAGATGAAGGATAGTCTCGTAGAAGATGAGCAATGATTGTTAGAAGATTTGGGATTTGAAAATATAAAAATATCATGGACGAATATGGCAATGATAAAAATGATAATATGATAATAAAACTATTTAATTGACTTAGAAATTAAGGAATATAGAGGTAAAAAGAAAGAAGGTGAACTAAAAATTATATCAGGTAAAACATGTTGGAATAATTTTGTTTTTTTATCTTTGTTATTGCATGGCACATACACACGTTTGTAGGTGTATGATGTTGCTTGTGCTTGGTCAAGCCACAAATGGAGGAAGTGGCATTAGAATAGGAGTTTAGTTGCACCATTTGTGGATCAAGCTTGTTTAGGCTATGTGTTCCTCTTCTCCTCTCTGTGCGTGTGTCCTTTTATTATTTTAGGTTCTACAAAACTTACAAAGCCAACAAATGAGGTACAGTGAAAAAAAAGTGTGTATCTAACAACACCCAAAAACATGATATTACAAAATTTTAAAATATAATGTGCCAAATTAATATTCGGTGCCAAATGAACTCAGATTTTGTATTGTTATCTAAGGATTCAACCTCTGAAGCATGTAGGAGTGTTCTGACTGATATTTATATTTATTTCTTGCAGGCTAATGTATACTTTTCCTCTGATGCTGCTGCTGCTACTGTTCAACCAGTAATTACTTCTCATATCCAACCAACTGTTACACTTTTAGTCTATTTAAAAGACTATTTAAAATCATATATATATATATATATATATATATATATATATATATATATATATATATATATATATATATATATATGGGTCCTTCTATAATACATCCTATGAAAAAATTTGTATCGATACATCCAAAATCTGAACCATTGGATGTTAATCCAATGGTTCAGATTGAGGTCAAATGTCAAAATCAGCATTAAATGATATTTCCTACTCTATTAATGATTTTGACTTTTGATCTCTATCCGAACCATTGGATCAACATCCAATGGTTGAGATTTGGGATATATCGATACAACTTTTTCCACGGAATGTATTGTAGAATTTTCCTATATATATATATATATATATATATATATATATATATATATATATATATATATATATGTGTGTGTGTGTGTGTGTGTGTGTGTGTGTGTGTGTGTGTGTGTTTTCTAACAATCATTTCGTTTTTTTTTGTCTCTTAATATATATTTCAGATGGGTGGAGAGAAATCCTTGAAGAAAGAGGGTACGTACTGAACTTGACATCCATTTGAAAAAGCGGATCAATATCAAAAATATTGGATCTCATGAATGTTTGCGGATTTGAGTGCAGAATGTGCGCCTGCGTGTGAATACAGATGCTCGGAGACTTCGCACAAGAAGCCTTGCCGGTTCTTCTGCAACAAGTGTTGCCAGACCTGCCTCTGCGTGCCGTCGGGCGCCTACGGCAACAAGGATGAATGCCCTTGCTACAGGGACTGGAAGACCAAGGAGGGAAAACCCAAGTGCCCTTGAAAATTGATCTATTCCAAACCTACACGCCTTAAACATAATAAATGTGCTCTCCATGCCACCTTGCTTTTGTTGTTATTTTTATAATTTTCTGAGATACTCTTTGTTTCTGGTTCTGAGTTGATGCTGCTCTTATTCAGCCCAACTATATTATCAAATAAAGGTTTCTGTTGTCGCCAATATCTTATCTTGTATGAGGATATTATATTTCCATTGGAGGAATAAAAATTAATAGAAGGCATTAATATATATGAATTTTCTTTGTGGTACTGATATGCACCTGAAATCTTGACCTGTAGACGAGAACAAAAGGAAGCTTAGAAATCTCCTATTGTCATACAACATGTTGAGAGCTCATATTTTTTTAGAAAGCCTACAACTAAGAAATTGTAGATGTAAGATGCAAATTGTATTGGTATTGGAGTTTGTAATTTTTGTGCTAGTGCAAGAACAAGCAAAGGAGGATTGAGATGAAGGTGGAGGTCATAGTATTGACTAGCCTTGACGCCCTTAGGAAACGGGTATTGACTATCTTTTTGACATGTATTGACTATCCTTTTGACATGCTTCTTCTCAAAAAACAAAAATAAACACGAACAAAGTGTGGACTACGCGACTGAAGGGAGAGTGAGGTGAGGCTACATCAATATAGATGACAAATTCCACGAGAAATATAAATTAATCATTCCCAATGAAGAACATCATCTTGACCTATCATTTGTTCAAATTGGTTGATATGTATCTTGTTTAATCTTTCTTTTCTTGGTTTGTACGGCCGCTCCTGAGGGGGAGTAGCGTGTGCGACCACACAAGACCTGGCCCAAGACATAGGGAAACCAAAAAAAATTCAAAGTTAATTTGTCACGACCCGCACCCAGTTTTCGTCCGAAAACCGGGTGTAGTCCGCTCGATACGTATAAGCTGTCAAGGTCATGGTATCATGGCTAATATGGTGATCTACAGTATATCTCAATCCATATGAATATATAAGACAAGAATGAACAAGTATGGGTCGTGGTCTGCAGCCCATTAGCATATATATCCGATTAGACTCCAAGAATATTATGAGTGTATAAGGCTAAGCTGATAAGCATGATATATCATGAAAGCACGAGAAAGATAGTAAATCAATAACACTAACAAAATACCTGAATCATGCGATTGAAGTCAACTACCACATGCTCAGCTAACTAACTCCTTGCAATCATCTACCTGAAGAGATCATTAGGTCCTCAGAGGACTAGCAAGATACATAAAACATGCCTACTAATATGATAGTAAATAACATGTAAGAAGGATAAGAACACTGCAAGGAGAACATCTAAGGACGACGAGTCGTGTGGAAATGTAATACTAGACTTGTATTGGTATTGGAGTTAGCAACCAAAAAAAATTCAAAGTTAATTTAGTTAGCAACCAAAAAAAAATTCAAAGTCAAGGGTCCATTCATACCTTCCCTCGTTTGCAATGAATCAGAACTAGATGGTTCCTTATATCTAAGACACCATAAAGTTAATTTAGTTAGCAACTAATTAACTCAATATATTATACAAAGAAAGAGCAAATCGGTAAATCAACTTAGATAATGATTGGCTAAACTTAGTATGTAGTAAGACTTTGAGAGCCCTCATTATGGTCTCCTTGGGAATATTCAAGGCAGGCTCCTGCAAATTTGAACAATTTCCATAACATCGTAGTGAATTGCTCTGCCATAGGAAGATTCAATCATCCCTCGCTTATTATTGCGAGAGCTTTGTGATTTATTCTCCTTAGTTGGCACAATAGTGTGACTAAGGAGTGTATCCACCGAGTCACGGACTAGGGATGTATAGACAGGATCAACAAGTGAATCCTTGTTGAAAGAAATTAGAACTTCCTTCCCTTTGTTAGTAGCAACATCCGAGTAGGATATACAAGATTTTGGCAGCCAAATCTTATTAACCTTCTTTGCCTTGTTTGTGGATGAGGACTTTACACTACCCCTGGCGAGTATTTTCTCATAAGCTTGTCGGAACTGGACGACCAACGTCTTCTGCGTTGTTCCCATCAATGCGGTGTCAAGTTGAGCTACTACCATCTCATCGGAGGACAAGGTCGTCTCCAACAGAGTCGCCATTTTGTTTTCCATAAACAAAAAGGTTGAACGAACCTTTGTTCTTACAAACTTTTATAAGAGAATGATGTACATTAAACCCTATAAAAGAATTTAAAGTACAAATATTTTTGGGGAAGTATAGCTGTAGAGATCTGATCTGCAGTCGATCACTTTACTCCTTGGACCGGTTAATACGAAGAAGGAATGCAAGACACTTGAACACTTGAGAAATTCAGCAACAGGGAAACCATCGCAACATCGACAATGTCTCTGTCTGGCTCTCTCTGCCTCAATGCATGTCTATGTTTGTGTAGGATGGCATATCCTGTATTTATAGCTTTCGAAATGGTTATCTAGATATGCGCATACTAATGAGCAATATGTACTGTATTTGTCATTGTCGCACACTATTTGAAAATCAATATCCCCCTTCGACTTCATGGGAGCACAAATAGTTGTCTGTTTGACACATGGCTTCCTATACGAGGAAAGCTTAGGTTGTGGAGACAGTTATCTATGCACATTCTACGAGAATTGGCATGATGTACACATAATCATAACTGTTCATTATCGGTTACAAAGCGTACTTGGGACGAATCACCATACTGGCGTAGAAATAGCTTATTGGCACACTCT
The DNA here is from genome assembly GCA_029216955.1 of Iris pallida. Lineage (NCBI taxonomy): Eukaryota > Viridiplantae > Streptophyta > Magnoliopsida > Asparagales > Iridaceae > Iris > Iris pallida. The sequence continues at coordinate 14,561,336 of JANAVB010011399.1, forward strand.
CATAGATCGAGGTAGCACGTAAGCGTACTCTGATAGAGGTAGCATACTAGCATACTCTGATAGAGGTTATGCCTGATAGCGTATTCTGTTAGATAAAGCTGGGTAGCGTAATCTTATAAAGATAGCATGATCAGACTAACCACTAAATGACAACCTGAGTCTTTGTGTCAAGAAATCTTCTACATTAAATACATCTTGATCTGTTCAACTGTTGTGCCCAATATTTGTCAGTTCATTACATTAAACGAAGAAGACAATATGATAAATGTGCGCTTATTCTTGTTGAATAATAACATGCTGGCATACGCCTTTTGAAGACTCAAGTGATATGTCAGTCTTCAATATCTGAAACCTTGAGAAAGTACATACCTGATTGTTTAGGCTTTTTATAGATTAGGAGTGTATTTTTATGCTTCTACATTTAGAAAGGGATTCCACTCCAGCTTTCAGAATACGAATGACGTCTGGAATTGGTGTCATAACAACAGGTTACGTTGGTTGGGCAACCAACATTAGAGCATCTCCAACCCTATTGTCTTGTTTTGTGTTGTGATTCCTATATAGCATGAGGCACAAGACAATGTCTTTCCTATGTGGCAAGATGATATTCACATAAGGCAAAGAGATAAAAAAAAAGTATTCTCCAATGCAAAAGTATTGAGAAGACAATAAAAAGTATTTTTTACAACTTCCAAGACAACTCCTCCACTTCTTCATTTTTTATAAATATTTCTATTCATAATTGATGGTGTGGAGACAAAGTCATTATGAAGTGCATTGTCTAGATCTAGACAACCAACTTCACATTGTCCTTGCCATGTCATTGACATGTCAACTTCATGATATATTCTACATTTGCCTTAGAGAAGAATTTTTGAAATGAAAACTTGTCATTCCTATGTGGCAACCATTTTTTCTAAACTCACAATAGGGTTGGAGATGCTCTTAGTGGTTGGGGCCCACCTCCAATAGCTGTTGTATTTGGGGGAGTCACCATTGGCTGGTCTTCTACCTCCAGGTTTAGATGAATCGGTGCTGGTTGTGGTATTGGCAAAAAAAGGCATGTTCAAAGCTATTATTTGCTGCTTCATAAGCCGAACTTCTTAGATTATATTATCAATATTGTCCAGGAATTGATCACTAAAATTACCATTGTTTCCCTCATTTTCTCTAGTTATGTAGGAACTCACTATAGCCTGTTAATGAAAGGAGCATTCAAAAATGCTGTGTGGCTAGAGCCTACACTATCAGCTTCTAACTCTGAAGGCGCACTACCCCCAGCTAGAGACACTTTGCTGGTCTATGGAGATGCAATCCTAGAATTAGTGCCTTGATATAAATTCTCCATAGGGATGTTCCACAGATCAATTATGGGTTAATATTCAGAATCTGAAGAGCTAGATTGACTAGACGAAGAGTGAGAAGTCACCCCCTTTCTCTTATTCTTGCTTTTACAAGAAGACCACCATGTCATGTTAGCGGAGGCAAAGAGCAACTCCTCATCGTAATTGCATCTTCACCTTCAGGATCACTATCTAGTGGGTAAAATGTCTTACAACCTTCTATGAAACCAAGTGTGCAGTGTGACATTTGCAATATGTTCAGTAAATACATATTATGTTTGATCTATTTTTCGTATTCAAGAGTCTTGAATACACCATGGCTGATAGGTCCTCAAAAGTCCCCTAGTGGGACTGTCTTCAGATATGTAGTATCGTATCTGTGAAACCAAGTGTGCAGTGTCACATTTAAAATATGTATAGTGAATACATATTCTCTTTGAGCTATTACTCATATTCAATAGTCTTGAATACACCACGAGTAATAGATCCACAGAAGTTCCCTTGTGGGACTATCCTCAGATATGTATTATCATATCTCTGAAACCAAGTGTGCAGTGTCACATTTGCAATATGTACAATGAATACATATTTTGCTCGAGCTATTACCCATATTTAAAGGGTCTTGAATACACCATGGGCGATAACACCACAAAAGTCCCCTAATGGACTATCTTCAGATATACAATATCATATATGTGAAACTAAGTGTGTAGTGTTACATTTGTAATATGTACACTAAATACATATTATATTCGAGCTATTACTATTATTCAAGTCTTGAATATACCACGGGTGATATATAGTGGGATTGTCATCAGATATATAGTGTCATATATGTGAAACCAAGTGTGCAGTGTCACATTTGCAAATATGTACAATGAATAAATATTTCATTCAAGCTATTACACATATTAAAGAGTCTTGAATACGCCATAGGTGATCGACTCATAAATTTTTTCCAGCGGAGTTGTCCTCAGATACTATGAGACGTTCTTATTAAGATCACAAGAAAAATATAGAAATGAGATATATACATAATCTTAAATAAATTATCATAAATTTTCTATTTTGAATGAAATTGTGAACACATTCAATACAAATTTAGATTTAAAACTGAAAGAAAAATTAAGTAGATCTAGAAAACTCATGTTTTAATCAATCTATAAACATGTAAATCAAATATGTATGTAAATTTACTAAAATATATATCTAAATATACATGATTAAACTTACATGTTCAATACCTTTCTTTTCTTAGGAGAACTCTTTCTCCATTCTTTTATTCTCTAGAGCAGTTGGTGCTGATAACGTGTTGTAAAGTAGACGAATGGAATAATTGTTTCTTTCATTCACCATGTCAAATAAACTATTAAAAATGTCCTTTATATGTCACATTTTGCTTCCGTAGGAGCGATCGTCCTCGCTAAGATGTGATGCCGCACGAGCCTAGATTGCGCTCGTGCAAGGCTGGTTCCATAACGACCGATTACAGCGGCTGCGTCGGGGTCGTCGCACAGAAGTTCCAAGCATAGACATTGAATAATAGCAGCAAAAATTTAGAATAAAACACAAGTTATTCAAAAGAAGCTCTTTATTGATATTGAAACAAATGTTACAATGTGGCGCAAGGCCAAGATTACAAGTCACTCAAGCTCTCTCTCATCTCTCAATACAAGTCTTGAGCCAGCAGATGCTTTGGAAGACGACGTCCATATATTATGTCCTGTATAAGTCTTGACTCTACGCGGCCACACGCCTCAAATTGCCAAGAAACTCCGTGCCTCGACGCATCCAAGCGAGCTCCGCGCCATGAGCTTTTACCTGTGCCTGCACATGAAAACTGTGTGGGTGTCAGTACTCAACTGTACAGGTGGAATGAGCTCCTAGCCCACCCATACGAAATCGACACGTTCATTTACTTTGTGCAACATAACCCTTTTGATTGTCTTTCTACTCTTGTCTTAGGATCAATTTTAGGACAGACGCCTTGGCCTATTTTGTGTCTCTAGACCATCCCGTGCTTGTAACTGTAGGTCCTAAAAAATCAAGTTGCATCAATCAACAAAGTCAAGAAATCAACAAACCCATCATTTGGATAAATTGCGCAGACAATAGATTGCGCAGCAATCCGATTGCGCATACTGCTTTGCGCACACTTCCAACTGCGCAGACTGACGTGGCAGAAGTCATCATTACCAAATCAAATCAAATCTTTTCTGACAACTGACAGCGCGGATAACAAGGAGTCGGTTCGTTTCCTGCGCCGCACAGTGCTCGAGGGCGGCTGACAGCTGACAGCGCAAACCAATTCTGCGCAGTTTGAGTCTGCGCAAACCATGTATGCACAATTCAACTCTGCGCACTCCATCAATATAACTGATAAGTTACACGTGGCATTCATGCCATCGATTGCTCATTACGTGGCAACTGTTTGTGCACGATCATGCACATTTCTATCAAATGATGCCATGTGTCCATGATAGTTGGCCCACGATCCAGTAACTGTCTGCGCAAATCAATGCTGCGCAAACCAATGCTGCACAAATCATCCTGCGCAGTCCCAAAATAACTGAAAGTTAGTTATTTCTAGAAGTCTATAAATAGAGTTTCAAGTCTTCATTTCAAGGGGGATCAAAGAACAGAGATCAGAAATCAGAGAGTTCAGGAGTTCTTGCCAAAGTGCTGCTGCATTCTTCCGAGACTTTTGTCTTCAACTTCAGAGGCTTTTGCCTTCAGTTTCCAGAGTTGTTTTCAACTTCAGAGGTTTCGTCTTCACAGTTCACATCGTCTAAGGGATAAAGCAATCGTTATCAAGATTGGATTCCTATAGTTGTAATTTTCACAGAATTCTTGTAATCTTTATTACAGTTTGTATCAATAAAGTTTTATACTTTTGTTTTTGCAAACAAAATGGCGACTCTGCTGGGGACAACTTTCTCCTCCGACGAGGAAGTAGCAACTCAATGTGACGTAGCGTCTATCGGGAAGACGCAGAAGACGCTGGTTGTTAAGGTCAACCAGACAGCCTACGAGGCGATGCTCAACTCTAAGACCACTCCCCGTACTGTAGCCACTTCTGCTAAGAGCAAAGTGCGCTCAGTTTGGGTCTCTAAGTCTGCACAATCTGGCAGTTTTGCCACCAAGGATGCTGTACCAATTGCTGCACAATCTGCTAGTCAGACTGCTGCACAAACTGCTGTGCCAACTGTTGCACAGTCTGTCTCAGCAACTGCTGCACAATCTGTTGCAGTCAAGGCTGCGCAATCTGTTGCAACTGTTGCACAGGCTACTTCATATGCTGCCTTGACAAAACAGAAGACTCCTATGACTCTGGCGCAATTGGCAGTGGCTTTTCCTGCGCAAAATAGCACTCTTGTAACTAAGGTGCATCCCAAGCATTCTAAGACAAGAACTCCTGATGTACTTCCTACCAAAGCTTCTAATGCACAAATGACTAGTGCACCTTCCACCCATGCGCAAACCAAGTCTGCGCAATCCAAGAAAAACAGCCTTTTGGCTAAATTTCCTTCTTCTCATAATAAAAGAAGAGATTCTACTCCTCTTCCCAAACACCCTATTGCCCCTGCGCAATCCATTGAGGGTAGTCCTTTGACTATTCCTCCTTCTCTTCAAAGCAAAGGAAAAGGTCCATTGGTCTTTTCTCAAACTTCCTTGTCTCATGACTTAGAATATAACAGAGGGAAACGCTCTTTAGCTAACCCTTCATCTCAAAACAAAGGAAAAGGCCCTTTAGTCTTTTCTCAGTCTTCTTCAGTTTTTACTGAAGAAGATCCATCTCAATGTGTCTCGGCTCCAATCAATTCAAGAACTCTGGCAAACAAGGATTCTTCTTTCCTTTATAACAAGAGTACTTGTACTAATCAAAGAGGTATTCTGCCTACTACGATAGCAGAATTCCAGGACCTCCCGACTCTCCAAATTTGTCGTTCCAGACAGGAAAAACTGTTAGTGTCTCAAACAGAAACTCCTGAGGGTGAATTTGCTAACCTCAGAACTTATCTTAATCGACCTACTTCGGTAAAACGCAAACAGCTAATGCCGAAGGTTAAACATCATCAGAAACAAATCTCCAAAGTCAGAAATCCCGACACTTATGCCAATGAAGTGAGTACTTCCCTGTATACTCAAGGGACTAAACATTTGAAGAATCGGAATCATGTTCCAAATGTTATTAAAGAACAGATCCCTCGGAATTTTCCTCGTCCTGTTGTAGATCTTCGAGAACAGCTAAGACAAAAACAGGATAATGTCTCAATATCTCCATCTCAACCATCTGATCATCACTGTAATCATAAAGTCATCATCCAATGCTGTTGTCAAACGACAAAATGATCTGTCTTCGATCGTTTAACTTTTGCTAAATCTGAACCTATGTCAGAAGAAGATGAAGTTTTGTATGCTTCTGTTAACATGACTTCCCGAGACACTGGGGGTAAAAGATGCTCTAAGCATGGTAGACTCCGTAAGCCAAGCCAACGGTATTTGGAATTACTTCAAGAAACTTCTGAAGGAGTATTTCAACATACCCGTTCCCGAAGCCGAGATACAATCGGTCAAAGAAATCTTCCTCAAAATCCTTCAAGTCATCTCCCTGTTTCCCAGTCAGGAGATGATTCGTTTTCTGATTATGATGCATACAGTGAAAGTTCTGAACAAACAATATCTTCCACTGTGCCAAGAGAAGTGACGGCTTATGTTGTCACCGATGATCCAGATGCTTCAACCTCCGCAAATCAGGAACAACGAATTGCTGCACTCGAAGACAAATTAAAAACTATGGCTGAGATGGTTGCTAGTATGCATTTCATCATTATAGCACAGCATGTTACACCACCAACTGCACCTATTACTAGTCCAGAGATCATAGCGTCTTCAATACCTGCCAATACTGGGCTGGGGGTAGTGCCTTCTCAAATACCTCCTGTACAAGTGCAAGTACAAACTACGCCCAGTCATTCAGGAGCTGGGGGTAGTGCTTACAACACTGTTCCTCCTCCTACCACTACAACTCAACCTGCTCCTTCTTCTTTATCAGAAGACGCCAATGAAGCTGTCAAACTCTTACGAACCCAGTTTGAAGCATTTAAAGAGAAAGACAATCTACAAAGGTTGGGGATTAAACAACCCTATCCGGTTGAATGGAAGGACGTCCCGTTTCCCCCAAAGTACAAAATCCCTACAATCTCTCTGTTCGATGGCAGTACTTCCCCAAGTCAATTCATCAATCATTTTGAGGTAATGACTGTTCAACTTCAGCCAAATGACGCTCTTCTTACCAGAGTGTTTGTCGGTTGTTTAGCCGGCGTAGCATACGACTGGTACAGAAGTTTGCCCGATGGTTGCATCACATCCTTTTCAGGTCTCAAACAAATCTTTCTGGAACGGTTCTATGAAGGATTTAATGATATGACTATGTCAGCTCTCAACAAAATCAAACAAAAATATAATGAAACGGCTGAGAGCTTTATTGAACGGTTCCGCCGTGAAGCCTTGAAAATGCCTCCAGGGACTCCTGCTGCTGTCACTATTGATACTTGTAAGGCGAATCTTTTACGTATTATCAGTATGTGGACGGGGTCAACCCAATTCCAAGATTGGCCCTCATTCATCGTCAATGCCAAAGCTGCTGAAGTAAGTGCCGACAAGTTCAAACAATTGGGGGTACAAATGTCTAATCCTGATCGCGATGAGCATCAGAATTCAGGTGGTGGCAATCGCCAGAACAATCGCAAAGCGAAAGAGACTTTAAACATTAACTTGAACAAAAATAAAGAATCTTTGGCTGTCAATGTGGCCTCACCTACATCTACTCCTACTCCTTCTGTACCTCCACCGAGGGAACTCGTCCGAAGGTAGAATATTCCTTTGATGAAAATGACACGGCAAGTATCTTTGAGTGTTTACTCAAAAGCAATAAAATTCAACTCCCTGATCCAAAGAAACCTGATGAAGTCAATAAGACTGATCATCCCAAATATTGTGTCTATCACCGATTCATTGGACATCCTACTCGAGCATGCTATGTGCTCAAAGGTAAGATTCAAGAGCTTGTCAATGCAGGTGTAGTCACTTTGCAACAAGATGAGAAGACTGTTACGGCAAATATGGTTTCAGTCCAATTTGGAGATTTCCCTCCGCAGATAATACAGCATGGTGTCATTCCGATTCCTAAAGCAACTCTTGAGATTGAGAATCTCCCACTTCCATCCAATGAAGGTCTTATTCCCTTGTCTCTTGACAATGGTGAAATTATGTGGATCCATCCTGATCTTGCTCCAGAATTTGAGATATCTTCCAAGAAGAAAACTCGTTCTAAAGGCAAAACCAAAATCTGCAACATGGTATCTTTTGATCCCATTGTTGACGAAGAGATTCTGTTAGGCACCAGATCAGGAAAAGCTTATTTGAAAGATCATTCTGAAGGTTAAAGGGATCCTGCTTCTTCTTCCGAACCTACTCCGGCACAACCTGCATCTGCTGAAGAGGTCCCTTCTACATCTTCACCAGTTGTAGTGTCAATTTCTCCTAAGCCAACAACGGCTGACAAAGGCAAGCAACAAGTTCGATTTGACAAACCTCTAAAGAAGTCATCTCCTACTAGGCTTGAGAAGCCTTACAATTTTGATATATTGGCTCAATTAGCCAATACACCAGCCAGGTTGTCAATCTTTGAACTCTTGCGTCTTTCCAAAGAGACACGAGAAACTCTAAGTAAAGCTCTGATGCAGGCTGAAACTTGCTTAACTCTTCTCAATAAGCCAGAATCAGAATCAGTCTCTTGTCATCACAGTCATAGTGTCTTGGAACTGATCCCAAATATTACCTTCACTCAGGATGATATGCTAATGGAAGATAATAGACATGATCGTCCTCTTTATTATACAGGATATGTAGATTCAATGAAGGTTGATCGTATCCTGATAGATCCAGGGTCTGCACTTAGTATTATGCCAAAGACAATGCTAGATGCATTGAAGATACCAGTGCATAGTCTTTCAACCACGATCACTACTATTCTGGGATTTAATCAAGGAAAGAGTGAACCTTTGGGCAAGATCCGTCTAAAACTCCAAATAGGCAATTTTCGCACAAAGGTGACCTTTTATATCATTGACAATCATGGTTGTTCTTATAATGCTCTCCTGAGAAGGCCATTCCTCCATGAACACAATGTCGTTCCATCAACTCTTCATCAATGCTTTAAATACGTTGATGACAAAGGACAAGTTCATAAGGAAGTTGCGGACCTTTATCCTTTCAAGGGTGTTGAAGCTTATTGCAACGATGCTCGTATGTACAAGGATAAATTTATGAAGGTAGTATTGGCTATGGATACTGAAGAAGATCAAAAAGCAGTACTTCAAGACACTCTTATCATACCTGTTAAGGGGCGAGTTTCTCATCCTCAATCTTCCAAGCCACTGGTTATTCACTTACCAGTTCAAAAGAAATCAGTTGATGCTGATGAAAATCAAAGGGAGCTCACCTCTTCTGAGCCACTTGTTATCGACTTACGTCGTAACAAAGACAAAAAGCAGCTCATTCCTTCTGAGCCGCTTGTTGTTGATCTAAATCGCAACAAGGAAAAAAGGGAGCTCACCTCTTCTGAGCCACTTGTTATCGACCTCCGTCATAACAAGCCTCCTCCACGTTCTTCTTCTCCCCCTCTTGTAATCAATTTGACCAAATCTGCTAAGGTTAAAGGTCCTGTTGTAAATACTGATGTACAAATCAATGAAAAAGCACCTACTTTCCAGTATATTGATGTTATTTATTATACTAAAAGTTATTTGGATATGTTAGATAGCTTCCAATCAATTACACTGGGAGTCGTACAATCTCTTCAGACAGAAGTCTCGCTTGAAGATCCAGATGATTCTTACCGTATTCATCCTTCTTTAAAGAAAAGTGAAAGTTCAGCATTTTTATATAAAAGACCAGAAACAAAGATTAACTATACGGATGATAGCAAAGTTAACGATACGGGACGTCTCCAGTTTCATCGTTATAGTCAACAATCAGAAGACATCCTCCGAAAGATGGGTTACGACTTTAAGAGCGACCTTAACTATGGTAAAGGTAGACGAACTCCCATTCGTACAACAGTTCCAAACGGAAAATCACAAATGTATTATGACAGGACCAAAAAAGGTCTCGGATATACTTCTCCTCTACTGTTATCCCCAGCAGCTTCTGAATCAGATAGTGAAGAACGTTTTAACTCTTCTGATTCCAGATCATGGGATTCCGATACCAGCATCGGTGAAGTCCATCGTATAATCGTATCTTCTAACATGGTCTCTGTTGAATTACCAGAAGGCTGTGATGAAGATGTTGAAGAAAGTCCGGAAATAGATCCTTGGGCTCAACATATGGATAACCAATGGGTACTTCAATTTGAACAACGTGAACCTCCTACTGAAGATCAACTATTTCAAATTGATGTAGGAGAAAGAGATTCACCTCGGCCAATTTTTATTAGCAAAAATCTTCCAGAAGCAGACAAACAAGAGTTGATTCTTCTTATTAAAGAATATATCGACGTCTTTGTCTGGAGTTATGAAGACATGCCAGGTTTAGATCCTAAGATTGCTACCCACAAACTGAACATTCTTCCTAATGCTAAACCAGTCAAACAGCAACAAAGGCGATTTAAGCCTGAAATGATAGACGCAATTGATGATGAAGTCAAGAAGCTCATCGCTTGTGGCTTTATTCGAGAAGAGCAGCATCCTGATTGGGTAGCCAATGTCGTCCCAGTTCTGAAGAAAACTGGAAAAGTTCGAGTCTGCATCGACTTCCGAGATCTCAATGAAGCATGTCCAAAAGATGAATTTCCTCTTCCTATCACAGACGTCATGATTGACAATACTTGTGGGTTCGAAAGGATATCTTTTATGGATGGATTTTCCGGGTATAATCAGATCAAAATGCATCCTGAAGATGAAAAGCATACATCTTTCCGCACTCCTCGAGGAGTTTATTGTTATACAGTGATGCCATTTGGTCTCAAGATGCGGGTGCAACCTACCAACGGGCTATGAGTACCATTTTCAGAGAACATCTTCGTAAAACAGTCGAATGTTACGTGGACGATATTGCTGTTAAAAGTCGTCTAAAAGAAGATCACATCCAAGATTTGAGAACAATATTTAATCTCATGCGTCAACATCAGCTCAAGATGAATCCCACCAAGTCATTTTTGGGTGTCTCTAGTGGCAAATTTCTCGGCTTCGTCATTACCTCTAAGGGTATACACGTGGATCCCGAGAAGATCAAAGCCATCCAAGAGATGCGTCCTCCACGCAACCTAAAAGAGCTACGAGGATTCCAAGGCCGACTTGCGTACATCAGGCGATTCATTTCGAACTTGTCTGGACGCTGCAACCATTCACTCAACTAATGAAGAAGGGTGTATCTTTTGTTTGGACTGAAGAATGTCAACGAGCATTCGACAATATCAAACAATATCTTATGAACCTACCAGTTTTGGTGCCACCTATCTCTGGCATTCCATTTTTGATGTATGTCCGTGCTATGGACCATTCATTGGGTGCCTTACTTGCCCAAAAGAACAAAGAAGGCCATGATCAAGCTATCTACTATCTTAGCCGAACTATGATTGGTGCTGAACACCGTTATAGTCCTGTCGAGAAAGAATGCTTGGCTCTCATGTTTGCTGTGCAAAAGACGAGGCATTATATCATTGGTCAAACTATTCATGTTATATCTCGAGTTAACCCTCTCCGGGTACTCATGAAGAAACCAAGTACACTTAATTCTCGGTTGGCTACATGGGCAATCCTGCTAGCTCAATATGACATGGTGTATGTTCCACAAAAGTCTGTCAAAGGTCAAGCGCTGGCGGACTTCTTAGCAGCCCATTCTGTGCCTGAAACATCTAAACTCTATGACGAAATTCCTGACGAGACGTTAGAAGTCAATATGATCTCCGAAGAGTTTCCAACCTGGCGTTTATTCTTTGATGGTGCATCAAGAATTGGACCAAATGGTGCTATAGTGGCAGGTGTTGGAGTTGTTCTCGTTTCTCCAGACGGATTAACTATCCAAAGAGCCTACTCTTTAGATGAACCTTGCTCCAACAATGTGGCAGAGTACAATGCCTTACTTGTCGGCCTTCAGCTAGCTAAACAACTGAATGTTGAATATCTGGAAGTCTATGGTGATTCTAAATTGGTTGTAAACCAGGTTAGAGGAACCTATGAAGTCCGTCATCAAGACCTGGTGCCTTATCATGAAGCGGCAATCAATATAGCTACATCATTCAAAGACTTCTTCATTGACTATGTTCTACGAGCTTGCAATACTGAAGCCGATGCTTTGGCCAATCTTGCAGCTGTCTTAGCCATCCCTGTCAAAAGGCATCAGGTGGTGGTTATTTCTAACCGAGAACTGTTCTGTATTGAGAACAATCGTAATATTGAATTTAGCAATCTTGCTGAAGTCGAAGTTATTGATGACGATTGGAGAACTCCTTTTATCGATTTCGTATTACATGACATACTCCCTGAAGATCCTAAGGAGGCTACAAGCGTTCGACGTCGATCTCTACGATTTTACTACAATCAAACCACCAAAGCACTCTATCGGCGAACTTATGATGGTCTTCTTCTACGCTGTTTAGCTGGTGATGAAGCCAAACAAGTGTTGCGTGAAGCTCATGATGGCGTCTGTAGAGCACATCAACCTGGTCCTAAATTACAGGATCGCATTAGACGTATGGGTTATTATTGGCTTCTTGGGCTAGTCGCTCATATTCGGCTTGGGCTAGTCGCTCATATTCTGTAGAGCACATCAACCTGGTTCTAAAAGGTTCTGAAGGTTTATCCTTTCAATATCAGCTTCTTGGGCTAGTCGCTCATATTCGGCTTGCACCAGAGAGTCTATATTCTTCTTCTTGAGCTCCTTATATTTCTTTATGGATACTTCCAACTCATCCAATATATGTTCAAGAAGAATGGCTTGAGCCTCATCTCCTTGATCCCTTATGGCTCTTATTAAAAAAGAAGTTGGCTTCCTAACCATAATAAAGTCAGCTCCTTCCTTCTCTATCATCTTATGAGCAAGAGATCCCAACGATTCAAAAAAGCATTTGGTAAATGATTGCACAACTTGCTGATTGATGGCTATAGTTCCAGGAGTCGAAGCTACCCCTGTTGAGGATGGGGTAGTCGGTTGCTCAATCCTTTGCTGCTGAATGATGGGCTCTTTAAACAAAGGAGCCAGAGTGGAGCTAGCTGCTCCTCCTGTTTGTTCTTCTGCAAAAAGTAAAATTATTATTTTACTAATTTGCCAATAAACAAAAAGATCAAATAAAAACAGTCTTACCTTGATTTGATCTAACAACAACTGCATCTCCTGCTGGAATAGACTCCCGTTGAACGGAAGTAGCTTCAATTGCGACAGCTTGGCTGCTACCCGCTTCAGAACCGCAAGATAAGTGATGGCTACTACTAACAACCACCGTCGGAATAGGCACCATAGCCAGGTTCATCGGAGGTGTTGGTAGAGTATCAAGATCTGTAAGAACTACAAATGAAGATATTAGATATCAATCTATTTTAAAGAAAGAAGATTGTTAAATCTCGTTCTATACCTTGGGGTTCGGTGGCGGGATTCTCTTGCTGAACATCTTCACCAGCTGCTTCTTCAGGAGATATTTCTATCTCGACGTCTTCATCAGGGCTAACAACCTTTTCTACGGACGCCTCTACTTCAATATCCTTTTTAGGATCCGAAGCATCATCGGCGGTATCAAGAGATATGTGTTCTTCGTTGTCCCCTTCAGGATTCTGTATATACTCATCAACATTTCCAGACGAAGAGCTTTCTTCATCCTTATCTTCTTCTTCTTCTTGGGCTTCATTCCCACTGTCAGTTGCGGTTTGATCCTCCTGCAGGCTATAACAATCTTCTAAAGCTCCGATCATTTCACGCTCTTCTTCTTCACGAAGAGTCTTAGGAGTAGGAGGAAGCTGAGTCGTCTCCGCGACAGGTGAAAGAGGTCGTGTAATATTTAGCTCCTCTTCAATGATGTTTTCTCTGAGTGTTTTAACTTCAGTTCTGGGGTCAAGATCTCCCCTCTGTTCAGTCTCTTCAAGGGTTTTACTCCCTGATTCAGAAACAGGTGTGGGAGATGGCATTATAAGTCCTGCTGCAGCATCTACCGAAGTTAGGAGTTGTTTGGAAGAAGAGGCTTCTAAATTTCTTCTGGTGACCAACTTCTTCTTCTTCTTTCTATGTAGAGGTCTATCAGGACTCTCTACATTTATTGGTGCTGTTTGTTTCTGTACAGAAGTTGGTGTAGTAGCAGCTTCCTGATTTGTCTCGGCTAGCTGCCGAGATTGGGATCTTGTAGTCACTTTATCAGAAGAATGCTCCAAGACCAATTTCTTCTTTGCTGCAGGAGCAGGAGGCTCCTCTCTTCTTCTTTTCTTGGCAGGAGACTTTCCCACTCTCAGAGAGATACGCATTGCTGCGTTTACCTCTTGTTGGAACATCATTTCTCTCGAAGTTTCTAGAGGTGCATCCGCCGGCTCGTTCGCCTCATCATTGGCAGGGATTGATAAAGCTATCCTCCCTTTCCTCAATCTTGTCGCAGAAGCAAAACTATCGGCGAGATTAAAGTTCTCGGCAAAAGTATTTGCAGATGTGTAAAATACCGAGTATGTGAAGAGCATCCGAGGCCCTTGAGGAGTGCTCTTTGGTGGCATCGAGAAGGTAGCCTTTGTGTCACGGGCATTGTAGTAGGCCCAAGCTCGGGCCCCGTCAATCAAGAAACCCCTGCCCTGAAGGCAGGTGATTGCATTCCCTACATGGAATTGGTCATATCCAAACTGCCGGGCAAACCGGCTAGGGAGGTATGGTTCCAAAAAGCATTCTTCTTCAAAACGGTATACTAAATGAGATGGTCGAATTGTCTTCAACCATTCAAAGGCCACACGGTTTAAGGGCTGCAGCTTTGAATCTACCATGTTTGGTGGCATCTGGTCATGACCGGCAGGGAGAGAGGCGCAACAGAAGTTCCATCCTTTGTTCAAATTTAAAACAAATCTGCACTCACTCAGAGAGGTGTACTTCCATTTACCCTGAGAATATCTGCGCAAGAAGCTGCCATCTACTGGTCCCATACCAGGGTCCATTAAAGTTGGATAGCGGAGGAGTAACCATCCAAAGAGATAAGTGTACGGCAGTTCGAGGCGGGGGAATTCTTTTTCTCCCTTTGCCTTCAGCATCGAGTCAACATACAAACGAAGATTCGCATTCAATCTGCAGGTCATTGCTGATAACAAGTCAACCTTATAGCCGAAGACTAGCTTGACGGCAGCAAAAAGTACACCGCGATGGAAACGGTCCACTGCACTAGATCCCGGGACCACGAATCGTCTGAGCCAGTGTGTCAGAAACCCTACTAACTGGGCTTCTTTGGACATGGGTCTGTAACCCATTCTAAAAAAACTCTCTAAAATGTCACCTTTCTTTAAAGGTGGACATTGATAATCATCCTTCATTTCCTTATCATAATGTTTACTTTCTTCCATCATCTTCATGACTTCCGTGTTACTTAAGGGTTTGAAAAAATTAGGGTAACATTTGTCATTTTCCTTGGTTTTTTTCTCTTCAATATGATTTAAGAATAAGTATGGCAGCCACTTTGAAGAATAGCAAGTGTTGGCCGTAGCACTCTTATAGTACAAAGAGCAAATCTTGTAATGGCATAGCAGTTCCTCAAACACTGCTACCATCTCTGCATTTTCTTTTCTGAGTTTCTCTAACTCATCATTTGTGGGAACAAACTCCTCATACGGAGCATCCGCCATGGGCAAGTATAAGATGTACTTCATCTCGTGGAGTGCAAACCCCATCTCTCCACCCGGGGTCATGAAGGTTCCTGTCCTGTAATTGTATCGCTCAGCCAAGGCCAAAAACATATGAGGGTTAGGAGCAAAGCCGTATACAGTGGCATGCACTGCTTCATACAGGTTGATTTGTTGGAGTCTGTCTTGGAATTTTCCCAGAACCCAATTCGTGATATAATTCCATCGCTTGTAGTCCGGATTCACCAGTCCAGTCATTCTGATATCTTGTTCAGGGTATTTTCCTTCTTCCTTCGTAAATTCATTTGCGAATATAGGGGTTCTGACGGGCATCAGCATAGAGGAGTTCTCCGGTGGAATGCAGCCGGGTCTCAAACCTCTCAACATAACACTGTATCTGTCAGAAGAGCTGTAAAACATATCTTTCCCGTTAACCTTCTTTACAAAGATCTTCCCTGCACGAGCATCCTGGAGAAGGGTGATGTTCCACTCCATCTTCCTTGGGTAACTCGCATGAGCATACCGCGACAAAGGAAGGCAGCGAGAAATGTCCGGAATGAAGAATGATCTATCTTCCCGGTGGACTACCATCTCCTCCATCCTTGGCCTAGGCTGGGAGACTTTTTCAAAGGCGTCACCAAACAAGAATAAGGGTTTCTTGTGGATAACAGCATCTGCTGATTCCAGAGGCTGTCCATTCATCAGACACATTAAAGTTTCGTTGTCCTGGGAAATCAATATTGCCTGACGAGAAGCCGGCAGATCGTACTGAGGATAATGAACGTGAGACAGATCTTCTTTATACTCAGACTCTGAAAGGGTTCCCACAAAATGTTTATAGTTTGGATCTTCATTAGTTTCAACTGCATCAAAAACAGATGAAGATCAGTACAAGTCAAAGACTCTATTTTTCAGACAAACAAAACAATAGAGTACACAATCCTCAGATTGCGCTGACATAGATTGCGCAATATCAGTTTGTGCATCTCATCAGGGTGCGCAAACCAATCGATTGCGCTGACATCCAGCGCAAATCAATCGATTGCGCTGACTTTCTGTCAGCACAATTCGATAGATTGTACAGGATTACAGCCTTCATAAAAATGAAGACTGACTGTTTATGCAACCAAAAACCCTAAAAAGGGTGGCGCAATTTGAACTTATCTCTAAAAAGAGATGAGTTTCGAAGATCGGAGGAAGTCGAAACACCCTAAAAAGGGGTTTTCGATCGGTTTAACTACCTACCAGAGCGGGGTGTGCGGACTCATGTCGAGATGCTCGCCGTACAACTCTGTCAGATGACTCGGCCGGAGCTTTTCCCTTCGCGGCGGCGGCGGCAGCATTAGATCGTCGGGGCGCCATGGCAAGTCGTTGGAGTTGGAAGACAGTAAGGGCTCAGAGGAGATTTTTCGAGATTGTAAAGTAAAGAATTGAAAATGAAAGGACGGCTATTTATAGCCTTTGAAATACGAAACGGCTGCCTTGGATTGTGCCTAAAATTTGGGGGCACTTCACTTTGCGCAGACAGCTCATCATCATGCGCAACTTGATTCAAAATTCAAAAATTCAAAGTATTTTGAAACTTTGAATCAAATCAACTTTCGAAAACTTTGAAGGGGGTCTTGTAGGTCCTAAAAAATCAAGTTGCATCAATCAACAAAGTCAAGAAATCAAGAAACCCATTATTTGGATGAATTGCGCAGACAATAGATTGCGCAGTAATCCGATTGCGCATACTGCTTTGCGCACACTTCCAACTGCGCAGACTGACGTGGCAGAAGTCATCATTACCAAATCAAATCAAATCTTTTCTGACAACTGACAGTGCGGATAACAAGGAGTCTGTTCGTTTCCTGTGTCGCACAGTGCTCGAGGGCGGCTGACAGCTGGCAGCGCAAACCAATTCTGCGCAGTTTGAGTCTGCGCAAACCATGTATGCACAATTCAACTCTGCATACTCCATCAATATAACTGATAAGTTACACGTGGCATTCATGCCATCGATTGCTCATTACGTGGCAACTGTTTGTGCACGATCATGCACATTTCTATCAAATGATGCCATGTGTCCATGATAGTTGGCCCACGATTCAGTAACTGTCTGCACAAATCAATGCTGCGCAAACCAATGCTGTACAAATCATCCTGCGCAGTCCCAAAATAACTGAAAGTTAGTTATTTCTAGAACTCTATAAATAGAGTTTCAAGTCTTCATTTCAAGGGGGATCAAAGATCAGAGATCAGAAATCAGAGAGTTCAGGAGTTCTTGCCAAAGTGCTGCTGCATTCTTCCGAGACTTTTGTCTTCAACTTCAGAGGCTTTTGCCTTCAGTTTCCAGAGTTGTTTTCAACTTCAGAGGTTTCGTCTTCACAGTTCACATCGTCTAAGGGATAAAGCAATCGTTATCAAGATTGGATTCCTATAGTTGTAATTTTCCCAGAATTCTTGTAATCTTTATTACAGTTTGTATCAATAAAGTTTTATACTTTTGTTTTTGCAAACAGTAACAATATTGCCAACTCATACTCTGCATCTAGACCCCTTCTCATGCTAACAATGTTAATCTATCAAGTCATGTTTGCCTTACGGCCCAAAATCAGAGACGCAACTACTCAGTAAGACTCCATTTCTATGTGACCGTGCTACAAGTTTATTGTGCCGTGCCTCGTAACTCAGTGAGACTTAACCGCATCATTGCCTCGCGTCCCTTGCTACTTTGATTACCGACTGACCCAATCGAGACTTATGAACTTAGTGTCACTTAACTAACTTTGCCTTACGGCAATTTCTGACGTAAACCCGAGACGATTCAAATCCAACTTGTGCAACTCTATGCCAACATCTTAAGACTAGACGCCATAACTCATGTCGAAGCACGTCGCCTATGTTGATGACAAATCTTAGGCCCAAACATTCTTCCAAAATGTACACACATTCAACTCGACACATTCCAAAGGCATACACGCGAATAGCCGCTATTTTGTCGACATCTATATGAACTTAGTCACTAGCATAACAAGCTATCATGGACGTATAGTTTTGTTAATCGGGGTCCTTTCAACGCAAGTAGCTAGCTCAGTTGCAAGTCTCCGCTTAACCTGTGCTAAAACCTTATGTACGACTATACCCTGTTTCCTCCTAGGTCGAGTCGGTCCCATGGCCCTGGGTTGCCGCTCGGGGAACCTTCGCCCTTGTCGACAAGTTGCCATGACCATGTAAGACTCGACGCGAACTGACGTCTCACATAGTCATCCTTCTTCCAGTGTTACCATCTCTTTTAAGACCAAGTTCAAGACTTCTATCCTTGAGACCCCTCGACGACCCACGGTCGCAAGCATTCTTCCTTGATGCCCTATCCCTTTTCCTCAACTTAGGAATGACTATTTGATAGCCCCCTTTTTTCCATAACTCACTTTGAATAAACCGTGGCTCGTGCCTTAAGCCGACTTGTGTTGCGTGCGGCATTATCGTCCAACTCACACCCTATATCATGACTAGCTTTGAGATCGTAGGACTTCGTGGCTATACCCAGCCGTAGAACTCGTGGGACCGTGCTTGCTACTACTCCGATATCCTAACATAACTTTGTCTAACTTAATCATGCAACAACTTGACGAGCAAAGACTGCGTTAAGCCTTGCATTATGGGAACGTGCCGTGCACACATTCGACTTTGAACAACCAAGTTTTTTGGGTGCCTAGACTTATGCCACAAGCCGTGCAATACAACTTAACCTGTCAGCAAGCAAAGGCTATGCCACGCCTTGGGCGATGGGACCGTGTATGCTTCATCAAGCGTTATGCGGGCGACGCCTATGACTTAGGCTAACTCTTAACTTTGTGGTGAAGACCAACTTTTTCTTCTTCTAAGCCACGGGACGAAGGACCGAGTGTCATTTTCAAAGCACGTCGTGCACCAACTCTAAGTCGACCGTTGGACCCTTCTATATTCTAACACAATTCGACCCGTCGAGATTATTTCCTTATCTATGTGGATTCGTCTCTTTTATTATCAAGCCTACTTGTGCAAGTTGAAAACATACGATTTATGATGTGAAGGCTAAGATTAGGCGAGTTCACCGAAACTATCCTACCTGAACGAGGATTCACCTCGACCGAGCGAGTCTTTGAGTAGCCGTTGCAAGGCTAAGTTCGAACGCCGTCGGCGATCCGATTCCTCCGATTGACTGAGCGGGATGGGACATTACATCATACACCACCAGAAAAAGTTTTGTCCTCGAAACTAATGAGTACTTACTTATCGACTTATCACTTGTTTCAACATTCATGGACTCTCGTACACACACTACTCCTATGCGTTCCCTCAATCCGAGCTACGCTCGTGCTTATCGCTAACTTAGTCATAGGATAAACCGACCGATCAACCAATATTCTAGTCATTTCTAATCAACAATTGCACTACCATCAATTTTTTCTTGAAACAACGATTTCGAAATCCTCGACAATTTTCCCTTCCTCTAGTTTGACTTGATTCAACATATCACTTAGTTTGGATCGTGCACACATTTTAGGCGTCCCCAAAATATATGCATTTCAACCAAGCCTTGTGATAGTGAATCCAATCCCACCTATCAATTCATCAATTCAATCCCAAAAATCAATTGTACCGATGCTAACTGTCGCAACATGGACATCTCGCCTAGCCGCTAGGCCATCTCTCCAGGCTAAAGTCAATTGTCAGTATTAGAATCATCATTCCCAAACAATAATATCAACACTGACCCCACCCTATGGTCAAACTAAAGTTGATAGTATGGGGTTTCCTACCCAAGCTCGCATCACTCAGATTTCTAAACTTTGAGCATAGATTTCCTACACACATCCCAACATTCGTCGTACGAGGTTCGAGTCATTCAGCAAAGCCATCCTATGACAATAAGCGTTCAACCAATCCTTGAAATGAACATATCGCTCTTCCAACAAGTAACTTGCATAGTCTATCTCTTCAAACACGTTCGGCATAATCCACCTATCAATCTTTCTCAAGTCAAACACGCTACGACACAATTTGTTACTAAACCATAATTCACATTTCATATTTTCTAAGTCGTTCATCATGATCCACGTATTCGATCATAAGGTCATCTAGCTTAACAATATGTTGCGCCCTGATCTCACGCGAGTCATATTATCCACGGTGGGCATAAATCACCATGCACGCTCCTGCGGGATACTCATCCTCATCGGGACGTAACTTTTGTTTTGTGTCTAGACTAATTCATTCTCGATACGTAGATTTGATCTATTTAATCCTAAAGTTTACACACACACATACACACACAGAAATGCTCCAAAATGAGTCGATTTATTTTTTATTATGGAGCCACCCTATGTTTCATAGCTCGGATTGAAATTTAGTGGTTGAGATTGAAAGGTGTAGACCCTACCAACTTTTTTAGTCATCTAATCTCAACCCGAATGGTTCCAGAGCTCTTCTCTCTCTCTCTCTCTCTCCCTCTCTCTCTCTCTCTATATATATATATATATATATATATATATATATATGAGGAAGGATAGGCATCCCCACACCTTTTGCATCCCCAAGCATCCTCTTCTTCACATCCGTTTGATGTACTTTAAGTCATCTAATCTTAACCGTTGGTAAATCAACGGTTAAGATTAGATGATTTAAAGCACCATCCAACAGTGTGAGTAGGGGGGATGCTTGGGGATGCAAAAAGTGTGGAGATCTTGATCCCTCCTCTCTTTCTCTTTCTCTCTCTATATATATATATAAATGAAGAATATATATATATATATATATATATATATATATATATATATATTCAGAAAACCCCAACTTTTATTAAAGAAATAGGCGCAAAATGTCGAAGCCTATACAAGTAAGAGCGTTAAAAGCAACAAAATAACAGAAAGAGACAAGTACGAGATGCGCACACCAAAAATGAGGGGGGAAGGACGGCCTAAGCCAGGGCTTCCCAGAACGAGTTGGAGACGTGAGAGCAGCGCCTTTGGACTTTGTAACATTGTCTGATGACCTCTTTGTACAACTGTATATGGTGGATTTGGCGCCCTTCATATCTGAATTTGTTTATGTTTTTCCAAAGAACCTAAATACCGGCGGCTGCTACGATCTGATGTCCGTGGGAGAAGCTCCAGAAGGCCAGGAGATCGTTGAAGCCCCCAGTCGGTTGAGCAATGTCAAGACTATTGTGAAGCTTGGACCAAATGCCTGCAGCCAGATCTCCCGAAAGAAGGATGTGCTCTGCTGATTCTGACTGGTGTTCCTCGTAGCAGTGACATTTAGAAGCGAGGCTGAATCTCATAGTTCTGATAATGTCATCCGTCGAAATCTTTCGATGAATAGCACGCCAGATGAGGATAGACCATTTGATGGGAAGGCATGCCTGCCAAAATTTAGCATAAACGATGTTCGGCACTCCTCTGTCTCTGACAACGAGTCTGGCGGAAGCCAAGGTGAATGTCCCACCTGGGTTGGGAGACCATTTCCAAGTGTCGCAAGTTTCTAAGATCAGCAGATTAGCCGCAAGAAGACGGTTAGTCGTCGGCTGTCCCATCCAATCTCTGACCTTCCTTAAATTCCATCCGGAACTGTCTTCCCAAAGGTCTCTAATTTTGTAACCCTGCTGAGTAAGGGTATTGGAATGAATGATATCTGAACCTAACCACCGTTCCAGACAGGCCAGGGATCGGCCGTCTCCCAACTGGAGAAGAATGAGAGGTTCAGCGATGCTGCAACCCCGAACGATACGGTGCTACGATGATGAGGATCTGTTGTTAGTACAAGCTCCCGACAGATGGGAGAATCTGGAGTATCTAGCTCTCATGAACCTCGTCCATAAGGAGGACTCGGTGCGCAACTTCCACTATAACTTAATGGAGCAGGCGTCCACGATGTGGACAAGTCTTTTGAGGCCCAGACCTCCTTCATTAGTAGGTTTGGCCATCGACTCCCATCCGGTCCAGTGATGTTTGTCCTTGCCGTCGTTATGGTCCCAGAAGAACTTGGCGAAGAGGGATTCGAGAGAGTGGAGCACCTTCAAGGGAGGGGAGCAAACGGCCAGTATGTACATCGGGATGGATGAAAGGACATATTTGATGAGAACTATTTTTTCCCCTGGGGATAAGGTTGCGTTGTGCCATCCTGCGATGAGTTTGCGGATCTTGTCAACATATGGGTCGTATATACCTGAGTTGGCCTTACCGTACACTAGTGGGCATCCAAGGTAAAGGAAGGGGGGTATGACGTGCTGAAGGAGGTCATGTTGGCGAGCAGCGTAGAGCGGGTTCTGTCTGCTTTGTGGTGAGTGTAGATGATGCTCTTGTTGCTGTTGATGCGCTGGCCGGAACATGTGGTGTATCTGGCGATCGTGCTCAAGACGACGTCGATCGAACCGCTGTCTCCAGAGGAGAAAATGAGGATATCGTCGGCGTAGGCCAGGTGAGTGATAAGCGGACAACCGGTGGTGGTGTGGAAGTGGTTAAAACCGAATATTCTGGGCATACTATTAAGGCTTCTGCTGAGGGCTTCGGCTGCTATGATAAAAATGGTGGAAGAGAGCGGATCCCCTTGTCTAACCCCGCGGGTAGAACGAAAGAATCCAGTAGCCTGGCCATTGATGACGGTGGAGAACTACGCGTTATTGATGGATCTGAAGACGATGTCAACCCATGTTTCTGCAAAGCCAAAGGCCCTGAAAACCCAAATCATGAATTGCCAGTCCAGGCGGTCATACGCTTTTTCCATGTCAAGTTTGATGGCCACGTTCCCCCCTCGACGGAAACTTCATGCACGTGATCATCTCTTACGCAAGAAGGATGTTGTCTGTTATATGGCGACCTTTGACAAACCCGCTTTGCTCTTCCGAGATGATCTTGGGAAGGAGATCAGACATCCGAGTGGCGACGATCTTGGATATGATCTTGTTGGTGAAGGTACAGAGACTGATCGGACGAAAGTCTTTAAAGTTCTTCGAATTGTCTTTCTTGGGGATGAGGATGATGTTGGCACATAAAATTGACTTGGGGTATCTGCCCCTTGGAGGAAGGCTATAGTGACTTCGACTAAATCAGTTTTGATGATGTTCCAGCAAGCTCTGAAGAATGCACCATTGAAACCATCCGGCCCAGGGGCACTGTGCTCATTAATGGACCAGACCGCAGCGCTGACCTCCTCCTCCGAAGCGGTGGTAAGCAGGGTCTCGTTGTCGTTATCGCTGATGAAAGAAAGGATAATCGACAAAAGTGTCTCGTCATGTACGACCCGCTTTTTGGTGAAAAGCTTGGAGTAGAAGTTCGTCGCCGCGTCCTGAATACCGGCCTGGTCGTCAACAAGGTTGCCGTTGTCGTCGAGGATCCGGTGTAATTTTAATTTGTTTTTGCGTCCTTTCACGCACGCATGGAAGAACCTGGTATTTCGATCGCCGTCGGTGTCCCAGGTCGATCTAGCCTAGAAAATGTCTCCGTAAGCCTGTAAGCTCCAGGACGAGAGGGCCTTACGGGTGGCTTTAAGCTTAGCTGCCATACGAGCCATCGGGTCAAGGACCGAGACGGAGTTCCAAGTAGAAGCCACGATATTCTGGAATTATGGGTGGTGACGCCAAAAGTCGAGGAAGCGAAAAGCTTTCTTGTTGCTGGTGTTATTGTTGGTGATCCGGACGAGGAGGGGGGAGTGGTCAGATTCGGTGGAGTTCAGATGAGAGAGATTAATGATTAAGCCCATGTCGCACCAGCCTTCGTTGATTAACGCTCGATCTAATCTGGAGTATTATCGCCGATGGCCTTCCTGCATGTTGCACCAGGTGAAAGCACTACCGAGGAAGGGGATGGGGGTGAGGTGTCCGAGGAAGGTGGAATTGTTAAAATTATCCATCGCTGGTTTGGAAGGAGGGCGCTCACCTGACTTCTCCTCTCTGTAAGATACCGTATTGAAGTCTCCAATACAAAGCCACAGAAGTCCCTGGGAATAAACCCTCATCAGGTCAGCCCAGAGCAATCTGCGTTCGGGGATGTCGCAACTGCCATGGACAGCGGAGAGGACGGAGTGTGACTTGAGGGCCGGGTGTTCAAACCAGCAGGTGAGAGCCTGGGGAGAGTCGTAGATGATGCCGAATTTGAATTCTTGAGCTAGAAAGAGCCAGATGTCATTACCACCAGCGATGGCCTGTGGGAAGCCTAACTTGAGTTTAATGTTTTTTATTCTACTTTGAGGGATTTTAGGTTCGATAATGATTAATAGATCAATGCGATGAGTCTTCTTGAGACTGAGCAATCTGTTC
Organism: Iris pallida; assembly: GCA_029216955.1. Taxonomy (NCBI): domain Eukaryota; kingdom Viridiplantae; phylum Streptophyta; class Magnoliopsida; order Asparagales; family Iridaceae; genus Iris; species Iris pallida. Next base: position 14,585,818 of record JANAVB010011399.1, read on the forward strand.
ATCGTCGGTTTGTTGCCGAGCCCCCTCACATTCCAGGAGATAATGTTAAGCATTAGGCGCGGGGCTGGGATGAGGGAGGTTGTGCTTCGATGCGGACCTAGTATTCCTAGCTATCATCGACTTTTGATTGTTTTTGCACTTCTTGGAGGAGGTTTTTTTGTTTAGTATGCTGGTGGGCTCGTTGTTTCCGGTATCTTTGTTGGTCCGGCCTTGCTCACTGCTTCCCTCGGCGTCGGTGTCGGTGATAGGTGGGTCGTTGTCTTGTTCTTCTAGGGCGCATAAGGGGTTGTCCCGGTCCAGAAATCCTGTCTCTTGGGCTTGCCAGAATCTTCCAGTTAAGGTATGGGCATCCTTTGGGAGGATGGAACTGCCAGTTAAGGTATGGCTGAGAGAGGTTTGAGCGTCCTTTGGGAGGGTGAAATGTTCTTGGAGGGGCTCTGTGCCTGGTCGGTGCTCTTCTAACTTCTCTGATCTGATCTCCGCAGAGTCTACTCCACGATGTGGAGGGATGTCGACTGGTGATTTGACGGAGAGAGAGGCCTCGTGGGGGAGTAGTGTGATGATCTCAGGTTGTATGAGGGATTGGGTGATGAGGGAGTTTGGGTGATGTGTGGGGCCTCTGGTCTTGGGGGATCATGTTGACCGAAGGTGGTTGAAGTATGCTCGTTGTGGTCATTGTTGGCGTCAACTAAAGGGGTGTTTGACAGGAGTTCAAATGAGTTGTGGAGGGAGAGGATAGAGGGAGTGAAAGGGATGATAGCATGGCTGGCCCGGTCGGGCGAAGGAGGGTGGGGGCGAGTCTGGCCTTCTATCTGAGGGAGGGGGTCGGGATTTGATTTGTGTATGATAGTGGCGGAGTCTCTATGAGCTGTGGTCGTGCTGGGGGTGCGCGGGCTTTTCTTTTTTAGTTCAGGGTGAGCTCTGAAGCAGTGCTGAATTAGGTGGCCGCTCATCTGGCAGTGTTTGCAGAAGATGATGTTGTTGTCGTAGATCAGCGGTTGGCTGTGAGTAACATTTTTGAGCTCTATCTCAATGATTTGGGGGAGGGTCATTTGTGAGGTCTAACTCCACGCATATCTTTGCGTAGTTGCACTTGGATAGGTTGCAAGTTTCTTCTGCGATGGCAACCAGGGTCCCAAAGGAGCTGGCGATCCATTTTTGAGCTGCTGCAGGGAAGCAAACCAGGGGGAGTTTGGGGAGTGTGATCCAGGTTGATATGATTTTTGAATCAATTTTAGGATTGAAATCGGAGGACCATTTGACCACTTTGGCGATCTGCGTTCCCATTCTGGTAGTGCCCTTGGCTCAGACTATCGCATAGTCCGAATCGGAAGAGAGATGAAGGAGCATATGCTTAGGGTCGAGTGGAGCGACCCAAAATACTGCAGAGAGGCCCCACTTGGCGATAGCTTCCGCAGCTAGCAAGATCTTCGGGCATCCGGACCCGAACTTGAGCAAAAATGACTTAGAAAAAGAGGAGGATAGGGCAGAGATCTCCGTCATGGTGAAAGGGACCCAGATGGGGTCGCCGACGTTAGCCGGCGGAAACTCTAAATCTGGGAGCTGGATCTCCTCAGAGGCCACTAGCGAACGGCTCCCCCTGTCTGGCCGTAAGGCCGCGACGTAGGAGGCACGAGGAGGGGCCTCGGAGCTCGGGAGGGGGGGCAGGAGTGTGACTACTAGAGAAGGTTGTTGGAGCCGAGAAGGCGAAGGGTCACCAGGAGACGCCAGCCTAGGAGAGCTGCGCGGCTGCGCCAACACGATGGAGGACCCGGGTAGCGCGAGAACAGGATGCGCCAAGAGGCTAGAGGGGGTGGGGCCAGAGAGGGGGGGTCTCGGAAGGGCCGAGAGGCAGGGGGACTCCCCGAATGGCGCTAAAAGGCAGGGGAAAGAGGCCCCGGAACGTGCCAAAAGGCTAGAGGAAAGGACCCCTGGTAGCGCCAAGGAGCTAGAAGAAGGTGCGTCCGGAGAGCGCACAACAGGGGGCTGCGCCTGAAGTGCGCAAGGTGCGTCTCCCGAGACCTGAAGTAAGGAGTCGCTAGGATCGAACGCGCATACCCCTGAGAGTGTAGTGCCCCGTCCCGCTCAGTCAATCGGAGGAATCAAAATGCCGACGACGTTCGAACTTAGCCTAGCAACGGCTACTCGGAGGCATCTCGGTCAAGGCGACCACTCGCTCAGGTGGGGTAGTTTCGGTGAACTTGCCTCATCTTTGCCTTCACATAATAAATCGTGTTTTCAACTTGCACAAGTAGGCTTGGAAATAAAAGATACGAATCCACATAGCTAAAGGGAGTAATCCTGTCGAGTCGAATTGAGTTAGAATTTGGAAAGGTTCAACGGTCGGCTTAGAGTTGGTGCACGACGTGATTTGAAAAATGACACTCGATCCTTCATTCCCGTGGCTTGGGTGAAGGAAAGTTAGTTGAGTCGACAAAGTTATGAACATAGCCTAAGTCATAAGCGCCGTCCGCATGAATGCTTCATAAAGCATGCACGGTCCTGTCGTCTAAGGCTTGGCATAGCCTTGGCTTGCCCCAGGAGTTAAGTTACGTCACATGACTGCTGGCGTAAGTCTAGGCGCCCAAATGACTTGGTCGTTCAAAAAGTTGAATACGTGTACGATACGTTCCATCGAAGCAAGGCTCGATGCAGCCTTTGCTCGTTAAGTTGTAGGCTTGAGTAAGTTAGGCAAAGTTATGCCGGTCGACCTAAGTCATTCCAAGTGCTGTCCTGCTCATTCTGCGGTTGTCAGGCTAAATAGTCCCACGATCCCAAGGCCAGTCATATAAAATATGACTTGGGCGATAACGTCGCGTAAAACGTAAGTCGATTTGAGGCACGATGCACGGGCTTAGCGTTAAGGCAAGGACTACAATTAGTTCAAAGTGAGTTTTGAGAAAGGACTATCAGATATGCATTCTTGAGTTGAACCAAATGATAGGCTAGCAAGGAAGGAAATGCTCGCAACCATTGGTCGTCGAGGGGTCTCAAGGAAGGAATGCTTGCGACCGTGGGTCGTCGAGGGGTCTCAAGGATAGAAGTCTTGGTTTTGGTAGAGGAATGACTGTGTGAGACATCAGTTTGTGTCGAGTCTTGCATGGTCATTTGACAACTTGTCGACAAGGGCGATGAACCCTCGAGCGATAACCCTGGGCCATGGGAGTCGACTCGGCCTAGGAGGGAACAGGGTATAGTCGCGCGTAAGGTTTTGGCACAGGTTAAGCGGGGACTTACGACGGAGCTAGCTACTTGCGTCGAAATGATCCCGATTAACAAAACTATACGTCAAGGTATAGCTTGTGATATTAGTGGCCAAGTTCATATATATGTCGGCAAATAGCGTCTAACCGCATGTATGCCTTTGGATTGAGTTGAATGTGTATGCAGTTAGAAGATAAAATGTCTGGGCCTAATATTTGGCTACGGCGAAGGCGTCGTGCTTTGGCACGAGATACGGTGTCGAGTGTTAACTCGTTGGCATAGAGTTGCATGAGTTAGACTTGAGTTGTTGCGAATTAAGTCAAGAAGGGCCGTAGGGCAAGTTGAGTGAAGTTACGTTGAGTTGCTGGGCACGACCTCGAAACATCGAGGTACGGCCGTGTTATCACAACTAAAGTATAGGCAAAGACTAAGCAAGGAGGCGCTGCCTCGGAGATGTACATTGAAATACGAATTAAGATCTTGGCACGACCGAGTCATTACGTCCCGAAGTTTAGCACGAAAGACAAGTATGAGTCGGTGCCTGGTCAATGCAAGCACGAGGATGGTCTAGAGGCAAGGAAATGGAGTCTATAGTATAGTGCGTCCCCGATTTTGGCCGTAAGGCAAACACGACCTGATAGGTTAACGTTGTTGGCACGAGAAGTGGTCTAAAGACGAAGTATGAGTAATGTTGACATTGCAAGCACAGGATGGCTTTGATACACAAGTTGCGCCAAGTCGCCGGTCCTAAAACTGAACCTAAGGCAAGACTAGAAAGACAATCAAAAGGGATTTAAGCTGCACAAAGTAAATGAACGTGTAGGTTTTGTATGGATAGGCGAGAAGCTCACTCCACCAGTACAGTTGAGTACTGACACCCACACAGTATTTCATGTGCAGGCACAGGTAGAAGCTCGTGGCGCGGAGCTCGCTTGGATGCGTCGAGGCACAAAGTTCCTTGGCGATTCGAAATGTGCGGTCGCATGGACTGAAGACTTATACGGGACATAATGTATGGACATCGCCTTCCGAAGCTTCCGCCGGATCGAGCATTCGTATCAAGAGAGAGGAGAGAGCAGAGTGACTTGTAATGTGAGCTTGAGTGATCTTGAGAGACTTATAATCTTGGCCTTGTGCCCCAAATATAACCTTGTTTCAATATCAATAAAAGAGTATTTTGCAATGACTTGTGTTTGCTTCAAATTTTTGCTGCTATTATTTAATGTCTCTGTTTGGGACTTCTATGCGACGACCCCGTCGCAGCCGCTGAAATCGGCCGTTATGGAACTCGCCTTCCACGAGTGCAATCCAGGCTCGTGCGGCATCACGCCTTAGTGAGGACGATCGCTACTACGGGAGCGGGGCGTGACAGAGAGTCCGCCACCCGAGAGGGGCACGTGGACCCCTGGACATGCAGCAAATGAAGGGAACGCGCAGGATGCGCTCGCCCCGGTGGGTCCGCCACCCGAGAGGGGCACGTGTCCCCTCGGACTGTAGCACCCAGTTTCCCAAATGAGGGTAATTTTGAAATTTCGTGTTTATAATTATTTTAATAATGATATTTAATTTATAATATGATTTTTGGTGATTTTAAATCATTTTAACATTATTTAAATCAATGACTTGTGGTTTTGACGTTTTGCTAGTGAAACCCTAGAGACTGTTTGACCTAGAGCCTAACCATGTGATTATGATATTTTAATATCATTTTTGGCCTAAGGATATTTTTGCATTTGACCTCTTTGAATTATTTTGATATTATTTTATTATTTATGATATTGTTTTGGGGTTATTTGAGTCGGGTTTGAATTTCAACTCAATCCGACTTGAAACGGGGACCCGGGGGTAGTTTGACTCTAGTGGAACCCACACACTAGTTAGGCATGGCCCACATGATATTAATTTTAGTCCACATGATATAAATATTTTAGTTAGAGGTTAGACTAATTATTATGGATAAGGTTAGTGTGATTAGAGACTTTAGAATGACTAATTTAGTCCCAACCAATTAGCCCTTTCCTAATACTCATAGAATAGGTTAGTAGGGGCTTTTGGACTTTTCCTAATAGGACAAAATCACCTTTATGGCCAGCCACAATAAGGATAGGGTTGAGCCTCCCATTTGTCATTATCCATCTATTTTTCTCTCTCTTGTTCTTCCCCAAATTCTTAGAGAGCAATCCCTAGCAATTTCTCCACCAAATCCTTCTATTTCACCACCAAATCTTCTTCTTTCCTTATCCATTCTAGCCAAGGAGGAAGCTACCCAAGTTTGGAAGGATTCGGAGCTCGTTCGTGTCCTTTTGGAATCTCTACGTGTCGGTGTCGTTCCGGGAAGGATTTTCTTCGATTCGATCTATCGGGAGGTATAAATCTCTTCTCCTTTTCATTTTCTTATGCATATAGGTCTATTTTGAACCCATAGGAATGACCCCCATGGTTGTATCTCCATTTGTGTCCATTTTGTGTCCATTTGGAGGTCATAGGAGTGTCCTTTGTGTTGTGGATGTGTTCATGTTACATATATAGATTTATATATATATTGTATTGAGAGTGTATCTATATTTATATATGTAATAAATGGTTCATGATGATTATATAATCAAGTTTGTGAGTGTGGTTCCTTATATTATTATTGCTATTATTGTTGTGGATAATTAGGATATATATTGTGTATTCTTTTGGCTCAAACTATCTAAATCCGTCATGATTTTTATCCACGTTTTTAATTTCAGCCCTAACTTAGAAATGTCATAACTTCTAGCTCAAAGCTCGGTTTAATCTCCCATTTTTTTTAAAAGAAGCGTATTGAAGTTAGCTTTCCAAAAACATATATTAATAGACCTAATTATTTCTATAACTTTCTGAAGAATTATTTGAGTGTCAGTTGTACGAAAGACAAATGCGTTCTCGGTGTTTTCGCGATTTCACGAGTTTTCAGAAACGAAAATGCGATCCGTTTGAAGTTTCGGAAAGCTAACATATAGATCTATAATATACTTTAATCCTAAATTTTATTTCATGCTGAGATGGTACAGTATTGATTATTAGTAGGAGTTACTATTCGGCATATGCATTTTGTGCACCCTTGTGTGTAATATAATGTTCTATTTGATTTTAACCCATGTTAATGTATATACATTATATAACTAAATAGAGAATACAAGCATGAGTAAATGGTTAAATAAATGATGTATGAGATGTAAGTATCCTATTTAATGTAAGCATGTATAAGTATGGCTTGTAATGAATATGTAGGTTCCATAGTATGTAATGTATGGTGCATATAGTGGTGCAAGAGAATAAATGAATGATGAATGAATGCAAGCATGAATGTAATATAATAATAGATATAATGTATGCAATATACAAGTTAATGAGATACAATGTTCTATGTTAACACAAATCCTATATTACCTCATGTACCCCCTTACACTATGTTGACACTATCTCACTTGACATATTGTTCACTTACACTTTGACACTCTTTGATATGTATACACTATGTATGCCCATTTAACCCTCACTTGCCCCTTTATCATGTTCACATACACACACATAGCCTCTTAAATAAGTATTTATGAATATAGTTAACTTAGCTATGTATGTATATTATATATATGTTAGCATATTGTGTTGTAATATATATAAGTTTATATAACCATTTGAAATACCATGATTATAGACCTAATATTGAATACTAATATATGCATGTGTATATATGTGTAGACATATATAGCTTAAAGTAATAGATTACCTAGTGTATATCCAATGTGAATTCTTGCCTATTTGAGTATTGAATAATTGCATGCTATATAGAGTCGGGTGTATGTTGGCTTGTATAGCCTTGTATTGATGTGTGCTTGCTAGGATAGTCTTGGTTAGGCCTAGTAAGACTTGCTGGGTTAGGACATGACCTAGTTTGACCTAGTTTGACTAGTGCAGTTGACCAGAGTTGACCAAGAGTTGACTTTGGCCTAGTTTGACCTAGATTCATGTAGAATGCATTGTAGTGCTTTATATTACCCTTCTGGACATGTTGTGACTTGTGCTGTTCTAATTAGGAGCAGACACCTCTCTTCGGACAGTATCTTTACCTTGGATATTTAGATATCAGGCGAGTACATTCTCTGATCATTTTATATCCTGCTTAGAATTATATTCCTGCTTTAGATTACTATACTTGATGCTGTCACGACATTGTCACGGATTAGTACTATACGGATCTCTTCATGCGATGTTATCTCCCTCGGGAGCATCGGGTACATTGTGTCATGTGCGTTTCACTTTCATCATGTACTCCTGTGCTTTCACCATACATGTACACTCTTGTAAATCTTGTACTCTCATGTTCACAGAACCTTCATGTATACTATCATGTGCACCCTTTTAAGGGCCCCATGTGATATCATGTACAATAACATAACCTGTTTAGATCCTTGTGTATTGATTGGGGAAACGAGGGAGTGCTAGTAGTCATGTGAATAATTCCATAGTAGTGTAGATCATGTACAACTCTTTAGTGTAGATCATGTACAAATCTGTCCCGTTCACATGTGCTATCTTGTACTCTACATCACTAGCCACTATTAGTTCTCTATTTATAGTAGATATTTCTATTACAGTTCTCTCCCTGTTTACATACTGTATTTCTTCAGATCCTGTATCTTACTTTACTGCATGATTATATTTTCTAACCTGCTATGATTTGTTGAGATGTATTGTGCTCGCTCCTGTCCTGACTGGACCTGTTGATAAATTTTACAGATGGCCTGGAATTGCCTGCTAGCCTAGAGGAGACACAGTAGAGGTTGTTTAGGTAGTTATTTCATTTTGTCTGGAGTTGTATTTACTTGTGGATTATTGTATCTGTATTTGAGTTTTGAGATGTATTTCTAGGTTTATGTATCTTAGACACTTAGACTTCTATCTCCTGTATCTCTTTTGGATTTCATGTTTTATCTATCCTTATCAGGCTCTACCTTAGATGTGATTGAGTCTGTATCTGCTATGTTACCCCCATTCGGGGAGTATAAACTGCTTAACATTATATTGTTAAATGTTGTGACCTAGGACAGCGTTCTACCGCCGATACTGCGGCGTAGGCTGGGCGTAGTTACGTTCTCGTACCCTAACAGTGGGTGCGGGTCGTGACACATTTTTAGTGGTGGTCCATGCAGGTCGAGTTTGTGTAGTGGTATTCGAACTAGAGTACCACTACAGCCTGCAGTAGGATTAGGATATATTTTGAAGGTACTCAATCACAAATAGGAACCCTTGAGAGATTCCTGGGACGACCCTTGAGAATCTTGTTTAACTCCGATTTGAAAACTCTTTTCTTTTTTCCTTGATTTGATTTATCTTTACTTTCTGCTATTGAATTTGATTTTGATGGATTATTATTGAATTTGAGTTTGTATTTATTGATTTTGATGAAGATTGTTGAAATTTGAATCTTGATGTTAGCTATAGCATCCGAGTTTGTAGTTATATGATTTGAAGGATTTTGTTCATTTCTGAATTTTGATGTTCGTTGATAAATTTGATTTTTTTTGGTATTCATTGTTGATTTAATTTAATTTTTGGCAAGATGAAATTATATGGGCTAGGTCATCTAAGTTATGGAAATCTTGTCTTCTATAGTCACATTAGCCAGCATGGTGAGGACATATAGCCTGATTTTGGATATATTTCTCGGGTGTGGAAATTTAAGGTTTTCGTAGCCAAGCTAGCGGCATCGCAAAAATATTAAATACCATGATTCTAGAGGTATGTGCATAAGTCAAGGACTCTGTGATTATCGTAGCCTTGCTCACTAGTATGACGAGGATTTAGAGTACCATGATTTTGGATAGACGCATGTGATTATCAGATTGTACCTTAAATGTTTTCGAACATGTTTTTGCTACTTTTGTTTCGGTCATTCAAAAAAAAGAGATGGAATTATTGTTGTTTTGTTTTGTTTTATTTTATTTTGTTTCTCATTGTTTACTTAGGATGTAGCTTTAGCTATTTTTATAAACCTTGTGTAACTTCTTACAAAAATTTATTTCTTCTTAATACAATAAACCAATGATTTTGCTAGGCCTTATTTTGGATTTGATATTATAATTCTTGTTTCAAAAAAAATGGGTCCCTCTTTTAAATAGATAAGCAGAACAGATTCTATTATCATTCTTTTCCTGCCAATATTTTTACTACCATCATTCCTTGTCTTATATACCTGTCCTGATTATATCAATTCCCTATCTCGTATATAATTCTGTCAGCTATACCTTGACAACTCTTGAATCTTCATATCATTTTGCCTAAGAAATGTTAAGGAAGTGACGTAAATTATGTAGCTCAAAGAAGACGTAACTGGTTATTTTATGATGATCTAAAGGAAATCAAATGTGGAGTGTTCCATATGGAAACTTGAGATAGAAATGTGGTAAAAGTCTCGAATAGAATAAAGAGATGTATACTGCCAATCTGGAAATAATTACATTTAGAGAAATTTTGGGGTTATGAGATAGTTTATAGGTGTATTCAAAACTAATGAGGATATCAGAGGTCAACCTAGTTTTGAGAACTTAGAAAATCTTGGTTATTGATTCTGGGAAAAACTTTTACTCTGAGGCTATGTAGAAGGTTAGTAATGGAAAGAGAAGTTAATTGTGTTTAATAAGGATATTAAACAAGATGTTACGAGAAAATGACTAGGGATAGAGAGAGCACAAAGTTATGGAAGTTTAGAGATTGTTGTGAAATATTTTTAGGAGAATAATATTCAAGGGTGTATGTCAAAGAAAATACGAAAGTTGATTTTATGATGAAAGATAAGTCTTGTAAGGCCTAGAGATTTAAATTAAATAATACGAGGAGAACAATTTGAACAAGTTCAAGGAATTCGTAAACGGAATTTAGAGATTTTGGGTCAAATTTAAGACAAGGTGAAAGAACTTGAAAATTTAAATAAATGGTTAATGTTGATTCCTAAATGTGAGGGTTGTGCTTCAAGAGTGATGTTTGGAAATTGGGAATTGCCTACGGTAGTCATGGTAAGGGTTTAAGTAAAGGTTAAATTTTCATATGGAGACTGGTGAGGTAAAGATATGATTGGCAAGTTATGACCAGATGAACTTAAGAGTATCAGAAGCAGATGACTAACTCGATCTTCATTATTTTTGTGCATTAATTACCACCTCTTGAACTCCCACTTTCTAATTGAGATCCTTGACGTTCCTTATCGTGACTTTGATATTCGGAATGTAATACTAGCTGTTACCCTCCAACAAATCTTATATGCAAGACCTAGACGAGCTCACCTTCGTGTAGGTATATCATGTCCCACTAAAACCCGTCTTCTTGTACTCTATTTTCTTGATATAATTTTTTGGTCAACTGGCTAAACTATAACCTCTACCATTATACTAAATTTTTTCTTATTTCAATTAGAAATCCAGCCTTGACTCAATTCTTTCGACCCGATATGTGATGGTGTTCTGCTTGTTTCCTTAGATGCTTAACCTTGTACCTTATCTGATTACTTGACCCGTTGGTTAAGAAACTTGGACTATGTAATTCCTTTCATCATTACCACCCTTATATCTTGTGCTGCTAAATTAGCCTTAGTTTTGCAAGCTTATCTATTTTCGAGCTTGGTCATGACATATTTTATTGGGTGGCCACCCACTAACATATTGTCTAATCAGAACCGGTACATGATGGTCTGATCAACCTATTGTACTTTGGTTCGCTTTTTCATGTATTAATCTACGAGAATGGAGACATAGTTAAACTTGACCCTAGAGTCTCATTCGCGACAGCCTTGACAATTCTCCTTGAAATCTTTTCATCGCCTATGAACCTCGTATTCGTACTCAGTCGAATTAAATTTAATCATGACCTGAATCTCCATCATTGGATGCTCGTGCTCATACTTTGATTTTATTGATTTTCCTTCTTACCCAAATCTCGTTTATCCCAAAATTGATCAACTTAGATCGTGTCAAGACAAAAATCTATTTGTGATTTGTTGTGCCTAAATTTTCAATTTTTGCCATTTTATGGAATAGTAACCTTTTAATAATTTCTTAGTTGCTTGTTAATGACCAATTTTCATATAGGATGGTAGACAGCCCTACAACCTTGATGATTGTTGTTCTCTTACCTTCCCAATTAGGACACCCTAGATTGTTTGTGTGTTGATACCATAGTACTGTTTTGACCTAGAATGATTATTGTACCTAGGTGAGACTTCCAACTGCTACGGTATGCCCTGACCTTGTATACTATTCCTTCAAATTGCATGATTTAGGAAAAAAATTTAGACCTTGATTGTTGGGAGATAGGGACGTCACCCCATTAGTATCAGTTGTAGATATATAAAGGTTAGTCCTTGATGTGGGGATGTGTGTCTATAAACATGTAGCTTATGAGATTTATGAGAGATTATAGTATCAGCCTTGATGGGATGTACTAGTCTTTTGGTGAGCATAAATGTGTTATGAGAGATAGGGGCCTATATGTCTTAGTAATGCATCGTTCCTTTGGTAATAGAATGTATTAATAGATGGTTAATAGGAAGATAATAGTTTGAGCATACCTATAGCCTATGATCAGTTCCTTTTCATCCTTAGGTAAGACCACTTTAAAATAGGTCCAGTCCCTTGGATATAGGTTCCAGTCCATATTTTATTGAAGTTCCATTACCGCCGTACAACAGAGCAGTATTAGAGGTATTCCTAGATTGACACTTTTTAGATGTCCGTTTATTATTCCAGTGTTAGGAAGTGTTACCTTAGATATTGGGTAGGTTAGATGCTCTAGAAGGAGTACTATCGATCTTAAATTTCGAGGACAAAATTTTTCTAAGGTGGGTAGAATTGTAGCACCCAGTTTTCCAAATGAGAGTAATTTTGAAATTTTGTGTTTATAATTATTTTAATAATGATATTTAATTCATGATATGATTTTTGGTGATTTTAAATCATTTTAACATTATTTAAATCAATGACTTGTGGTTTTAACGTTTTGCTAGTGAAACCCTAGAGACTGTTTGACATAGAGCCTAACCATGTGATTATGATATTTTAATGTCATTTTTGGCCTAAGGATATTTTTGTATTTGACCTCTTTGAATTATTTTGATATTATTTTATTATTTATGATATTGTTTTGGGATTATTTGAGTCGTGTTCGAATTTCAACTCAATCCAACTTGAAACGGGGACCCGGAGGTAGTTTGACTCTAGTGGGACCCACACACTAGTTAGGCATGGCCCACATGATATTAATTTTAGTCCACATGATATAAATATTTTAGTTAGAGGTTAGACTAATTATTATGGATAAGGTTAGTGTGATTAGAGACTTTAGAATGACTAATTTAGCCCCAACCAATTAGCCCTTTCCTAATACTCATAGAATAGGTTAGTAGGGGCTTTTGGACTTTTCCTAAAAGGACAAAACCACCTTTATGGCCAGCCACAATAAGGATAGGGTTGAGCCTCCCATTTGTCATTATCCATCTATTTTTCTCTCTCTTGTTCTTCCCCAAATTCCTAGAGAGCAATCCCTAGCAATTTCTCCACCAAATCCTTCCATTTCACCACCAAATCTTCTTCTTTCCTTATCCATTCTAGCCAAGGAGGAAGCTACCCAAGTTTGGGAGGATTCGGAGCTCGTTCGTGTCCTTTTGGAATCTCTACGTGTCGGTATCGCTCCGGGAAGGCTTTTCTTCGATTCGATCTACCGAGAGGTATAAATCTCTTCTCCTTTTCATTTCCTCATGCATATAGGTCTATTTTGAACCCATAGGAATGACCCCCATGGTTGTATCTCCATTTGTGTCCATTTTGTGTCCATTTGGAGGTCATAGGAGTGTCCTTTGTGTTGTGGATGTGTTCATGTTACATATATAGATTTATATATATATTGTAATGAGAGTGTATCTATATTTATATATGTAATAAATGGTTCATGATGATTATATAATCAAGTTTGTGAGTGTGGTTCCTCATATTATTATTGCTATTATTGTTGTGGATAATTAGGATATATATTGTGTATTCTTTTGGCTCAAACTATCTAAATCCGTCATGATTTTTATCCACGTTTTTAATTTCAGCCCTAACTTAGAAATGTCATAACTTCTAGCTCAAAGCTCGGTTTAATCTTTCATTTTTTTTAAAAGAAGCGTATTGAAGTTAGCTTTCCAAAAACATGTATTAATAGGCCTAATTCTTTCTGTAACTTTCTGGAGAATTATTTGAGTGTCAGCTGTATGAAAGACAAATACGTTCTCGGTGTTTTCGCGATTTCGGGAGTTTCCGGAAACGAAAATGCGATCCGTTTGAAGTTTCGGAAAGCTAATACATAGATCTATAATATACTTTAATCCTAAATTTTATTTCATGCTGAGATGGTACAGTATTGATTATTAGTAGGAGTTACTATTCGGCATATGCATTTTGTGCACCCTTGTGTGTAATATAATATTCTATTTGATTTTAACCCATGTTAATGTATATACATTATGTAACTAAATAGAGAATACAAACATGAGTAAATGGTTAAATAAATGATGTATGAGGTGTAAGTATCGTATTTAATGTAAGCATGTATAAGTATGGCTTGTAATGAATATGTAGGTTCCATAGTATGTAATGTATGGTGCATATAGTGGTGCAAGAGAATAAATGAATGATGAATGAATGCAAGCATGAATGTAATGTAATAATAGATGTAATATATGCAATATACAAGTTAATGAGATACAATGTTCTATGTTAACACAAATCCTATATTACCTCATGTACCCCCTTACACTATGTTGACACTATCACACTCGACACATAGTTCACTTACACTTTGACACTCTTTGATATGTATACACTATGTATGCCTATTTAACCCTCACTTGCCCTTTTTCCATGTTCACATACACACACATAGCCTCTTAAATAAGTATTTATGAATATAGTTAACTTAGCTATGTATGTATATTATATATATGTTAGCATATTGTGTTGTAATATATATAAGTTTATATAACCATTTGAAATGCCATGATTATAGACCTAATGTTGAATACTAATATATGCATGTGTATATATGTGTAGACATATATAGCTTAAAGTAATAGATTACCTAGTGTATATCCAATGTGAATTCTTGCCTATTTGAGTATTGAATAATTGCATGCTATATAGAGTCGGGTGTATGTTGGCTTGTATAGCCTTGTATTGATGTGTGCTTGCTAGGATAGTCTTGGTTAGGCCTAGTAAGACTTGCTGGGTTAGGACATGACCTAGTTTGACTAGTGCAGTTGACCAGAGTTGACCAAGAGTTAACTTTGGCCTAGTTTGACCTAGATTCATGTTGAATGCATTGTAGTGCTTTATATTATCCTTCTGGACATGTTGTGACTTGTGCTGTTCTAATTAGGAGCCAGACACCTCTCTTCGGACAGTATCTTTACCTTGGACATTCAGATATCAGGCGAGTACATTCTCTGATCATTTCATATCCTGCTTAGAATTATATTCCTGCTTTAGATTACTATACTTGATGCTGTCACGACATTATCATGGATTAGTACTATACGGATCTCTTCATGCGATGTTATCCCCCTCGGGAGCATCGGGTACATTGTGTCATGTGCGTTTTACTTTCATCATGTACTCCTGTGCTTCACCATACATGTACACTCTTGTGAATCTTGTACTCTCATGTTCACAGAACCTTCATGTATACTATCATGTGCACCCTTTTAAGGGCCCTATGTGATATCATGTACAATAACATAACCTGTTTAGATCCTTGTGTATTGATTGAGGGAAACGGGGGAGTGCTAGTAGTCATGTGAACATTCTATAGTAGTAGATCATGTAAACTCTTTAGTGTAGATCATGTACAAATCTGTCCGTTCACATGTGCTATCTTGTACTCTACATCACTAGCCACTGTTAGTTCTCTATTTATAGTAGATATTCTATTACAGTTCTCCCCTGTTACATACGGTATTTTTTCAGATCCTGTATCTTACTTTACTGCATGATTATATTTTCTAACCTGCTATGATTTGTTGAGATGTATTGTGCTCGCTCCTGTCCTGACTGGACCTGTTGATAAATTTTACAGATGGCCTGGAATGCCTGCTAGCCTAGAGGAGACACAGTAGAGGTTGTTTAGGTAGATATTTTATTTTGTCTGGAGTTGTATTTACTTGTGGATTATTGTATCTGTATTTGAGTTTTGAGATATATTTCTGGGTTATGTATCTTAGACACTTAGACTTCTATCTCCTGTATCTCTTTTGGATTTCATGTTTTATCTATCCTTATCAGGCTCTACCTTAGATGTGATTGAGTCTGTATCTGCTATGTTACCCATTCTTCGGGGAGTATAAACTACTTAGCATTATATTGTTAAATGTTGTGACCTAGGACAACGTTCTACCGTCGACACTGCGGCGTAGGCTGGCGTAGTAGTTACGTTCTCGTACCCTAACAGTGGGTGCGGGTCGTGACACGGACAAACAGCAATGGGAGGGAAAGCGCAGGCGCTGGGGTCGATTGCGCACACCCCTGAGGGTCCGCCACCCGAGAGGGGCACGTGGCCCCCTGAAACAGCTGTAAAGGAAGGGCACGCGCAGGCTGCGGTCATCCCAGTGGGTCGCCACCCGAGAGGGGAACGGTCCCCGAACAAGCAGCAATGGGTGGGACAGCGCTTGGACCGCGCCCCTCAAAAGTCTGATCTGGGGGGTTGACTGTGCCAACACCTGGCGCGACTCCCAAGGAGGGCCCAAGGCTCGATGTAAGAATGAGCGGTCCAGCTCCCGAAGCCTGCCAAGAATTTGAAACGGCACAGGAATCGAGCAGAACGGGAAGAAGACATAAGAAAAGGAGTGTTCGTGCTCCTCCGGGCGACTGACGCCGGCCGCGTAGTCGAGGTGGAGACCTGGGTCGCTGCTGGGCTGGAGAAAAAGGTTGGTAACCACGGCCTAGCGGCTGCGTGCCACCATCAAGAGCTGGTCAGCGGTCCACCCCGGGAGCAAAGCCGAAGGGGGTGGACCGAGGGCGGACGGCAGCTGAGCGACAAGAGGCGACAACTGGGCGCTAGGGGCCGAAAAGAGGAATGGCGGAGGCCCGACCTTGCGTGCCGAGGAAATCGACGTCTGCGTGGGGAGGAGTAGAGATGGCAGCCTTGGGCCGCCGAAGCGGCGACCAGCCAAGTCGGCAGCTGATGGGGTGGAGGACGAGGCATGAGGGAGCCGGGGGAGGAGAGAACGGCAGGCAACGGCTATGAATCCCTGGGAGGAAACCATGCCGGCGGAAAACTAGGGGAAAACTGGGAGGAACCATTCTCTCTTGACCAGGTATATATATTATATATATATATATAATATATATATATTATTATAATATATATATATATATATATTATATATATATGTATATAATATATATATATTCTTTATATATATATATATATCTATATATATATATATATATATCTATAGATATATATATATATATATATAAAGAATATATATATATAACTATATATATATATATTTTTTTTTTATATACATACATATATATATATATATATATATATATATATATATATATATATATATATATAGATATATATATATCTTATCTTCCATATATATATATATATATTATATATATATATATATTCTTCCTTATATATCTATATTTTTTTTCCTTATATATATATATATATATATATATATATATAGATATATATATATAATATATATAAAGGAGAATATATATATATATATATAAATAAAGGAAGAATTATATATATATATATATATATATATATATATATATATATATATTATATATAGATATATCTAGTTTGTAATAAAACAAGGCTGACACTAAGAATGCTTACACGCATAAAAAATCTTCTGCCCCTCGATACTTCTATGTTGCCTCTCGCATCTCTTCTATCTCATATTGTCCCGCATTGGCTCATCTCACACAGCCAAACGCTTCATTAACGCGGACCGTTGTACCATGCTGTGCAGTGAGTCTCTGTACATTGAGTCGTCACTGAGTCATCTGTTGCGCCTCTTCTCTTTCTCAACTGTTGTTGTCTTGTTGACTGAAAATTAATATATTATAACATTATATCGCAACTGTTGTTTTCTTGTTGACTGAAAATTAATTGGCTTGTGGAGACGTGTTTTGTAGGGAAGAAAGATGACTAGAAACATATACAATTAGAAGGTTTTTTTCTAAGGGCACACCCTTTTTACTTGGGGGCAACCCAAAATAGTTTGAAAAAATTACAAGTTTGCCATGACTTATTTTTACTTGGGCAGCCGAAGTTTTGGTATAAAAGCCAACTTTTTCTTCTTTTTTCTCTTTCCTTCCTCTATCTTTTTTCTCTCCCTCAACTCTTTTCTTCTCTCTCTGCATTTTAGGTTAGAACAAAACCTAGCCAAAAAATTTCCCAACCTAAATTTTAGAAAGATTGTTGGTAAAATATTTAGTAATAGTGTCAAGACTTCTCCCTTTATTGGTAAGTCATTGAATTAACATTTGTTTAATGTTTTAAACATGAATTTCACATATAAAAGTTGAATTATATGTTTAATGTAGAAAAATATTGAACATGGAACAACCAGGGATCATCAAATGTTGTATACTCTCTTCCCGCCACGTCCAAAGAATATTTTGATGCATCAGAAGCCCTCTTGGTAACTAAATTTAAGTTTTTATCGGATAAAAAATTGGGTTGTGACACAGAGGATTGTCACATCTGGCAGTCCCGATCATAGATTAGGACTGCCAGAGAGGTGGCAGTCCTTCACATATGTAGGACTGTCAGGCTCTGACAGTCCTACATATGTGAGGACTGCCAACTCTCTGGAAGTCCTAATATTAACCTATTTGACTTATGATGTTGTCTAATTGTATTAACTTTTAAGTTCTATTGTAGGACTTGAGATCTTTCGATTATGCGCTACATGCTCCAATTGCAGTCAATGTAGCCTATTATTCAGGACCGATCTTTGTTTTGAATCAAGCGAGGGTGCGGTACATTGGTGTCGAAAATTGGATGGGAAAACAACATAGTTATAGTGATATCCAGATCAGCCCAAAAATTGCCGGGACGACAAACTGTGGTGGTTGTGTGAAAGAGGTTGTGTATTCAGAACGCACAAGAAAAAATACAGTATCCAAAGTAAAGTTCAAAATTAATATTGGAACGAGGAAATGTGGTTGTCCATTTACGATACATATTAGAACAAAGAAGAAGAAAAATGGACAGTTAGAAGTGAAGAATGGAACCCACAACCATGAGATTGCCGAGACACTATTGGGTCATCCGTATATCGGTCGGTTTAACAATACAGAGAAGAAGATAGTCGAAGACTTGTCCACCTCCGGAGTTGCACCGAGACAATATATTCTGTATACGCTGAAGATGAGAAGAATAAGTCTACAATGAAGTCAATATACAACGCC